>CM067373.1:23001476-23328976 GCA_034401795.1 Chaetoderma sp. LZ-2023a
GAGATTCTGCCTGATGGTATCTATCTGCTGGAGCCGCCAGCCGTGGATGGTACCGCCCTCGTCAGCAGTCAGGGAGGGGTATAGTTCTGGTTGCTTCCGCCACTCTGATTTTGCCATAGTATATCTGGAGGCTTAAACCGACATCACCTGCAGAATCTGCTTATGAGACATAGAAGGGTTCATTTTGGAGAGTCTGGCTAACTGTGCCAGCTTTTCGGTCTTGAGACAGCTGTCTCTTAGAACGTGGTCATCCAGCACTATGTCGGGTGCCAGTAGCGTTCTGAGACGTGACATCTGGAACTTCACCTTATCACCAAGATAGTTGGTCCGCCGCTGGATGGCTTTCTTGATCTTATACTTCCGCGCCATCTCCTCTTCCCACTGTATGACCTCTGGCTCATCCTCGTCCGTGAAGACACCTGGCTCATCATCGTAGACATCTGGCTGATCGTCGTCTGTCAAGACTCCTGGATCCCGCTTACTCTCCTCCAGGAGGGCCTGCCAGTATCGGAAATTTCCCCTGTCCCTCCTTTCCCTGCGCGCGTTCTGTTGATACCAGTTCTCCCACTGTAGGCGCTCTCTTCTTGTTGACAGATCTGTTGTTGTGCAGGCATCTGTTCATTTAAAGCCTTTATCTGTGTAGGGGTTAAGAAGGGGCAATCCTCTATCGGTTTCATCATCTCGGCAAAGGCCAGATATTGCTGGTATGATATCATGTCAGGTCAATGAGTAATAAGAGTGTAAACTCTAAATGGGCGTCCGATATCCCATCCGTGCTGGCGTATATGTTAATGGAGGGCTTGTCAAACAGGTGATTTACAGGTATGAACAGGCTAGGACTGATAGCTTTCCATAGGTTGCTGTTGGTACCTGGGAGATACTCTATCACATCCCGGCCCGACTTCTACCAGTGAGCTGCTGTGTGCCCTGCCCGGAGGTTGATGCAGCACATCGGCGTGTATGTATGTTGTGCCCCGCTGGGGCACCTCGAAGAGGACCCATTCTACATGGTACTGTACCCCCACCCCCGTCTCCCCTCTAGAGAGGGTGAGATTATGTTCTCACCACCGGAGAGCAGCAGTCGGACCACCGGCATGGTTATGTGTCTCGTTTAAACACCTTTATAGCATGCTATGGAACCCATATTTGCTCACTCGACTGGCCTTGCCGACCTCGCAGATGTGTACGCAGTTGATGCTGCCAAGGTAGAAGAGAGTGATGGCAAGTCCTTCGCCCTACAGTACGAAGCAAGCTCAAAGGCATTCTCCCTCCCACCCCATTGGGGGTGATGGGGTGGAGATGCTCACAGACCTCAAGGATGTGTCGAAAGGGCGCCTGGATCGCGACATAGATGGCCACAAGATCGTGTTTCGGTACGATTTCCCGAAGAGGAAGTACGTCCTCGAGCCATTGATTGAGCTCTCGGATACAGAGGTGGCAGACCTCAACACCCTAAATAACGACATCAGCTTTCATCTGGTCAAACCCTATTCGAGCGGTGCCCCGCCGATGGTCCGTGATGGCCTGCTATTGACCCTGGCAAAAAACCTGCAGTTCATATTTGAGAAGAATGAAGTGTGGTACCGCGCCGGACCTGGGGGGAACTGGCAAACATGGTTGCCCCTATATAGGCCTCCCACACTCATTGACATAGAGGTTACTCCCATCTCCACTGTTGTGGAAAAGGATGGGACAGTTCGAAAGCTCTACAATCGGGGATTCTCCTTCCTCACCTACATAGGTGAAGGTGTCTCCCTGACGAGGGTGGGCCACCGGATCGGGGTTACAGGTGGAAAGCTCCTGCTGCGTCATCCATTCGATGGACCAGAAGAAGCTGTCCAGGAGGGCACCCTACGGGTCGATGGGGTGTCACATGTCTCCAAAGCCAAGAGTGCTGTTAAACTGCTTCAGCGAGTGGGACTCATTAGCCCGCAAACGACTCATATCGTCCTAGAGCTACGTTTCTTAGCCGGCGGCAGAGTGAAGCAGCTAGCCCCTGCCCCTGAGGGGATGAAGATCACTATCGATCCGGATGGAGCAGGGCTCGATCTGGCACAGATATTTCTCGAGGGGTTCACTCTGTTCAGTTTAACTCTTCATATATAGCCATGCTTCTCATCGTATTGCTCGTGCTGGCGTCTACAGCAGTGGCGCTGATAAGACCATGTAATGCGTGCTTGATCAGCTCGTATACTGCTGAGTATGCTTGTCTCTAAATGGACGCCATGTAATGCGTGCTTGATCAGCTCGTATACCACTGAGTATGCTTGTCTGGACGTTCAGACCATGTAATGCGTGCTTGATCAGCTCGTATACCGCTGAGTATGCTAGTCTCTAAATGGACGTTAAGACCATGTGCTAAGTAGTATAGCCGGGATTAAACGGATACAACGTCCCGGAATAACGGAGGTAATCGGGAAATTCGCCTCCCGGGTGCTTTCATTATGGGGGTGTGGCGCTGCAATACGTCGCACTACGTGCTGGCATAGTGAAGGGGGGCCCCTAGGTGCGGCAGTTTTTTAGAGGCCTGCGCTACCTGGACCTAAAAACACCTAAAAAATGCGGCCCTCAATTGTTAAGGGCCTGGGAGGCGAATCTTTCGATTTCCCCCGTTATTCGGGGACGTGGTATCCGTTTAATCCCGGCTATACTACTACTTGAGTACTTATTGGTCATCGGTACGGGAAGGGGTCAACAATCACTGTAGGAATGCATTACAGATGAGGAATCCAAGGTGGCACAATACTGAAGTTGCTGGGAAGTTTCTGCAGGCGAACTGTTGATGCGGCTCACTCTCAAGATGGTGAAGAAGAACGACTGTATAGAGATGTCCGTTAGATAGTCATAATAACTAATTTGTGAATTTACACAGTAATTTAGAAAGTATCCGTCCGGTGACGGGACTTTAAAAGTTGCTCATAACAAGGAGAGCTACAGTTGTAATTAAACATTGCACGCACATAACTGGGTACACCATGTGGGATACATCGCATAGCTCTTGCGGTGTACCAGGCAGAGTCCCACCAGACTGTGGCCTAAAAGTTAATTAATCACACGACATGCTGCAGGGAAGTTTGATACTACTTTTCAGCGTGGCCCAGAAGATCCGATGAGTTATCCACCAAGAATCACCACTTGTTCTACATGCTGTAGAGATTACATCTGGGCCGTGAGGCCCATCCGCAGGAAGGCTGCTCTTGAAGTTGGTGTAGTGAGAAAGTTTCTACTATTTATTTAGTTGCCCCCGGACGGCTGTCCGAGGGCGTACAACAACTTAGTGATTGCGGATGTTCCGATTGCTTACCAATGCAGGAGAACCGAATTCCGAAATGCACTGCTGCGGTATAGGTCAGTAAGCAGTTGCCCATGCCTAGCACTGCGCTGGTCCACCAACCTGCCAATGGCTGTCTCTTGCCGAAGTGTGGTCGCGATTCTTGATTTTTAGCTCCTTTTGTACTACTCATGACGTCAGAGGCAGGATGCCTAGCCAATCAGCGGGCGACCTGCAACCAATCAGCGTTCAGCTAGGAAGGGTGGCGATCCTATCACGTGATAAGCACATTCCCCATTCATTTAATACATACACGCGATTATGACGTCCAAGTAATATTTTAAAAATAATTTCGGTGAGCCATTTAAGGATAACGCGGCCATTTCTGGTCCGATTTTAAAAAGGTAAACAGTTTTGGATTTCTCGTATCATTCTGGTCCTGATTGATACCAAGAACGGCGAGAATCGAGTGATTTGAAGAAACCACGGGTACCAACTCGGTACACTATAAGTATGCATTCTCTCCCAACGCTGACACGTGTTGTCAGGGAAGCTCTGACGTGCGCGCATGCGTGCTACGCGATCTCACGGAATTAGTCTTTTTATAGAAAACCTCTCTCATATGGCTTTATACATGTGTGTTATCCTACCCAGCGGGTGGGGGTGCTTGGAACGTACCCGGAGTGGTCGTTCCGTACCCAGCCTAGCTGGGATGGTCCGTACCCGTCCAGACGATCTGTGCTACACCAACACTGCTGCTGGTGTCTAATGCATGCTCTGGATTTGATGCAGTGGATGGTGCACGTTTTCTATTTCTGTCTGCGTTTATCAATTGTCCTGCGGTCACACATGTTATTTTGAAAATTTCAGCGGAAGGCTCTGCGGAGTGTTTTCTACCAGGATATGGACCGCATGGATTGGTAGCTTTTCGTACCGTTGGATTTGTGGATACAACTGTTGCAGTGATGATGGTTTGCCGTGCTGTTGTATTTACTGGTGGTAGCCTCGTGAGCTGTACTGTGGTGGAGGCGGTGCTGGCGATTATATCCTGCTGCTCTGGAATGGTGATTGTTGCTGAATGGTTTGAAGTGGTTAAGTTTTCATTATTGCCCAACACTTCTTGGTTGGAGCTGATAATTTTAGTGTTCTGGTTTGTTTATGCGTGGTATGCTTTACGCGCGCCATGGATCGTTTCTCCATTGGAAGAGTATGTAACAGTGGTCGTGTTAGTAATCTGGAAGCTAACATAGCCCAGTCTTCATGCTCTTCTCCTGGTTCTAGAATAACAATAGTAACGTGATGTTTGGTCGAGGTGGCGTGCGTAATACCATATCATGTTGCCGTGTAGAGATAGTTACACTGGTACTGGTGACAGAATGGCCTCTGACGAAGATGGTCCCGATTAAAATGTAGCTGAAGGTCCGTATTATGGGTGAATTCCTTCTGACAAGGAACGGTACCGCTAGGTGCCCACGTGCACCTGTACTGTTTGGCAGCTACATGCGGAGGAGGAGGAGGAGGAGGACGAGGAGGAGGAGGAGGAGGAGGAGGAGGAGGAGGAGGAGGTAGTTCATCGTCTGAACTTTCCGATAACCGCAAATCGCCCTCCAGGGACATCAGGTTATATTTATATGGTCATACCACAGATTGGATCACCTAACTGGGTTTCAGCGACTTTTTGTTTTAAATACTTTCATTATTAATAATCTAGCTGAGATATATAAAAAGCGGAATTTGGTTTTCAACACTAAAGAGGCCTAATGCCGGTGACCTTCCCCTGTGTTGATTCAATAGGGAAGATGAAGTTTCAGTGCACGTTTTCCTCCTTTTTATAGCTTTTGCTGACGTCACAGGAGGGAGGATGACCACACCCGATCTTTTTATAGGGGTAATTCGGCCATCTCACCTGTGAAATTACTAATTCCTTCTCAACTTCACTGAGCATTTATTTTGGTTCACAGGAGGAGAGAAGATGTTGATACAAATTAAGGGGAGGAATTACCCCATCCCCATTAATAAGGGATCACCGGTTTTCAATCTACATACAACGCTGAATTACTTATTCACGCGCAAACTCACTTTTTAATTAGAGTGAGGCGGTTTTCTGTTTAGATGCTTATAACTTGCCTAATTCCATCTTAGGCTGGGCGGCCTGAGGATGTGGGTGAGAGCGAAGTTACGTCATCAGCTCATTGGCCCCGACTCATCTCCTCTCACCTTCTCTCCTGCGAGCGTGGTAGAGCAGCAGTCCCTTTGTCTATAGTGCTTGAAGCATACAACGGTAGAACAGTAGGTGTTTGTCACGTGTTGTTTTGGTAATTTCAAAACATGTAGTAGTTTGAAAACTGAAGATTTCTCCATAGCATGAGCGGTATATAGTGCACTGTCCAATAAGGAAATGACGACGTGCCAAGTCATTATTTATGACTGGGGTGTCTGTTTTCAACCAGGCATCTCATTCATGCACTGCTATTTCTCGCGCCGTTTATAAATGTATTATTTTAAACCCTGCTTCCATCAACCGGGATGCAGGATTTGCATGTATGAGAATATTTGTAATTCTCTCGATATTTTAACTGTCTGAATTTTGATGCAGCCTTTTTCAGCCCGCTGTTTTTATGCAAAATAATTGCGGTAGAACCTGTTCAGTTCTTAATCAAAATTTTGACAGTTCAGTTGAATGTACCCTCTTGCCTTATTCTGCATAAACAAACTCATGTCTTACAAGCGTCAAGTTACTTGCCGTGTTAAGCATGATTGCTTTTGTTGGGTGCGACTAGTTCCACCACACCCCTGCATGAATGCAAGCGGTACAAAACAGCTAATAAATATGTACCACAGTTACAGTAATACAATCCCGTTGTTTGGAGATTTGTGAATCAATCATCCTGAGTACCCGTATTTCATGGCGTGTTGATGTGTGTATTCAGTATGCTTGGCTGGCCATTTTGTATGAGTCTTTGACGGACTTTATTAGTTTTCACTCTGTAATGACCGAGCTTTATAGAAGGCGGGACAGAGGTACTTAGAGCGGGGATGATGGTATTGGTAGCTGCCCTGTTTGAATCAAACCATTATCGACTTTCGCTTTTGGTAGCAAATTCCTACTTGCAGGTTCACCGCTTAATGCATCGATGACTGTATCGAGATGCAAGTGTGTAACACCCTCAATGTTAGTGCTTGGGTAGGCGCGGGTGACTAGTCTCCCGTGCGTCGTCTAAGGTTCTTGAGCTGTGTCTTGCCATAATTTCAAAGATGGAAAAGCGGTGCTGACACAATTTACTATTAGGAAGAAGAAAAGAGTCAAACAATGTTGCTCGTTTGCTGCTTTTTTTTAAACGGTGTACATAAAAACAAAAGAGTGGTGTGTTGTTTTATATCTCGGCAGAGGTACCTAACCGATCTAGTCATATATAGAGGGTATCGTGGAAGGTACCCCTGTGAGGGAGGGTCCGGGCATGGTACATCAGTTGGTTTAATATATCTGCCTCAGGCTGACCAAATATTATTGGTTTGTGAGACGAAAGTGCCTCGCATGGGCCTCCGTCGCAGGAAAATGCCTACAACGCTGAAGCGGAGGAAGAGAGCAACAAGAAGAGGCGCCTGACTATAAACATGCAGGGCAAAAATGGAAGAGGTACCCTACCACTTTGAGAAACATGTTATGATTTTGACAGCGGAAAGCTCCTCACACAGACCTCCATCTGGGAAAAATACCTACAACGCCAGAGCGGAGGAGGAGGAGTGCGGCAAAAAGAGCCGTCCTCCTATTTTGAAGGATTGCAAAAGATTATAATATGACTTAACCTAATGTAGTTCTTTGATGTTGGATGCATGCGGCTTTTATGTGAAGATGGGGCAGCTGATTTCTACAGAATTCAGTACCTTCACCTTGCGTGAATTAAAGGTATTGCTTTAGTTGGTGCTGCTTTATTTTTGTGGGCCTTCTTAAAAGGCCTAGACTAACATTTAGATTTTAGGTCCAGACACAAAATTTTAGGCGGCAAACGGCTTAGCACCTACTTACTTTAACGAGCATGCCTGGCGAGGACACATGGTACCGCTGCCCAGTACACCCCCCCCCCCCCCCCCGCCCCCCGGAGCATCTGTTCTCAATCCGACAGTATGCAACATGCTGCCTGGTGGTAGTTTCAGAACCGCAAAATGATCCCCCTGCATTCCACATTCCACAGCACAACCACAAATAACAAGACAGGGACAATGTCACATTACAGAAGCATTTGTTTAGAAAGCGGTTCTTAAGTTATTTATGGTAGCGAGAGAGAAACGGATTTCCATCTATTGTGGCCTTTCCAAAGAGCGTGGTGGGCTCAAAGCCCACACCCAGTCACCATTTGAGTTAGATGGCGATCCATGTCTTTGTCCATCACCTACCGTTTCGAGTACGGATCATGTGAGCAGGCTGAGCCAATCAGAGCTCGTGTTGTGTGAGAGGTACGGTAGCCAGCTAGATAATACCTGGCCTTCGCCCTAGCGTGCAGGCGCTATAGCGATGTCTCTGTTTAGTTGGAGATAAAAAAATACTCCGTTTTAATTTTGTAATATATTCGCCAGATCTGAACCGATTTAAACTTTTTGTTTAGTGTTTTAAATTCCCCGTCCAATTTTGGTATTAATACATACCAAGAACAGGGGAAACGGTCAAGTATTCCGAAATAGACGTACTCTCATTGTGTTCCCTGTATTTGCGCATCCCCTCTTTTTGCGCATACGCGTACAAACGCTTGTGAGAGTCCCTCATGATCGGCACGCACACATATTGATTCACATGTCAATCTATGGTTATTCATTTTGCTCATACAAGACTTTACCCACTTGAAATTGTGAAACTACTTGTCAATATAGGTTTAAAGCAGTGCTGTTGATTTCTGACACTGAAATATTAATTCAAAATTGTCATATATATCGCAAAAATTGTTCTTAGAAACATAAAATATGAAGGCGTGTACCTATATTTGTGATTAAATAATATCAGATGACATTTTCTTCCATTTTAAGAATAGCACAGACGTTTTTACGCAGTCAGGATAACCATTTGTCAAACCAATCTTTCAAATATGATACACATGTTACCATTGGTTAATCTTCAGCAACAATGCATTTATGTGAAACATATGTTAAAGATGTGGTAGCATGTGCTGCACAACACGTACTTTTTACCTGTGCGCAAAAAGTGGGTACACCATTAGATTCGGTAGCTTCCCCTTTTGTGCTGTATTTTACGCAGACCGACAATTAAAAAGTCAGGTTTCATACAGGTGAATAAGAACCCATACTAGTTTCTTATATTTATTCAACAATTACAATTTTTGCGTCCTTTGTTCCACGCATTAAAAGATTGCTACACCACATCCAGGTTTGCTAACAGAGGTAAAAAATCAGGTTAGGAGGCTTGGAATGCATGCCCCGAAACTTGTAACAGATACAATGCTGACACTCTGACAGAAGACAAATATTAACAAGCAGAATTATGAAGCAAATTGAACGATTAGTTGTTATACTGTATAGCAAGAGTAGCTCTGTGTGTACAGGCGATAAAGCAAGGATAGAACTACGTCTAACCTCAAGGGTACATGATTGTTTTACTGTAAAGGTGTCTGCTTTCGAAACAGAGATTTCTGGCTGAAAGTCACATCACATTTTACTAAACATCAAAAGAAGGTTTGATGATTCCCTATCATCCACGCGCGGTGGAAAATCATTAATACACATATTGAAGATTTCGGGTTGTCTACCCTTGTTGATGACGTATGCTCTACCCCCTTCGATGAAACCTTGTACGAATGGTTGCTGCGACAACCGGTTCCACCGATGAAGATGGAGCGGGACACTAGCTCGCCTCGTAGGTACAGAGACCTAACAATATTTATGTTAGTGCCTGGGCCTGCTCTAACTGCGCGTTTTCAGAACGATTGGTTCGACACGGTGGTCTTCCGTGTTCTCCAGAATAACAACAAATATATGACAAACTTTTGCCTTGTATATACCACAAGGTGATCGTTTTACTTGCTAATTTTAACTATACAATAAACCTACAAAGTTGGTAACTTTTACTGTTACCTAGCGATCTATTCACAATGATTAAATATTACAATTCAATGTTTCTTAAGTTTTCCTAACTTTCAACCAGCTCTTGCCTACTTAAAACCATTCAGCAAGAGTTTCACAAGGTGCGAGGTGGACCGAACTCCCGATTAAAAGTTAAAGTCCCCCTTATGTACTATCTCAGTTTCTATGCTCCCTCCATCTTGGTTTCGCACCGCCGGAGGTTGCTCTGATTCTCATTGGATTATGACATCATTTTGACCAATCAAGATCCTGTCCCTCCCTCCCGGGGAGGGTGCCCTCTTACCTAGCACCTGCGGTTTGGGCTGGGTTACCATGCCATTTCTGACGAATGCCCTGCCAAGAATGACGAACGCTTGTTTGATATCAAGGGTCTGGGCCGGACTATCATGCCATTTCTGACGGATACCCTGCCAAGAATGACGAACGCTTGTTTGATAGCAAGGCTTACTGGTGGATTAGCACGCCTCTACAATTAATATGTTTTTGATAACATCCCTCGATTATGTCCTAGCACGCCTCTACAATTGATACGTTTTTGATCGTAACTTTCGATTGTGTACCCACGGCCTACAGAACGCTACCCTGTCCATGTCATGTTCATTGCCTATTAGTCGACAACTTATAGAATGCTAGAGTTAATCGGCACACGAGTTACTATTCCTCATAGCCGGGTTATTCTCGGCTTATCTGGTCCCACGCTCCGTGAGAACACAGACCGCTACGTAACTAACCAAGTCCATTTGTCCTATCTAATCTCTGATTGATTCCAACCTGGTGCTAACCATACTCGATTCACTATCTGCGAAGCGGTACCTGCGCACTAGCTGGCGCCAGTGCTGATAATATACACCTGTGCAAAAGTTAAGCACCAGCAAAAACAATAGAACGTAGAAACATGATGGTACAACTAGGCTGCCATACTTTTTGTCCCCGCGTTAGCTGACATAATTCCAAGTACGAAATGCACATGCATGCATGACTTCACGCCGCTTGATGTCCGTGCGTGGCGGGAAAAAGCACACGTGTTCAGTTATGTAAAAGTCCAGTTTGAGGTGTAGAACATTACATACAGATTTAGGTGACAAGATTAGGAATTTTGTGTTCATGACCGTGGTTTATTTGTACAGAGAGAATTAGCTCTTGATTGTGAACCGCTATGGCAAGACGAAGGTTAAGTGATCGTGTGAAATGGCAAATCATAGGCATGCATACCACTGGTATGTCATGCAGAGAGATTGGCAGACAGCTGAACATTAACCATACTGTAATCAGTCGTTTGATTGCAAAACATAAGCAAACTAACGAGGTGAAGGACAGGCCTAGATCTGGAAGACCGAAGAAGACTACTGCCCGTGATGATCGAGCCCTAGTACGCCTTGTTAGGAGATCTCCATTCACCAACAGCAGAGTGCTCAGCCAGCAATGGGAAACGCGCAATAGAGTGTCAATGTCTACCGTCAAAAGGAGACTGTATGCTGCTGGCATGAAAGCTAGGAGACCTGTCAGACGTCCTCTCCTCACTGCACACCACAAAGAGGAGCGTCTGAGGTGGTGCAACGAAAGAAGACACTGGAACATGAGATCCTGGAGACGGGTACACTGGTCCGATGAAAGTCGGTTCCTGCTTCATGCCACAGATGGTCGAACTCGTGTATGGAGGTCCAGACGCACGGCGTACGACCAACGTAACATCATGGAAGAAGTTCCATTTGGTGGAGGTTCCGTTATGATATGGGGGTGCATCTCATTTGATTGTAAGCTGGATCTGTTGACTGTACCTGGAACACTAAATGGACAAAGATATCAAGATTCCATACTGGATAGAGTTGCGGTCCCTCATTTTGTGAATCATGCACCTGGAACCCACCCTATATTCATGGATGACAACGCCCGACCACATCGTGCTAGAGCTGTGCATGAATACCTCCGCCAGAATGCCATCGAAACCCTACCATGGCCAGCAAGGAGCCCTGACATGAACCCTATTGAGCATATCTGGGACATTCTGGGAAACATGGTGAGAAGGAGGGATCCTCCTGTGCAGAACCTACAGGAATTAACAGACGCACTCCATCTTGAATGGCAACGAATACCACAATGGCGTATCAGTCGGTTGGTGACCAGCATGAGACGTCGTGTCCAGGCCGTCATCCAGGCACAAGGTGGATATACCCGGTATTAATAATGACAGTCTCAAACTCGTGCACAGATGTTAAACTTCGTTTTCAGACACCATTAATGACAATCTAGCCACGTGTGTCAACTGTAGGGCAATAGTTGTCAGTTGTGTCAACGTAACCATATTCAGGCCTCGTTTTCAAGTTCAAACAAAAACATACAGTGTTTCCCCACCATCATAATCAGCATTCCTCTAGTTGCATTATTACCTCTTGCACTAAGATGGATGGGTACATAAATGTTTATGCTATTGCTTTCTTCATAGCACATGAATATACCCTCGCATGTGCGTAAAAATAGGGTGGTGCTTAACTTTTGCACAGGTGTATATATATCCAAATAATAAGATGCTGGTAATGCATCTAAGTATAGATGATGATCAGTGCTAGTAACGTATCTAAACATAGCCGCTGATCGGTACATCTTAATATACATGGTGACATAGTCTATTAGCTCACCTGGTATTCACACCTGAATTTTACTCGGGACTTACTCGTACATATCAGATGTCCAGCGGGGTCATGACTTCCCACAAGACAATCCCATATCTACAATATGTTGTGTCAGTCTGAAAAAAATTGATTTTATCATTATTATCCGAACATAGATTGTATGCACCTAATTTGCATCTAGGCGGTGCGCTGTTTTGAATGGCTAGCATATGTTGTATTAAACAGTGCCATTGTTCGAAATAAAGGATAATATGCAGGATATAAATTTTATATTTGGGTGGATTGAGGAAACGGGTTTAGCCTATATTTTTCAGGAATTAGGGTACAGTGACCTTATCCTTATTAAGCTTATAACACATGACAAAAGACATCAACACCCAAAGTTAGATAGCAATCTTTCTAAATATGACGAAATTTGATACTATACTACTATCATTAAATGCTAAAAAAGTCCAAGGGCAATAACTCTGGTAATTAAAATTTGACCACTTCCATCATTCTTTGGTAAATAAGGTATACGTATAGCATTTGCTTCACCAGTTTTGTTGTCAGTTCGTTCGGATATAAACAAATAATTTCATGTTGTTGATGGCACCGAGGTGGATATGCAATCAAACAGACAGACCAACGATTTAAAGATAAGGGCTTTTAGAGGCAGTACACAATCCTTAATCTTATAATATGATCTGAAATCTGTAATAATATAGTATTCAGAATCGACTGCTATGATTCCTATAGCGTTATTTATTGACAAAACGAAATTGCATTATATTATTATCTTATGGGAGGCCATTTTGAAAATCTTAAATGAAAGAGAACACATTAAAATACTTGTGAGTGAAATGTCCTACTTGTAGAAAAATGTGAACTATTCGACTAGTTATAGTCTCTTAACTACTGGGCGATATAGTTGAAAACTGTATCTTATACTACTCAAAGCAGATTCAATTGATTATGAATTTGTATTCAGTTTGGAGGTAACAGCATAATGGGATGTTGCCACCTAAACAGCAACAGTCTTCAACACATGCACGCACGCGTGCATATACGCGCATAGGCACGCACGCACGCATGCACGATGCATAATGAAGATTGCAGGGAAGACCTCTCTTTCAGCTATAAAACAGGACCATGAGGACAGCTACATTTAGGCTAGACTAAGTAGCTGTATGTATGAAACTGAGGAAACCGACATGTAGGTTTTACTAGGCAGATGTAAACAGGACCACGATGATGGCTATGCATGTACATGTAGGCCTACTGGAAGCCAGACCAGGCTGGTTCCCGGGGTCATCTCCCGGAAAATTGTGAAATCAAGATAGTCTCAGATAGCATCTCCTACATTTCCAGAGGTACCTATCGACCCTCAGTCGGCTGTTATATTATTATTAGAAACAATCTACCTGATATTCCTGTTATGGAGGGTTTTAAAAAATTATAAAACAGTATTCATTTTCAGCATTCAAAATAGCAAAACGAACATGTAAATATCTATCTAACAATCAAATATTAGCAGAAACTGTAATTAATTACATGGCCCTATCCCCTCTACCCCCACCCCTCCGCTCGATACTGTCTAGAGCAAAACACTTTAAACACAATGTTTTGAGGGGTGGTAGAGCCCCCTTCCCATTCTCTACACCATTGCCCTGACTATTAAACGATCACGCATCTTCCAGGTTTACTCATGAATTGTAACCACCATTCATTACTGGATTGCATAACACTACTGCGGTTCGAAGGAATCGCCTGTTGATGTAACGCCGATTATTAAATACAATTTTCTCATCGTTTAAATTATCATTCTTAAAATTTAGCATTAGAAACACTATGCAGCCGAACACTCTTGATATCTCCATTCTGGAATGCTTTGCAAAATTACGAAGCAAAAGCAAAGTATCTTCACTGGCTCACTCGCTCCAACAAACATTTTATAAAATAAAACAATTGACGAGATGATAGGAGATGCATCTAAGACAAGCTGCAGTAGAGGTTCACTGTCTGCAGCTAATATCTGCCAAGTTCCAGGTGGTGCCG
The DNA here is from genome assembly GCA_034401795.1 of Chaetoderma sp. LZ-2023a. NCBI lineage: Eukaryota > Metazoa > Mollusca > Caudofoveata > Chaetodermatida > Chaetodermatidae > Chaetoderma > Chaetoderma sp. LZ-2023a. The sequence continues at coordinate 23,015,505 of CM067373.1, forward strand.
AATCGATGACAAGCTGTTCCATATCATAGAGTGGCTGACATCTGACGCTTGCTAACTTGTGGCATTGGGTTAGAAAGTGCAGCCAGTCTTCCACATTTTTCCCTCAAAGTGGACACGCACTGTTCTCAAACTGGTTAAACTTTGCTTGGAGACCATCCAAGTGGTAGGGTCCTGCCAACAAATTTACCTTTATGATCACACATTTAACATTGTAGCTAATGGGGGTACGCGCTGGTCCGCTGTTAAATAGCCACCCATCACACCGCAAGTGCACGATGACCGGGATGGCTGGTTAGCCGCAGATCTCGGGGTTGTGGTTCCCATGTGCCATCTCTCCGCAGAGTACACAGACTGACTTCTAGAGCCGGTGGAACACTGATGTTCCAGTGGGGCCATGCGACCATTGCCACTGAGATTGAACCACATGGTGTCATCCCAACTGTTTGTGTCACTGGTGTGTCTATCCATACTAATTTAGAGAATGGAATAATTAGAATAATATACTTAGAATATAAATAAGTACTATACAAACAGGGTGAATCGTTTGACAGTAATATGAGCACAATAATAAACAATATAGAGCTAGCTGGTGTCTTATCTATGCGGTGTTGCTGGAGGTACCACACAGATCCTTGAATCCGCAGAGGTATCCCAACAAGAGAAGTATCTGCATAGGAGATCACTGAGTAACTTAACAGTAATGAGCACAATAAGTTAATATACCCCTAACATATACTGAGAGAACATTATTGCTGTGAGAGGACAGTGCCTCGGGTGGGCCTCTGTCACTGAATATTTCATGATGGTGCGAGAGGAAGGTGCCTCGCGCGGGCCTCCGTCACAGCAATTCTCGCTGTTGTGAGAGGCAAGTGCTTCACGCAGGCCTCTGTCACAGGAAAATGCCTTCAATGCTGAAGCGGACGAAAAGAGTTGGCAAAAAGGGCCACTCTTTTGTTCATCAGAAAATTCTAAGTGCTGAAAAATCCTAGTGAAGCCATAATTAACGTGATGTGTACTGGCGGAATGAGCGATTTCCGAAGAATTCCCACATCACCGTCTTATGTAGTTCCAAGATGCTGTATTGGTAGATGCCGCTCTCCTGTCTTGAATGCCTCTGGATAAAATATCAAGGATTCTATTAAATATGGATAGAAGTGTGTCAGCCAGGGCAACGCCACTGTATTTCATATGCTCTGCAGAAAGACCATCGTAATCGGCGGCTTTCCTCAACTCCAGATTTTTAATGACTGGAGTGAGCTCTTCATGGGTAAATGGCTCTAGGTCACTGAGGTCATTTAGACAAAGCTCCTCTATGGTTGCTACATCCTGATTGACAAGTTCTTTGTACTCGCTGTCGTACCATTCACTTACTTTTGATCTCCCTAGATCTTCAAAATAAATCACCCATCCATTGAGGATGTCATTTCCTTCATATGATTGGTTATTCACCTGTAATGATGCTGTGGGTATAGGGTTACTACCTGAGATCTGGGCTCGCACCAAATTGATTGATCGGTAGCTGAGGCATTCATTATCTGGTTGAGTCTGGGTTTTTTTAATACTTTTCCTCTAGCTTGATGCTGGCCTGCTCTGAAGTTGCATTTGACATCCTTCATCGATTGGTTGTCTGCTGTCCTGCCAGCTGAGACCCAATAGTGGTGTGCTGTCTTTGATAGTTTAGCTAAGCTGGCATGCCTTTTTGAAACCCGGGTTCTTCTTTCTAGGGTGGCTTTCTGTGCACTTTGCTGTAGGCATGATATTAGGGATTTAATAAAGTCTTCTGTTGGTATCTCATGTGTCAATATCTGTTTGACAAGTAACTTGTCAAGCTCCTCTTTTTACTGTGCTGGGTTGCCCTTCTCCCAAAGAAGTCTGTCTGTGAGCAGTGGCTTTAACCTGCTTGGTATGGCTCTATCCACCAACACCACGAACGTGGCAATTACAGGGATATGATCAGAACAATTGTTATAAACATGAGGGACGTGTTTCACAGAGACAACCAGATCTTTATTTGTGGAAATTATGTAATCTATTTGGGAAGACCCATTCGCATCTTCAAAAGCTTTTCCTGGGTAGTCTGTAGATAGAAGTAAGTCATTTATTGCGCACAAGTCACTTAACAGCTTATTCCTTGCATTGGCCTTGAGTGTATGGAGCGAGGAGTTCAGATCACCACAGATTACTATGTTGCTCGAGGTTCTGTATTTATTGAGGATTTCTTATCACCCCAGCTATGTGACTTATAGTCCTTCACTGCTAATTGTTCTTCACTAAACACCAATTCTGCTTACAGATCTATCTAAGTACCGGCCCTACAATTCCATATGCTTTCAATCCAAATCATTGGATGCTTATCCTTTTCTCAACAACATATGTAGTTGCATTACCGCAGCTAAGTCCCCCCATGCACACTTAAAAATCTCACAACTCGCTACACTATTTCCGTTTCGTTTGACTATTTATCAAATCATACGTGCTAAATTGATAATTGGGAGCAAGTGTGACAGACGTAAATATCCGTAAAGTTGTAAAATGTTAGCAAGTCTTAAAATACGATAAATTAATAAGGTATGTAGCATGAATAAACTTTAATCGTTGATTTACATCTAAGCAGAAAAATTTATTCGTTATGCATAAAAATCCGTACCACGAAATTACATTGTTTTTATGACTGGCCACCAAGTCCAATAGGTAGGCCTAGGCTTATGCCACTATGGTATATGGTATTATGTTGTATTCCCCGTCCCATAGGCACCTTCAATATATATTTCTGCCACATATTTGATATATTGTGTAATTATAGGCATGTATGATGTTGTTGACCTAAATTTATGCACCGTTTGGAAGATGCATGTAGTATCCACCTGAGGTTCAGTATATTACTTAGTTGATACATATGCATGCTTTTTCGTGATAGGCTGCTGATTACAGCCTATCCTAATAGCCTTTTCCGACCTTGTATATATATACAAGGTCGGAAAAGGCTATTAGGATAGGCTGTAATCAGCAGCCTATCACGAAAAAGCATGCATATGTATCAACTAAGTAATATACTGAACCTCAGGTGGATACATGCATCTTCCAAACGGAGCATAAATTTAGGTCAACAACATGCCTATAATTACACAATATATCAAATATTTGGCAGAAATGCGATAAAATTTCACGTCAAGTTTATACATTTTACCGACTCCGCGGTTTTGATAAACAACAGCGAACATTGGAGTCAGGTAATTGAGCAATATCATATTTGGTACCCGTTTAAACATGATCGTTTGCGGCTTGCAATTGGTTGTCACTTTCCGAATTTTCTTTCTCGTTCAGGCATCTGATAATGTTGGTTTGTAGGACGAGTTGTATATAGGACGAATTGACTAGATATTTTAACATTGACATTTGTAACTAAGGACTCGATTCCACCAGATGGAATCGGATAACGGCTCTAACGAACTTGAACATTTTGAAATTTGTAAACATTGTGTAAAGAAATGGATGGTTTCTGTTGAATTGACGCGAAGGTAGTCTTACTAACATTTATATCAACCAAAAGTGGCGAATTGTCGGTTTATTCAAATAATTCACAAATTATTTATACAAATTGATGTGCATTTCATATGAAATTAAGGTAGTATTGAATACTTTATAAATGTCACATTTTGTTACGTATATTAGTTTGACGGGAAATGTCGCCGTACACACCTAAATGTTTTCGTGTATTATGAAATTCTTGGTGTAGTTTTGTCCAAATGCTATACAGCATTGGATAGATATATGTATCCGCTTTAAGTGCAACATATTATTTAGTAAATAAACTCCCGTGGTTGTTATTACACCACAAAAACATCCATTACCGTTCAATCACTACTTGCTAAGTCAAATATCTGCATTTAGCCATCAGAATACAATTTTTATGCTCGCTTACATACTCCCTAATGCCAATGCCATCACCATGTAGACCCTCAACCAGGCTTCTGGTAGAGGGACCCCCTGCATTAGCCTTACAATAGACTGGCATCAGTCTGTACACACTCCTTGGTGACGCCTGTCACTAAGCACGCTCGCGCATGCGCAGTAGGTCCCAAATGTGAAAACTGATTCACTTTTCAAATATTCTGCTAGCAGATCAGTTCGCCTGCTATCATATGGATAAAAGTTTATAGCTTTGCACTGAAAAGTACAGCTACATTTAATTCTCTGACTCAAGAAAACATGCTTACCATGAAATCTATCTTGCCTATGTTATGTTTAACTTTCATGTCATGGTGTTTTAGAGGGTTTTTGTAACTCTAGTTTTGAGTTACCAGTTTTCGTGTTAGTACTCCCGTTTTCGAGGTTTGAGCAACCATGCCTATTATATACCATCAAATTCCATGTTATAAAATAGCCAAGTACCACTCTTATTACGTAGATCCTTCATAGTGCTTTCAAACATTTTATTCAGGAATCACTGTGATTCCAGCCTTCAGTCAGAATTATTAAGTTCGCGTTGGACGTCTCAACATCAGAGGGGGGTTCATCTTCTAATACAAATTTGGATTCTGTTATGGCGTTTTTTCGCTAGTTTCGAATCTTGGCAAGTGTGCTATCCAAGTCGCTAGATGAACGAATATCTCAGCGATCTAAGCTGTCTAAGAGGAGTCATCAAACTCCGAGCATAGCTCCCATTTTTGCGGCCGTTCTCGTAAATGGGGCAAACCAATTTCGCGTACTTCCAGACAAGAGATGAAATCTCTGAAGTAAAAGTCTGGTGACTCAAAGAATAAGTCTGGTTATTCATCCTCAGGTAGGAGCCAGACAAAAGACCATATAAGTCTTGAGGGTCTGCATAACCCTCATGCGATGGCATCAGTGGCGGAAGCTTCCGATCCTTCATCTCATGCATAAGTTCATCTTTCCAGTAATTCTTATTGCCAGAAATGTTTTAACATCTCTGATATCCTTTGCTCCCGTCTCTGCTATTGGCTTGTACGGGCAAGCGGGTTTGCATTCCGGTTTGTCTTCTGGTTTGACCGGGCATCCGGATATGAGCACTGTGATTGTCTGGCTTGGCTGAACATCCGGTGTCTCATGATTTTCTGGCTTTTCCGTCCACTTCCGGTTTTTCCGTTTCCGGCAGTAGTGTTGCTGATTCCGGTAGGAAGAATGCGTATCCGGGTCTGTTGGACCTGGCATTGCATCATTCATCTATTTCCGTTTCCGGTTTTTTCAGCTTCCTCTTCTGGTAGTAGTGTTGTTACTTCCGGTGGGAAGAATGCTTATCTGGGTCTGTTGGACCTGGCATTGCATCATTCATCTATATCCGTTTCCGTTTTTTTCAGCTTCCTCTTCCGGTAATTCTGTACATCCGGGTTGTAGGATCTTGATCAGTTTTCGGTAGTCTACTTCCGTTTTACGCATTTCCGTTTCCTATTTTTCCACATCCGGATTTCGTACAGCCTTTTGGATAAGGTCATCTCCGTTTTTCATGGATCTTTCTGGTGTTCTAGGATTATCTTCCGGGTCTGTCTTCCTGTTTTGGGTTTCAGGTGATAGAGACCTTCCTGGGGTTCCAGTTTTGTTCTTCAAGTCCGGTTTACATGTTCGCTTTCCTAGAATCTTGTCATCTTCTTGCCTAAGATTTAGTCTTATTTCTGTATTTGTTTAATATTGGAAATGTTTAATGGCTGAAAATATTCATACCGAGTCATTGCCAGTCTTGTAGTCTCCCTTGGAATTGTAGTCTATTCAGACATTTATTCATTTATCAGTGACAATTTTCAACGTAATTAAAGACTCTTCTGACTGGTTGCCGTATGGGTTTTTGTTGCAGATTATTTTATATGCGCATATCATCAGCCGATAAGTCAGTCTGTATTCTACGCATTATCTCGAGATACGATTTTTACTTTCATCCAACTTTAGATGGCCAGTTGTCTTCGGGCCATCCAGCCTTTTATCGCTCTCCTTTTACTTCTTATGTCGGCAGGTTGACATTTATTTTAACCAAAGGGAGTGAATTTGTGGAGGCAAAAACCCTGATTCTTGCTTAAATCATAGTCTAATTTTGTCAGTCGCTGAAAAGAATTAGATTCAGTAAAGGTTTCATAGGGATCAGTATGACTACAAGATTAATGTCTACAAGAACAATAGTCGCTTAGAAAAGATAATCAAGTGGTTAATGGGGCAGGAAGAAGGGATATAAGCCGAATTCTTCTTCTTCTGTGTTGACATAGTTTCAGTGAGTTCGCTTTGTTTTCATTTTTTTCTTTCAGATTTTTGGTTGTTTTCCCTTTGCTAGCGTAGTTTTTGGCTCTATTTTGACTGGGTTGCTGCAGGCCTCCAGACGGTGGTTTCGGTGGGCGGGGACTCGGGATTTGCTGGGTATTTTGGGGGCGGTTTGGCTGAGGGTTGTTGGTGAAGCGAATTCCAGTCGAGTCGGCCCAATTGCCAACCCGGCCTACTTAAATTAGTCAGCTCGGCCTAGTATAAAAAGTCATGTCGGCCCGATTTAATAAAAGTCAAATAGGCCTAGGAATGCATTCACGTGGCTTCTTTCTTCTTCTTTTCAATCGCTGGTATCACACTTGGAGAGCCGTTCTCAGGATGAAATTTTTTTCACCTGGCTGAAAGCATGGAATATTTGGAATTCTCATATTTCTATATCCTTGATTTCGGAACTTTTCTTAAAAAACTGATGATATGGAAATATGAGATCCCTCTTATGCCAGTCGTATTATACCAGCATTAGTCGTCTGTTGGTGGGACTGATAATATTTACTGGTATTTACGTCTCTTTATTAAAAGACAGTCAGAATTATTAGTGTCTATTATTTTCACTAACGCGCAACTGTTATACATAGACATAGACAATCTTTATCCTAAAAGCACTATCTTTTTAAGACGATGGCGATCTTAACATATTACTGAGATTTCCGTGTGTGTCATTGTATACAGATTATTGTGTGTAGTAACTACCATAGAAAATGTGCAGTGTCGGTTCGGCCTGATAGTGCACCTATAGGTATATACATGTGTGCGCATATGTGCATTCGTATGTGGCTTTGGGTGATACTGTAGGGTCAGCTCGACCCAAGGGTATAGTCGCACATGATAGGCATAAACATAGGACGAGTTGACCTAGGCCGAGGTGGGCCGGGGTGTATTTGGGCCGAGTTGACTGGATACCGGTGAAGCCACTGGAAACTTTCGGTCGGATTGCTCCCGGACTGTTCGGTGGGTCTTGGGTTTTTGCTCGTTGAAGTTGTTGTCTGGGGGCTGGCGGCGGGCCGGTTGGAGTGGGGTGGGGGTTACGCTGGAGGGGGGGGGGGAAGAACGGCCGAGAATCTTTGGATTTAAGCAGCCACCAACAATTTCAAAATGTTTTCAAAATATTTTGCAGGTCCAGAGATATTACAGTTGTAATATGTCGTCTGCAAAATTCAGTATCCAGACAGTTAATATCAAGTATCAGTGTTCAATCTTTCCTTTATTGGGATTTCTAACACAATGTCATTTGTTATTACAAAGATGAAATTATTGATTCTAAGACTATAAATATAAGAATCAATAAATATATAAAAAAAATCCTAAGTTTTCTGCCTCTTGGCACAAATATCGAATGGTTTAGGATATCTAATTGATCAGTATACCTAAGCCAAGTCTTGAAGCTGGCTTGTTTTCCTATGTCATTGATTTAAATATGGGACACAGTTTTGCAATCATTATAGGATCCTGTGTCACGTTCAGGCTGATGATTTACCAGTGATTGCAGTCTAATACTTCAATGTAGAAGAAGTGAGTGCAATCTTGGGAGTTAGTCGACCGTAGGTCTATATAAAACCCTGTGACTTGAAGAATGAGTCTAGGTTGTTTTTGAATGTGTTTTATGTTGGAGCGTTAATTTCTTCTGTTGGTAAACAATTCCATACATTGACACTATTTGTAAAGAAATACTTGCGTAGATCAAGTATTATTTGACAAGCTGACAAGGTGATCTGACAAGCCCGAGCGGCTAGGCATCCGTTGATGTATTCAATAACCTTTTTATTAAATCTGCTCCATTATTATACAATTTTTAAATTAGATAGTCAAATGTTTGCCATAGTTCTCTTAACAGGACCTTGTCATGCGTTCTATTCGTAGAATGTGATGATGTCATCACAAGTAAGTTTCCCTTAATCCATCTTTTTGAGTGGTGGTTTGGGAAACCGTAATTTCTTTTCTTCATTCTATCTTGCTAAATTCTGTCACAATTTGAGGTTTTCAAATTCCAGTCAGGATTATTGCAGATCTCAGGTACAGGATTTGGCTATAACTTGACTCTAAGCACTCCCATAGGCTTATTATGGGGTTTTGGTTTGCCACGATATCTGGTTAAATCTCTATAAATAAAATTATCTATAATTTTTGCAGAGTCTAGAATTTTAATAAGTTAGGCTATACTGATATGAGACTTTTCTCCATTCAGAGTAAGTGGTATTATTAAAATATCCATAATAAACGTGAGTTACCTGACTTACCTGTTTAGTGAGGGCTAAGCATAGGGATATAGCGCAGGATTTTGGTTGGAGCATCATGGCATATGTAATCTATGTGTTTTCTATGAGCAGTCCTCTTTAGCATATAGTAAGTTTGCCACATCTCTAAGGGCGGCCCTTATCAAAAGGGCCAGATATTCTTGGATCTAGAACCCTTCTCTGCAGTCTCCTCCCAAATGGTCTTCTGTTCCTTCTAATCAGAAGCTATTAGCTTTAGAGGGGTTGTTGTCTTCTTTGATTGTCAAGGAGTCTATACAAGAGACTCTTCTTTGGAAAGTAAATCCAGGCTTCTGTTCATTGGTTGGATTGTCTGATAGGCATCTAAATCTTGATTCGTTCAGTCATTGCCATGGGGTTTTCTTTCATTTTTAGGAGGATCAAGGTTTTCTTGGGATGTCACTAGATCCAATCTTTTTGCGACATGTCTGATTGCCCAGATTTTATCTTTCATGTCTCCCTTTTCGGACAGTCAGGTTAAGGGTCTCTAGTTCTCGATTCGATCGGACAATTCGACAGTAGTCTCATATCAACAGGCAGGGGAGCACAAAGTCGTCTCCTGTGCTTGGAAGTGTGGAACCTCCTCATGTGGTGTCGCATGAACCAAATTTTCATAGTGTCCACTCATGTTCCAGGCTGTCTGAGTTTTCTTGCCGACCAATTGTCTCGGGCGTGGGCTGTGGCCGCCCTGTCTCAGTCCTGGTCAGGAATCTTTGCTTATGCATTCCCTCCCACAATCCTGATTTCTGTTGGTTCTGAAGAAAGTCAGGGACCAGATCTGCGAGATCTTGTTAATAGCTCCCTTTTGGCCAATAAGGATCTGGTTTGTAGACCTTTTCGATCTTCTAGTACTTACCATCATCCAAACCCATGAATCTTAGGTATGTGCGTTTGGAGTATATCGAGTGCTCGATCCTTGAGAATAAAGTTTCTACAAGATCTCAGGAAATCATCGATTCTGTGAGGAGGGAGTCGAATCGAAGAGTTTACAAGGGTCGACTTAAGATTTTTGGAGAATGGTGTTCAGATCAAGGTCTCGTGCCTGATTCTGTTTCTATTTCCCAGGTGTTAGACTCTTTATCTTATCTGTTCGACCCCTTACATCTGTCTGCTAACACTGTAAGAGGATATAGATTTTCTTTTGCATCCTCTCTCCCTTGTTTGTTGAACGCTGAAGTTGAAGATTCTAAGGTTCTTAATCTTTTGATCAGAGGTTTAGGTAATATTCGTCCTCCAGGTGTTAAACCTTTGCCTTCCTGGAACTTGGCTCTGGTTCTTCAGTTTTTTGGGCAGGTCATCATTTCGAACCTATCTCTACGATTAGCTTGAAACTTTTGACTTTTAAGACCGTTTTTCTAATTGCATCGCTTCTGCTAGAAGACGATCCGAAATCCATGTTTTCTCCGCTGAAAAGGATAGGTTTATCGAATCTTGGGACGGTCTGGTCTTATATCCTTGAAGGGATTTTTTTTATCAAAGACTCAATCAATCCGTTATCCAGCTAAGCTGATTATTTTACAATCTTTAACCTCCTTTTCTCCGGCTGACAGATTTTGGTGTCCTGTCAGAGCTCTAAAAGTTTATAAGCATCGTTCTGATTTTTAGAGATCCGATCTGTCCCTTTGCTGGGTTCCGTATGAGGAGGGGGTAGCCAGTCCAGTCTCTAGGGCATCTATTACCAGATGGATTTGTGAGACCATTCACATTAAAGCTCATGTCATTGGAGGGATGGCTATCTCTTTTGCCCTTTTTGCTGGCTCTTCTGTAGACGAAGTTATGCAAGTTGCAGGATGGAAATCCGAATCTACTTTTACCACTTTTTATTTAAAAGACCAGAGCACAGCGGCTTCCTTTTTTAGGAACTTCATGATTTTAACTAAAAAGGCTGAAGACCATTTACCAAGCACATCCCACCATTTTCGTTAGGACTGTGCGTCTGCGTGTAATGGTGTGAGTTGTTTTTTGGTTTTTATTTCTTTACGTTTAAAGAAATCCTTGTTTGATAATCACTGTGTGATTGATTAAGATGCACCATTATGTTATGTTATTAACATTTGGCTATGTTTTGTTTGATTTTTATCCTTGCTTATGGATCCTCAAATCTCCTCCCACCAAAGTTTCGTAGTGGGACACTGACCAAATCTATGGGTTTAGCAAGTAGTGATTGAATGGTAATGGATGTTTTTGTGGTGTAATAACAACCCCCAACAGACCCCCCTTTAGTGGGTTGGTCTGTAGTTTTATTAACCACTATAAAAACATACTTACCGTTCAATGACTATGACCCGGCCTCAGCCACCCCGCTGGGTATTGATTTGAGAATCTATTCTGGATATATGGCACTTAAATTTGGAAAAGTGAATCAGTTTTCACATTTGGGACCTACTGCGCATGCGCGAGCGTGCTTAGTGACAGGCGTCACCAAGGAGTGTGTACAGACTGGTGCCAGTCTATTGTAAGGCTAATGCAGGGGTCCCTCTACCAGACGCCTGGTTGAGGGTCTACATGGTGATGGTATTGGCATTAGGGAGTATGTAAGCGAGCATACAAATTTTATTCTGATGGCTAAATGCAGATATTTGATTTAGCAAGTAGTGATTGAACGGTAAGTATGTTTTTATAGTGGTTAATAAAACTACAGACCAACCCACTAAAGGAGGGTCTGTTGGGGGTTTTATGTCAGTGCAGAGGAATCGTACTAGCATCAAAACTCTACTGCTGCACACCTTTAATCTTATATATAAATAGGAGAGGGTATGACATCACGCTAAAAGTGCCTATGCCCCGTCCCTCTGTTATCAGACCTCCAGATGAACGTCCAATATTTGAGTGATTTAAGCAGGCTACCACCTATTGTCGGTAACTCCTAACTCAGCAGATTATATAGGAAATTTTGTAAGAATAGCGTGTGTAATAATAACAATCGTGTCACAGGGTGTGTCTACTTCAGACCGATCTCTGCCCTGATACATTTCCGGCCCCTCTAAAAATCAATACAGGCCTCGGATTTGTAAATCTCGACCACCTATTAGATTAATACTAATAGTAGGCCACGTATGTTCAAGATATAATAAAGTTTATTCCACACTTTTGTAGTCAAACTGCGCTTAAAACAGTCTTGGCTTGATTAAATACCTTCCTTATAAATATATTTTAAGACCAACTTTATGTACCAAACAAGTACGGGAGAAAATGCGCATCAATTTTGTAATGCCGATCAACATTAAATGATCCAAATTGAATTATTACGAACGACAATATAGCCAGCTTCTTAAGTTGGCGAGCCAGCGGCTCTTTTGCGATGGGAGGCGGCATGTTCTCGCGAGATATTATACGTTAACGGGAGTTTATCAAACGGGTACCCGTTATTCAGATCAGTATAATACTCAGTTCCTATCGCACAATGATAATATATAGAAATTCCCGAGTTCCGAGTCCTCGATTCCAGAATATTTATATCCGAGTACTCGCTCTAAAATAAACTCTTCAATTGGAGCCGAATCACGTGATTTGTATTTTTTCGTGACGCTATTTTATATCAAATTGTGGATTAATTTTGATGTAATAAACACCCTTTCTTAACGGATACCCAATATTTAGGCGCTCAAACCAAATAATTTCACTTCCCCGGTGATGTTTTGAGTTATACATTAAACATAGGCGTAGGTGGTGGGAATTTTTACGGGAGAAAATGTGTTGAATTTCCGTGGTATCAGTTTTAGAACTTTTTTGGGAACACCGTTAGCGCATAACTATTCAGAGACTGGGGAACGCGGGATAAGCGTGTATGATTACAACAGCAATGACTCTATTCATCTAAAACTAATCATGACTGAATACAAACAAATCAGTTATTTATTTAGTTTATTTAATCATTCACACATTCAGCTGATAGCCAGATTTTTGTTTCCATGATTGGTAACGTGAACAGAGTTTCACAAGCCTAAAAGTGTCTTGACAAAAATTTCAACATGGCGATTATACGATTATTTCATTTTATAATCGTCCACGATCATTTTGAATTATATAATCGCGATTAATCGAATAATCGAAAATTACCCTATGGACAAGTTGGACTCAGGCAAGTTCGCTGACGAATGTTATCTAAGTGCTGAACATTTGATCTATGCTATGGATAGCATTACCCGATGTCTGGTGTATCTATTTAATCTCATTTTGTGTTATTACTACATTACAACCTACCTCCTTGCATTACTATTGCGCTTTCCTTCTCAGAAGGGAAGCGTAGTAGGATGAAATTTTTACAGCCAATGTTTGCTGTGTATAGTGGTTTCAGAGTGAAGGCTTCTTCAGGAATGTCTATACTCTCTCCAATGATGAGATCCATAGCAAGTCGCTTGAATGCTATATCTCAGAATGAGGTAGAAAGAGGGTTAATACATAACCCAGAGCATTGAATGAGTCATAGGGCACAATGATCATCTGATTGGCTGACAAACATCACATGACTTTGTTGTAGCAACCAAGTCTTCATTCCTTTCCTACTAGTGAAAGAAGGTGGAAGTTGAAAAGTTTTATAGCCAGTTTTAAAAAAAGTTTTAAACTTTTCAATACTGCTGTGGGATTATTTCAAGCGTTCAAAGGATCAACAAGATGTAGGACAAAAAGAAAAGACCTAAGATAAGTGGTTGTAGATCTTTTTGATCAATATTGATTTTATTGATCATTTCTATTTTCGTGGTAGGCGTGTTACCAGTTTTGGCTTTTTACGCCCAGAGTGTTTTAGACATAGTTATTGTCTATAATTGCTTCTTCCTTACAGTAGCTTGTTTAAGTTACCTATGTACATGCTTGGTTAGTATTTGAGCATGAAATCCATGATATCTCATAACATACTCTCTTAAAGAAAAACTAATATTAAATAAATTAGAGACTGGTTTGGTCTCTATTGTTTATTGGGTTCAGCGCTGTCTGATCCCTTTTTTATCTTCGGGACTTTACCCTATCAAATCTTCCTCCTTTATGATTCAGATTTTAAAAAGTCTCCGAAGAAGAGTAAAGTCAAGTCTAAAGAAAAGGAGTTTGCTCTTCATTCTATTAGATGCCCTAACTCCAGCTGCCATAGATTCATGAAGACAGAACTTTCTGGCCATGTGTGCCTTAAATGCACTTCGTGCTCTATTGAATAATCCTGTCTTATTTGCAGCTCATGGTCCCAGGCCTCTAGACTTGCCTTTTTCAAACCTAACACACCTGATCACTCTAAAGGGAATACTTCTCCTTTAGGGTCTGCGATTAAAATAAAGGCCAAACCCGAGTCCTCACTTGATTCATCCATCCTTGAAAGGATTGTTTTATCAATGGCAGGTTTAACATAATGATCCTGGACCAGTCAGCTTCCAACGTTTCATCTCCTGATGTTGTTGAAGGGGAAACGTCGGAACTGACTGTTTCTAAGAAACGATTATTCAAGTCAAAGAATGTTTTACGGCTTACTGATCTTCACTGTTTCAGGGGTTCAAAATCATCATGACAGGAAAGAACAAGGGTACGAAAAATCCTCTGGTTTCGCCTCGTTCATCGCTTCGGAAGCCAGTCATTTCTACTGAAGTATCGTCTACTAAAGTCACCATTCTGCATCCTGCGCCTATGAGGACCTAGTCAGGTTTATCCTTTCTCGGGCCCGAGCAGGTTGTAAGTCGGTCCGGTTCTTCATATCCTACTCGCAAAGACACTGGCATAGTGGGCTTATTTGTGCTGTTTTGATGTGGTTGGGTAGCAACTTGGCAAACATGCGAAGAGAAATGTTGTGGTCTGGATTTTCCTTTAGACAGTCACAGGGTTCGTACTGGTCATGGAAATCCTAGATTGCACTCCGCAATCATATGGGTAACTCAGATATCAAATGTGTTTAAGTTCCGTCTAAATATTTCAGATGAGTTGCGTTACAAGTGATTTGACCTATTAACCTCTGACACCCCCCACTGCTTAGATATACTACTTGTGCAGTGTTGTCAAAGTAGAGAAAGGATTTTGGTGCTACCAATTTTTTATCTGGAAGTGTTGTGGCTGCCCTTTTGTAATCATCCTGGCCGAGTTTAACAGTAGTTGCAGGTTCTGTTCTCAGATGGCGTTTCTGTATCTTGGGTCGATTTGATGCAATCAGTGTTTTCCAAGAAATACTAAATACTTTGCTGGCTCTCCTCATGAGGTGATAGCATTTGAGAATTGAAATAGTTGAGATTAAATTTCATTTCATTAGGAGGTCGCTCTTGGTTCGCTTGCGCTTCAGTTCTGCGATTTTCTGCCTTATGATATTCAAGGTTGTGTTTTTAAACACCAAATCTTTCCTTCTGTGGAAGCCAGCTGCCTTCAAAGTTGCTTGTTTTCACGGGCTTGCCTTCTCAATTAGATCTGTAGTTGTTCCTGTGTATGCTGCAGGATCTATCGGCCATGATTGTCTTGCCCTTGCCATTGCCTTTCTTTTTGCACTAACTGAGCGTGAATCGGCTTTAATTGAACCTATATCTGAACAATGCTTCTTTTGATTTTCTTCCTTGTATTTCGCCCTTCTTTTGTCATTTTGCTGTCTTCTTTTCTGTGGCGATATTTCAGCACGTTGTTTACATTTTTCTACACTTTTCTTTGATTTTCCTTCTCTTCTGTATCTTTTCTTGCTCTAACTTTGCAGACTTCTTTTGGGTTTTCTGTCTTTGTGTCTTTCGCTCATCCTTCTCATTCTCCCCTTGGCTAGTCCATTTGCTTTCACTTCACCTGATAGTTGTGTTCGATAAATCTTAACCCATAGAACCTCCTCCTTTTTTAATATTTCTTACAAGGGGGAGTTACTAGTCTTCATTTTATTGTGCCATTTTGTAGATTTACTGGGTGTACTACATGCAGAAATAGGTTCACTGTTACCACAAATCTCATGTGTTACTTTGAGTCGATTCATCAAACGTAGCTTTATTCTGAGCATCGAAGACATGATTGAACCTGAAAATAAACCTGTTTGTTTGTGTGCAAAACATGTATATTCGACTCAGTTGTATTCCCACTCCACATACCTTTTCATACATTGTTCACAAACCATTCCCCATGTATGCATACATTTACTCTCATCACACACCTGCCTCACAATTCCTCCACTTTTTCAAGTAGCCAGGATCATCACTATTCTCCAGGCAATACACACATCACATGCAGATTTCAGCCTACATAATCGTCAAAATGTGATGCTTAGAGAAGCAATTCATTAAAGGTACTATGTCACACCAAGTAGTCTTAAATGAAAAATAATAGCAAACTTCCAGGCATATTTAGCGTATTTTTATGCAATCTAATGGGATATGAAATGATTTTCCAGGTTGAGCGCCCTATCATTGAAATTGAATTGTGCATAAAAACTATGCAATGTGGATGAGTTTTATTTAAAATGTGTAGGTTGTGCCTGGTGAAATGGTGGAACAGCCATTCAATAAGAAGGGCATCCCCAGTCACAAAGTATGTCACAACGCATAAACAAATCTCTTGTGACAGCGACGAGGTTACGCTACATATTTTCTTCTCCTACTCGCATGTTTTAACGCGTTCGCATATATCAACTTCTTGGTGACAGCTTGATATTGAATCATATGAAGATATTTGTGCACTAGAATGAGAAAATTCAACAATATTTACGCGATTGGATGCAGAGAACAATCCCGTCAAGGGGCATTCGCCCCAGTGCCAACTCGCCATATTATGCCATTGTTATTATGGTACAATTGTAATACGCTGGCCATTTATTTTAGTCCAGGTGATTTCAGCGATTTTACGTGATATTGTATGTACACCTACGCCAGTTCCATAGCCATATTCTATGCATTGGGCATAAGAAAATGTAGGATATAGATCGTCTATTCACGTTTTGCGTGTAGGATACGAATGCACAAGACTTACAGCTTCATTCGTCGCTAAGGCAGTCATCCACACAGTCAGTTGGTTGGTCGGTCAACGGGTTGGTCAATTGTGGGTGGGTGGTTCGGTTTGTCAGCCTGTCTCTCCATCTGTCACTCATGCAGTCATCTGACCTGCCACTCATGCAGTCGTCCGATCTGTCACCCATGCAGGTCAGTCTCTATTCCTCATGCAATCATCCGATCTGTCACTCATACAGTCTGTCACTCATGCGGTCATCTGATCTGTCACACATGCAGTCATCTGATCTGTCACTCATGCAATCATCCGGTCTGTCACTCATGCAGTCATCCGATCTGTCACTCATGCAGTCATCCGATCTGTCACTCATGCACTCATGTGATCTGTCACTCATGCAGTCGGTAAGTTGGTCACTCAGTCGGTCAGTGGGTTGGTCAGTCGGTGGGTAGGTGGGTTGGTCAGTCTGTCACTCATGCATTCCATCAGCCTGTCACTCATGCAGTCAACCTATTTGTCACTCATGCAGTCATCATATCTGTCACTCATGCAGTCATCTGATATATCACTCATGCAGTCCATCAGTCTGTCACTCATGCAGTCATCCGATCTGTCACCCATGCAGGTCAGTCTCTATTCCTCATGCAGTCAACCGATCTGTCACTTATACAGTCCATCAGTCTGTCACTCATGCGATCATCTGATCTGTCACTCATGCGGTCATCTGATTTGTCACTCATGCAGTCATCCGATCTGTCACTCATGCAGTCATCCGATATGTCACTCATGCAGTCATCCAATCTGTCACTCATGCAGTCATGTGATCTGTCACTCATGCAGTTGGTCAGTCGGTCAGTGGGTTGGTCAGTCGGTCAGTGGGTTGGTCAGTCGGTGGGTAGGTGGGTTGGTCCGTCAGTCTCACTCATGCACTCATGTATTCCATCAGTCTGTCACTCATGCAGTCAACCTTTCTCCTTCGATCAATACTCACCATTCTATTACTTCTGATATACAGCTGGCCCTGACAGCTGGCTCTAGGACTATAGACTTAGAAAGCTTTACCGACTCCTTGGAACCGGGTACTCGGCTCCCAACTGCCGAGTACCCGTCTACCATGAAGCTCATTCTTGTTTGCATAGCGACAAAGAATACATGCTTTTTGCAGTTGGAAAGTCTTAAGATTGTTTAAGCCTAAGTCTTTTTACTGTGATTAATTGTGATAGCTTGTGCGTTCTCAAAAGGATATTTTGGATTAATATGGATGCTTCCGATGATAACCAGGTCGTATATTTCCATGTTATTCCATAGTTAAAAGACTTAGGTCTCTAAAATTTCGTCTGTGTCGCATGTTCCAATTTCTAACCCCAAAGAATCTGGGACGTGTGTTAACAACGAAATATGCCAGATGATCGCCTTCCTTTAAATCCCCAACGGGCGATCGGCAGATATGAAATTAGGTGTTGGCTTATCGGTGTTTTAACACGATTATCGGCTGACGTCGTTCTCCGTAAGATCCGAGCGGGTGTCGTCACACCCGTGTTTCTCGGATGTTTATGTGAAGAAAATGTTTCATTAATTCGCGCATCTGATTCTGGGTGCTGCGTACTTTAATTGGTACCAGAAAAACTTTGGAATTTTCAAGTTTTGCGTGTTATCACGATCTGTTTGCAATGATCAGTGGTTTCAAAATTCTTGATTTAGATGTGTGGTCTGCGGTTTTACCGTGTGCTACAGCAGTTTGTTTACATTTTGTTGTTTCTTCACATATCGTTTTGGCCTTCGTTAGGAGTATAATTTATATTTATTAGTAAATATACCCCGAATGCTATGCGATATGATTCCTGGTTCCGTTATACATCCTTGAGGATCAGTGTATGGGTGTATTATTGCCCCCTTCGTTCTTGTCGTCATAATCAATGCGATCTTTGCTGTAACGTTGCGGGGTGGGGTGCGGGAGGGTGACAGTTAATTTATGGTCAAAATATTTGAAAATTAATTGTCTGCCTTCCATTTTTGTTTCGTTCCGCTGGCTTATTGTAGGTTTGGCTTTTTATAGGCCAAGCCAGCCCCGCCATCATGTGTCGAGTGCCACATATCGTACGGGTTCTATGCAAGGACCATGTCTGTTTCCACTGTACTAAGTGTAGTCTTGACAGTAGGTGTAACGTTTGCGCTGTGTGGTCGGTCGATATGATGCTTAAGTTCCTTGCCAGAAGGACTTGGCAGGGTCTGACGCGGGGTCAGGCGGTCCGAAAGTAAATCGTGGAGCGTCTGTTTCGGCCCGTGGGGGCGTTCCATGTCTGCAACCGGAGGTGGCGGAGATGGCACCGCCGGCGTGGTTTGGTCCGGCTAGGCAAGGTGTCTTGCATAGCGTTCTGCCCACGCTGGTGTCGTCCCTGCTGCCAAAAGTTGTAGGGCAGTCTCGCCCCATGTTTGATTCGGACCCTGTCCTTGGACAGGGTTCTGGACTGGCCACCGAGGGAGCCATCTCGTACGGCCCCCTGGCAGTCCCGTCGGGCTCCGGCCTGATGGGTTCTGTCTCTCTGCGGCCACCTCCGGGTGGTCCAGTAGCGGTGGCCGGTCCGTCAGGCATGGGAGCCGTCTGCCAGGACGGCTCCACGGTTTTCCTTGTCTAGTGACGACTCTTCGTGGTCTGAAGATGAGGAGGCCGTGGAGGAGAGGGTGCTGCGGCCTGTGATGCCGCGGGTGGAGAGCATGGAGGTCGATTCCGTCCTGACGGAACCGTCCTCCATCTGTCTGGCCTGGCGCAAGCCAGGGCAGCGGCTCCGCCCGTGGTTGAGGCCACTCCGGTACCGGGCACCGGTCCCGTGATGGTTGGTTTGCCACCAACCAACATGGTGACGGGTGTGGCCGGCCAGGCATGGTACTCACCGGTCAGACATGGGGTGCCGTTGGCGCCTGTGTTTGGCCACGGTTCCTCAACCGCTACGGGTCCGCACGGTTTTCCGTGCAGGCCTACTCCATGGACTGGTGTGTTCCATGGGGTGGCGGCGGAACCGTACGGTACCGGAGTTCCTGGCATATCAGCAATGGCTCCTAGCCGGGAGGCCATTGCTGGTAGGGCCGTCAATGGGTGACGTGTTCACGGGAGTGTCCTCCTCGGAGACGGATTGGTCTGAGGCTCTGGCTTGGCTAGCCAGGGTGGACCCATCTGTGGTTTCGACCACGGCCGAGGAGGATGTACCCCGTCCATCGGTTGCATCGATTAGGACTGGGATCTTGCCCGCAGCCCTGATCCAGTCTGTTGGACTGGATCCATGGTTTATGGTGTTGCTTGATGCTATTTATAGCAAACAACGCATGAACAAGGGCCAGCTTCTTGCGGCCTCCATGGAGGTGCGGGCGAGGGGTCGTATTCCACGGGGGGAATACGACAGGTATGGTGTTGTCCCATCGGTCACCGAGGATGACCGCTGGGTACTGGGTGTCCAGAGTGCTGGAGCGGGTGGCCCCGCCCCGGCACTGGTGGACAAAGCTCAGGTACACCATAATGAAGTCCTGTCCCTGTGTGATGGGGGTGTGAGGACAGCACTGAGTGCTGTCAACCACTCTTATCGTCTTCTTCAGTCAGTGTGGGCTGAAGTGGGGGCAGGCCACCCTGTGCCACATGTGGCGCTTTCGTGCGTTAATGACGGCCTGGTGCTGTCTATGGACGCATTGGCAAGGGTGCAGGCGCGTGTGACTATGTCCAGGAGGCAGATGGTCCTTGACCATATGCGTCCAGCTACTGCCGTCAGGGAGCGTCTTCTTTGGATGCCCCTGACAGGCCTTAGCATCTTTGGTGACCAGGCGCTGGCCATCTTGGAGGACACGGCCAGCATTGTGCAGAATCGGTTGGCGGTTTATCTGACTGTAGTCAGGCCGCTGACCGGGCAACCTTCAAGAAACAGAGAAAAAGCAAGGTGGAAGTCTAAAGCATAGTGCTGCTTCTGTTTTCTGCTGGGTTTTCTCAGCCGCCTCGGCGAAGAAAGCCAAGAAGGTTGTGGGGGCCTCTACCCTCCCCAATGTTGCTCCTGATCGCCCGAGAGGCGGGAAGGGGAGGGGTAAGTCCTCAAAGGGCGGACAGAAGGGAGCGGATTGTACCCGAGGGTACGAGGGCTCCCTTCGCATCTGCCTGGACCGCACTTGTGCGACAGGAACAGCGGTGCCAGTTAGACCGGCCAAGCCAAGACCAATATGGTTCTCTCTCTCTCGTCAAGAGAGGGGGGGGGGGAGCGGATACGCGAGCCAGACACCCCCATTAGGCATTGAGGCATCTATAGTGGGTGGAAGGCTCATGCGTTTTCGTCGAGGTTTGGAGAGGTGTGACGTCAGACAGTCTGGTCCTGGGATGGTTATCCCAGGGGTACATACCAGAGTGGTGGGACTTTCCACCACAGAATCTGTCTTTGGCACCTGTCTGGACACCCGTTCAACGGGACCAGACAAGTTAGAAGCTATTAAAAACGAAGTGTCAGGTTTGCTTCTGAAGGGAGCAATACACCAGCAAACTGGAACACTCCAGGCTTCTATTCAAACATGTTCCTTGTCCCCAAGAGCACAGGGGGAGGGAGACCCGTACTCAGTCTCAGGCCATTGAATTGGTTTATCCATACGCCTCGGTTTCAGATGGAAACTCCGAGGTCGGTAATGGCAGGATTGAGGAAGGGTGTGTGGTGTGTATCGATCGATCTGAGAGATGCATGTTCCCACATTCCTATGAACGGGAGTTGTCACAGGTTTCTGAGAGTTGCGTTTCAGAATCTAGTATGGGAGTTTAAATCCTCCCATTCGGCCTGTCGACAGCTCCAAGGGGTTTTCACCAGAGTGGTCCTTGTGGTGACAGCGTTTCTCAGAAAAGAGAACGTGGTGCTTCACACCTACATAGACGATTGGCTGATCATCAGCCAGCTTAGAGGTGGATACTGCTCTGACTCTGAAGTTGCTTTCAGATCTAGGCTGGATAGTCAACAAGGAGAAATCTGAGTTGACACACCACTCAACATTTCGTTTATTTAAGGATGCGATTCGATCTCGAGGAGGGCAGGGTTCTTTACCCGTCAGAGCCCAGAATGGTGTCTCTGTTAGCCATCCTCAAGAGTTTCGATTGGGAAACCACATTCAGGCGAGGCGGTTTCTTCAGATGCTGGGCATGATGGTCTCCATGTAGCAGGTATACCTGTACACTGCTCGGATGCGAAGACCTATCCAGTTGTATCTGATGTCTCTGTGGAAACAGAGAATAGAACCCCTGTCAAAACTGGTGACAGTTTTGGAGCCAATAATGTCGCATCTTGTATGGTGGGAAAAAGCGTCAGAATCTCCTAGTAGGAGTTTTCGCTGCACCTACTCCACTCCCAGCTGTCTGTGTACATGGATGCATCGCTGGGGGGATGGGGGGCCTACCTGGGAGAACACCAGGTCTCGGGCACATGGACTCTCCAAGAGAGCCAGCTGCATATCAATCTGTTGGATATGATGGCAGTGGAACTGGCATTGGAAAAGGTTTCTTCCAAAAGTCAGGGGCAAGGCGATATTGATACAGTCGGACAACTCGACAGTAGTATCATACAGAAGTCGCCAAGGCGAGACCAAGTCACCCACACTATGTATCTAAGTGTGGCACTTGATTCAATGGTGCAGGAATTACTCGGTTGTTTTTAAAGCAGCTCATATTCCTGGGCGATTGAACATTCTGGCGGATGCTTTGTCTCGCAGACAGAGAATTCTGCCAACAGAATGGTCTCTCAACCCTCCAGTTCTTCACAGGGTCTTCGAGCATTGGGGCAAACCCAACGTGGACTTGTTCGCCACAAGGGAAAATGCTCAAATCATGACTTATGTCTCGCCGATTACAGATCCTAATGCCGTCGATACAGACGCTCTGGCGTTAAGCTGGAGAGGGATGCACGCTTACGCGTACCCACCCACCATTCTTCTACCGAGGATATTGGTGAAGATCAGGGAGGAACCGTGCCTGGTCCTGCTATAGCACCATTTGGCCCAGCAGGGCATGGTTCACGGATCTTCGAGGTCTGCGGGTGGAAAATCCAGTGCAGTTACCCGAGATTCCGAACATAATCTCCCAGGCCAAGGGACGCTTCCTACACGAGCGTCCCGAAATGTTATTGACTGCGTGGTTGTTGTCAAACAACGTTCCACGTCGGAGGGC
Organism: Chaetoderma sp. LZ-2023a; assembly: GCA_034401795.1. Classification (NCBI taxonomy): domain Eukaryota; kingdom Metazoa; phylum Mollusca; class Caudofoveata; order Chaetodermatida; family Chaetodermatidae; genus Chaetoderma; species Chaetoderma sp. LZ-2023a. Next base: position 23,038,068 of record CM067373.1, read on the forward strand.
TTTTCTCGACATGCTGCAGATTTTATCGCAGCTGCGAGAGGGAGGTCAACCTTCAAGTCATATAACAACAAGGTTAACGGATTTGCAGACTGGTGTGAGGGAAAGGGTATGGTTACCTTTCATTCCACTATTCAGCAAATAGCAGACTTTCTCTGTGAGCTGTTCTTTTCAGGACTAGCTCCTGTCACAATTGCTGGATACAAGTCAGCTTTGGCATCAGTTATCCCTTGTCTAACCAACAGGGATAGTCCAGAGGTGGCCCAGTTGAGTGTGATGGTGAAGGGAATGAGCAATCTCCGACCGAGACAACCGGTAGTCATTCCAGCCTGGAGTCTATCTTTAGTGCTTAATGTACTGGCCAAGCACCCTTTCGAACCATTGCGTTCGGCTAGTCTAAAGCATTTGACTCTAAAGGCGGTCTTTCTATTGACAGCTTCCTCAGCTAGAAGGCGCAGTGTGATCTATGCACTTTCAGCAGAGAGGGACCGATTTATTGTCTCCAGAGAGGGTCTGCGTCTACTCCCAAGAGCAGAGTTTATGTCAAAGATTCAATCTTTGAGATATCCCGGCAAACCGATCGTTATACCGAAACTAAGTAGGTTTGATTGTGATGCCAGTGTCTGGTGCCCAGTCCGTGCTTTGACTAAGTACAAAACGGACAGACTCGTTATAGTCGAATGAGAGACATCCATGGATCTGCCATAAGGAGCCATATGGCGCCGCATCCATGGATTCTATCTCTCGTTGGGTAGTCGAATGCATTCAGACTACCCGTGAGATTACGACTGGGCACCAAGTGCAATGCACAAGGGCACGATGTTAGAGGAATAGCCGCCTCTTCCGCCCTTTTACAATGGTGTTCCGTTTAAGGACATCATGGCTGTTGCACAATGGCACTGTGAGTCCTCTTTCACGGATTACTATATGAGGGATGTGTCAGACTTCGCCAATCCACTCGCTTTAGATGTTTTGAGACGATAGCTATATGACCACACTGCTCTTCTTCCTTTTTTGGCATTTGTAAGAAAGAATTAAGAAGCAGACATGGTTGAGCGAGAGGATATCAACCAGATTGTGTGACTGATGGCCGGACAAGTGAATGGTTGGAGGCTCCAGGTCTGAAATCCAAATATCATGAGGTAATTCAGGATTGAGAGTGTTGTGTATTATGTCTATATATCATGATCATTCATCTTATATATTCATGCTCATTCCCAGGCTAATATATGCAAAGAGCAGTTAACCCTCTTGGCATATTTGTGTTTTCAGGCGAGATGCATGTTCGTGAGTTCTCTCCCTTTTCTTAGGAGAAAAAACAGGGGGGGGGGGGGCAGTGATGCGAATGTGATTCGGTTCCGTTAACTTGATGGTCCTTTTAGGTCTCCATTACTTTCTCCAAGGGGCAAAAGTAGCAGTTATGGCTTGCCCCTTCCCACCAGGTTACTGACCAAATCTGGTGTATATCAGAAGTAATAGAATGGTGAGTATTGATCGAAGGAGAATGAAGGAAATTTCAATTTCCCATTCTCCGAGATCTAACAATACTCACCATTCTGTTACGGACCCAGCCTCCCAGCCCCATGGAGGCAAGCCATAGTTTTCTCTTGTTTGGTGGCTATGCAAACAATATGAGCTTCATGGTAGACGGGTACTCAGCAGTTGACAGCCGAGTACCCGGTTCCAAGGAGTCGGTAAAGCTTTCTAAGTCTGTAGTCCTAGAGCCAGCTGTCAGAGCCAGCTGTATATCAGAAGTAATAGAATGGTGAGTATTGGTAGATCTCGGAGAAAGGGAAATTGAAATTTCCTTCAATCTGTCACTCATGCATTCCATCAGTCTGTCACTCATGCAGTCAACCTATTTGTCACTCATGCAGTCATCATATCTGTTACTCATGCAGTCATCCGATATGTCACTCATGCAGTCCATCAGTCTGCCACTCATGCAGTCATCCGATCTGTCACCCATGCAGGTCAGTCTCTATTCCTCATGCAGTCATCCGATCTGTCACTCATGCATTCATCTGATCTGTCATGCGGTCATCTGATCTGTCATTAATGCAGTCATCTGATCTATCACTCATGCAGTCATCCTTATACAATCATCCTATCTGTCACTCATACAGTCTGTCACTCATGCAGTCTATCTGATCTGTCACTCGTGCAGTCATCTGACCTGTCATTCATGCAGTCATCCAATCTGTCACTCATGCAGTCTGTCAGTCTGTCACTCATGCAGTCATCTAATCTGTCACTCATGCGCTTATCTGATTTGTCACTCATGCAGTCATCTGATCTGTCACTCATGCAGTCATCCAACCTGTCACTCATGCAGTCATACAATCTGTCACTTACGCAGTCATCTGATCTGTCACTCATGCAGTCGGTTGGTCAGCCTGTCCGACAATCCGTCATTTATGCAGTCATCCGATCTGCCACCCATGTGGCTGGTCGTTCCACCAGTCTGTCACTCATGCAGTCTGTCACTCATGCAGTCCTCTGATCTGTCACTCATGCAGTCTGTCACCCATGCAGTAATCCGATCTGTCACTCATGCAGTCTAGACTGCCTATCTCTATTCCTCATGCAGTCATCCGATCTGTCACTCATGCAGTTGGTTGGTCAGGCGGGCGGGCGGTCAGTTCATTGCTCAGTCAGTTGGTCAGTGGTTTGGTCAGTCAGTGGGTGAGTGGCTTGGTCGGTCAGTCCATCACGCATGCAGTCATTCGATCTGTCACTCATGCAGCCCCTCAGTCCATCAGTCATCCGATCTGTCGCTCGTGTGGTCAGTCGATCAGTTGCTCAGTGAATTGGTCAATCTGTGGGTGGGTGGTTAGTCTGTCAGCATCTGCAGTCCTCAGATCTGTCACTCATGTAGTCCGTCACTCATGCCATCATCCAATTTGTCACTCTTGCAGTCATCCGATCTGTCACCGATGCAGTCATCCAATCTGTCACTTATGCAGTCCGTCAGCCTGATACTCATGCAGTCATCATATTTATGACTCATGCAGTCATCCAATACGTCACATATACAGTCCATCAGTGCATCACTGATGCGGTCCGTCAGTCTGTCACTCACACAGTCATCTGATCTGTTACTCATGCAGTCATCCGATTCCTTACTCATACACTCCATCAGTGCATCACTGATGCGGTCCATCAGTATATCACTCATGCAGTCACCCTATCTGTCACTCATACAGTCTCCGATATGTCACTCATGCAGTCCGTCAGTCTGTCACTCATGCAATCATTCAATCTGTCACTCATGCAGTCATCCGATCTGTCACTCATGCAGTCGTTTGGAAATTGTCAAAAAGACCCCTCTACCCACTCCCATATCCATACTGCATCTATTTGTAATTTCAAGGTTCACGAAAAATCAGGATATGATTGCTTTTTCATAATGAAAATCCCATAACGAAAATACCACAATACTTGTAATGAATGAACGTGGGTTTCGCTTCCCGTTTTCGTAATAACTGCAATAGTTTGCAAACAATTGTGAACGCGTTGCGAAAACTAACCCAAGCCACCTTCACTTGTACGCGGTGCGTGTTACCAGTATTGTTGGCCCATTTACAGCTACTTTGCCTATTTTAGTCTAGCCTATCATTTAATTTAGTCGTTAATAGTATTTACTGATGATGCGTCCATCTGATAACAATAGCTGAGTGACACCAGTTGAAACCGAAAGCGAAACAAAAAATATGTTATGCGATAAGAGGGATTTCCCTGCATGAATAATTATAATCTAGATGGATAAGATCAGTAATTGCTGTAAAGATGCGCTATTTGACGATCGCGGCAACGGTGGATTTACGTCGTTTTATTTGCAGCATTGTGCAAATATGAACTTCTGACACAATGAGATGACGTATATAGCCTAGAGACTGATTTGCAATAATGAAATACTGTGATATAGCAGTTTTAAGCTATCTCTGATCAAAGAGAGCTCCATATATACAGGGTTCGTAACTTCGTAATGGTCATGGAAATCCGGGAAAGTCATGGAATTTGAAAATTTAAATTCCAGGCCTGGAAAGTCATGGAAAATCAGTGTTTATCATAGGTCATGGAAAAGTCATGGAAAATTCTATTGCACGATCCTCACCATCCCACTCCGTTTCCATATAGAGTACCATGCTTGCGGGCTATGATATCCAAGCTAAGTTAACAAAATGTCCTAAATGAGGTCGGTCAACTTCCGCATAATGAAATTGCCTGGTTGTTCTCATTCTACTAATATGCTGTCAATCACATAGATTGATATTTGTGTCTCGTGAGCTCTCCATCGATATTGGGACGGAGCCACGCCTCTATTTTTAGATTGCTAGTTAGATTGAAGTGGGCAGAAATCTGATTGGCAGCGTGAAAACCGGCAGTCAACATAGCGAGATATCCAAGGTCTGCAAGTAGGGCCTTGAACGGCGTAGCTCTATGTTAGTGGGCGTATGTTAGTGCGATGGGAAAATTGGAATGATGTAAAATAAAAAGAAATCTGTTGGCATAAATCACCTCTATGCAATACGAATTATGGCAACAGATCAAATCAAGGCTGTTGCTTGGTTGTGGCAAGAGGCAATATGCTGACATTTTCCAGAATAACGTGGATCTTATTTTTGGAGCTATGTCATAAACACAAATCTCCTAGATATTAATTGTTGGAGGTCATGGAATTTGTTAAATTTGGTCAGAAAAAGTCATGGAATTTCAAACTCAGAAAGGTGTATGAACCCTGCATATTTATATACTCTATATAATTCTTGCAAAATGTGTCTCGTCTCATGTCTGGTTATTTCTAAGTAAGCCAGCTCTGTGTTAAGAAACCACTCAAAGGAGAATGGAAGGTGGTCTGATATGGCAGCTGGCCTTTCAATAGAGGATAAAATGTAATGTTTAATTGAACTTGGAATTGAAGAAAAGTTGTCTCTTGTGTTTTTGTATCATGTTTATCGGTAGTAGAGTCAAATAAACGTGCAGCAGACCGGATACTAGTTTGATCATTTTCTTTAACTCTCAGCAAAGCTGACCAAAACCACTTCCAGCCTCTACAGTGGTCTTGATAAATGTTGAATTGCAGGCCAAGAAAAGACTCTTTTTGAGAATTTATCACTGGAATGACTGGCTCGGAAGCCGAGCCAGCCATTCCAGTGGTAAATTTTCTAAAATAGTGATAGCTGACCAATACCAGCCTCTGCAGTGGTCTTCAAATATGTTAATTTGTAGGCCAAGAGAAGACTCTTTTTGAAAATTTATCGCTGATATGACTGCGATTGCGGTAAATTTTCAAAAATAGCAATGGCCGTCTAAAACCAGCCTCTACAGTGGTCTTGAGAAATGTCAATGTGCAGGCCAAGAGATCACTGGAATGACTGACTTGGAAGCCGAGCCAATCATTCCAATGGTAAATTTTCCAAAATAGTCTTCTCTTGGCATGCAAATGAACATTCAGTAAGTAAACATCCTGATTTTCTTGAGCAAATTTAGATGACAAACGGTTAAAATATAAGTTTTATGCTTAAATGATGCTTCACTAGACATGGAAATGTGTGATCTACAAGTTTGGCAAATATCCATGTTGTAAGCCAAGAAATGTTGTTAAATGAATACTTAATGTATTTTCCCTAATGTTCTGGGATTTTTACAGTGATATTTGTCCTAAAAATATGAAAACGGGTCAGTAAAACTTGCTAGGCAATAGAACGAATTCGTATTAGGTCGATATGACCGTAAATCGTGATAATGTTCGTTCTTAGCTCTTTGATCATATATGAAACACTGAAATATATTCTAATATATGTTAATATATGCATGAATGATACCAATTATTTATTAACAATATAAAATAAATAAAAAGAAAGGCTTTAAATGAAAAATATTTCAATCAAACAAATTAAATACATATTGTTATTTTACGATGATGAATTTCTTACTAATCTCTTGTTAAATGATCCACATGTAGCAATCGTTCTGTACGTAACAAGTTGGACGCGATATTTATGAATGCAGTATATTCCTCACTGGGATCGTCTGCTTCCTAGCTAACTTGACCTGTGCAATGACATGCGCAGTGTCGTGTTAGCGGGTTGTTTACAATTTCCGAGTCAGCTGTTCTGCCATTTTATCATCGCTGTATGGTTCAGTATGTAACGTGTGTTTATCTGGACACAAAATTTTGAATTCTTCTTTTCAAAATGTAGTTTATATACATTAGAGATTACCGCAAGGAGAATTTGGAAAGCCTATGCAAGGGTTGAGATAACTGACTATATATTTTAGAATATTTGCACTTAAAATTCCAACTGGCGGCTCTGTTCCGTACGTAACAATTAGCCCTTACCACTCTGATGTCAATATTATATTTTTTACTGTGTCAATATCAAAGAAACTGGTGTACATTTTTAAACAATTTTGGTGGAAGATGTTGGTGTCTACGACAGCACCATCTCCCACCAAATTTATTGAAAAATGACACCAGTTCATCTTCTAATTTAATTCGGAGATTTAAAATTTTGACATCAGAGTGGTAAGTGTTAAGACATGAATGGTTAGGTATGAAACCCAAAATTTGGAGATGAAAAAATATTATGTACCAACACCGATGATATAAATATTGAACAAATTATGACGATATGTGTTCATTTTTAATGTTAATTCAGCAAAATGCACAGGTGATTATCTTTAACCTAGCATGGCATGGTAAAGTAATTCTACACATTTTGTGTTCCAGCTTTCATATATTTTTACCCTATAAATGACGCATGTAAAGTTGGCCCCAAAATTATAGAAACACTAAAGTCAAGTGATTTATTTTTTCTATCACATAATTGTTTAATGGTTTTGTTGTAATAATTATTTTTCCAGACAGCAGGTTAATGCAGCAAACAGTTCTTGGGAACTTTAGTAATGGTCAAAATATACCAGTTTCAGAGAATCACCCTGTCGCCTTAAAAAGATGGCAAAATGGAAGGGCACCAAGGCAACAAGCATGGGCAACCAAGGCAATTGCCTTGGCTTCCTTGCTTAATTTCCAGCCCTGCACACGTATAATAGTATCATGCTGAGGTTTAATAATAACTTGTTTTTACGACTTCCACATGTGTTAGATTCAATTGGTGCTGTCTGACACGTACATATAGTGCGCGTGTGATGCATACATATAGTGCGTGTGTGACGCATACATATAGTGCGTGTGTGATGCATACATATAGTGCGCGTGTGACGCATACATATAGTGCGCATGTGATGCATACATATAGTGCGTGTGTGATGCGTACATATAATGCGCGTGTGATGCATACATATAGTGCGCGTGTGATGCGTACATATAGTGCGTGTGTGACGCATACATATAGTGCGCGTGTGACGCATACATATAGTGCGCGTGTGACGCATACATATAGTGCGCGTGTGACGCATACATATAGTGCGTGTGTGACGCATACATATAGTGCACGTGTGACGCATACATATAGTGCGTGTGTGATGCGGACATATAGTGCGTGTGTGATGCGGACATATAGTGTGCGTGTGATGCATACATATAGTGCGCGTGTGACGCATACATATAGTGCGCGTGTGACGCATTCATATAGTGCGCATGTGATGCGTACATATAGTGCGTGTGTGATGCATACATATAGTGCGTGTGTGACGCATACATATAGTGCGCGTGTGACGCATTCATATAGTGCGTGTGTGATGCGTACATATAATGCTCGTGTGACGCATACATATAGTGCGTGTGTGACGCATACATATAGTGCGCATGTGACGCATTCATATAGTGCGTGTGTGATGCGTACATATAATGCGCGTGTGACGCATACATATAGTGCGTGTGTGATGCGTACATATAATGCGCGTGTGACGCATACATATAGTGCGTGTGTGATGCGTACATATAATGCACATGTGACGCATACATATAGTGCGCGTGTGACGCATACATATAGTGCGCATGTGACGCATACATATAGTGCGCGTGTGATGCATACATATAGTGCGCGTGTGACGCATACATATAGTGCGCGTGTGACGCATACATATAGTGCGCGTGTGATGCATACCTATAGTGCGTGTGTGACGCGTACATATAGTGCGCGTGTGACGCGTACATATAGTGCGCATGTGACGCATACATATAGTGCGCGTGTGACGCATACATATAGTGCGCGTGTGACGCATACATATAGTGCGTGTGTGACGCATACATATAGTGCGTGTGTGATGCATACATATAGTGCGCATGTGACGCATACATATAGTGCGCATGTGACGCATACATATAGTGCGTGTGTGACGCATACATATAGTGTGCATGTGACGCATACATATAGTGCGCATGTGACGCATACCTATAGTGCGTGTGTGATGCGTACATATAATGCGCGTGTGAAGCGTACATATAGTGCGCGTGTGATGCATACATATAGTGCGCGTGTGATGCATACATATAGTGCGCATGTGACGCGTACATATAGTGCGCATGTGACGCATACATATAGTGCGCATGTGACGCATACATATAGTGTGCATGTGACGCATACATATAGTGCGCATGTGACGCATACATATGGTGCGCGTGTGATGCGTACATATAATGCGCGTGTGATGCGTACATATAATGCGCGTGTGACGCGTACATATAGTGCGCGTGTGACGCATACATATGCGCGTGTGACGCATACATATAGTGCACGTGTGACGCATACATATAGTGCACGTGTGACGCATACATATAGTGCGCATGTGACACATACATATGCGCGTGTGACGCATACATATAGTGCACCTGTGACGCATACATATAGTGCACGTGTGACGCATACATATAGTGCGCATGTGACACATACATATAGTGCGCGTGTGACGCATACATATAGTGCGCGTGTGACGCGTACATATAGTGCGCATGTGACGCGTACATATAGTGCGCATGTGACGCATACATATAGTGCGCATGTGACGCGTACATATAGTGCGCATGTGACGCATACATATAGTGCGCATGTGATGTGTACATATAGTGCGTGTGTGATGCGTACATATAGTGCGTGTGTGATGCGTACATATAATGCGCGTGTGACGCATACATATAGTGCGTGTGTGATGCGTACATATAATGCGCGTGTGACGCATACATATAATGCACATGTGACGCATACATATAGTGCGCGTGTGACGCATACATATAGTGCGCATGTGACGCATACATATAGTGCGCGTGTGACGCATACATATAGTGCGTGTGTGATGCGTACATATAGTGCGCATGTGACGCGTACATATAGTGCGCGTGTGACGCATACATATAGTGCGCGTGTGACGCATACATATAGTGCGTGTGTGACGCATACATATAGTGCGTGTGTGACGCATACATATAGTGCGTGTGTGACGCATACATATAGTGCGCATGTGACGCATACATATAGTGCGCATGTGACGCATACATATAGTGCGTGTGTGACGCATACATATAGTGCGCATGTGACGCATACATATAGTGCGTGTGTGATGCGTACATATAATGCGCGTGTGATGCGTACATATAGTGCGCGTGTGATGCGTACATATAGTGCGCGTGTGATGCATACATATAGTGCGCGTGTGACGCATACATATAGTGCGCATGTGACGCATACATATAGTGCATGTGTGACGCATACATATAGTGCATGTGTGACGCATACATATAGTGCGCATGTGACGCATACATATAGTGCGCATGTGACGCATACCTATAGTGCGTGTGTGATGCGTACATATAATGCGCGTGTGATGCGTACATATAGTGCGCGTGTGATGCGTACATATAGTGCGTGTGTGACGCATACATATAGTGCGTGTGTGATGCATACATATAGTGCGCGTGTGACGCATACATATAGTGCGCATGTGACGCATACATATAGTGCGTGTGTGATGCGTACATATAATGCGCGTGTGATGCATACATATAGTGCGCGTGTGATGCGTACATATAGTGCGTGTGTGACGCATACATATAGTGCGCGTGTGATGCATACATATAGTGCGCGTGTGACGCATACATATAGTGCGCGTGTGACGCATACATATAGTGCGTGTGTGACGCATACATATAGTGCACGTGTGACGCATACATATAGTGCGTGTGTGATGCGGACATATAGTGCGTGTGTGATGCGGACATATAGTGTGCGTGTGATGCATACATATAGTGCGCGTGTGACGCATACATATAGTGCGCGTGTGACGCATTCATATAGTGCGCATGTGATGCGTACATATAGTGCGTGTGTGATGCATACATATAGTGCGTGTGTGACGCATACATATAGTGCGCGTGTGACGCATTCATATAGTGCGTGTGTGATGCGTACATATAATGCTCGTGTGACGCATACATATAGTGCGTGTGTGACGCATACATATAGTGCGCATGTGACGCATTCATATAGTGCGTGTGTGATGCGTACATATAATGCGCGTGTGACGCATACATATAGTGCGTGTGTGATGCGTACATATAATGCGCGTGTGACGCATACATATAGTGCGTGTGTGATGCGTACATATAATGCACATGTGACGCATACATATAGTGCGCGTGTGACGCATACATATAGTGCGCATGTGACGCATACATATAGTGCGCGTGTGATGCATACATATAGTGCGCGTGTGACGCATACATATAGTGCGCGTGTGACGCATACATATAGTGCGCGTGTGATGCATACCTATAGTGCGTGTGTGACGCGTACATATAGTGCGCGTGTGACGCGTACATATAGTGCGCATGTGACGCATACATATAGTGCGCGTGTGACGCATACATATAGTGCGCGTGTGACGCATACATATAGTGCGTGTGTGACGCATACATATAGTGCGTGTGTGATGCATACATATAGTGCGCATGTGACGCATACATATAGTGCGCATGTGACGCATACATATAGTGCGCGTGTGATGCATACCTATAGTGCGTGTGTGACGCGTACATATAGTGCGCGTGTGACGCGTACATATAGTGCGCATGTGACGCATACATATAGTGCGCGTGTGACGCATACATATAGTGCGCGTGTGACGCATACATATAGTGCGTGTGTGACGCATACATATAGTGCGTGTGTGATGCATACATATAGTGCGCATGTGACGCATACATATAGTGCGCATGTGACGCATACATATAGTGCGTGTGTGACGCATACATATAGTGTGCATGTGACGCATACATATAGTGCGCATGTGACGCGTACATATAGTGCGCATGTGAAGCGTACATATAGTGCGCGTGTGATACATATAGTGCGCGTGTGACGCATACATATAGTGCGCGTGTGACGCGTACATATAGTGCGCATGTGACGCGTACATATAGTGCGCATGTGACGCATACATATAGTGCGCATGTGACGCATACATATAGTGTGCATGTGACGCATACATATAGTGCGCATGTGACGCATACATATGGTGCGCGTGTGATGCGTACATATAATGCGCGTGTGATGCGTACATATAATGCGCGTGTGACGCGTACATATAGTGCGCGTGTGACGCATACATATGCGCGTGTGACGCATACATATAGTGCACGTGTGACGCATACATATAGTGCACGTGTGACGCATACATATAGTGCGCATGTGACACATACATATGCGCGTGTGACACATACATATAGTGCACGTGTGACGCATACATATAGTGCACGTGTGACGCATACATATAGTGCGCATGTGACACATACATATAGTGCGCGTGTGACGCATACATATAGTGCGCGTGTGACGCGTACATATAGTGCGCATGTGACGCGTACATATAGTGCGCATGTGACGCATACATATAGTGCGCATGTGACGCGTACATATAGTGCGCATGTGACGCATACATATAGTGCGCATGTGATGTGTACATATAGTGCGTGTGTGATGCGTACATATAATGCGCGTGTGACGCATACATATAGTGCGTGTGTGATGCGTACATATAATGCGCGTGTGACGCATACATATAGTGCGTGTGTGATGCGTACATATAATGCACATGTGACGCATACATATAGTGCGCGTGTGACGCATACATATAGTGCGCATGTGACGCATACATATAGTGCGCGTGTGATGCATACATATAGTGCGCGTGTGACGCATACATATAGTGCGCGTGTGACGCATACATATAGTGCGCGTGTGATGCATACATATAGTGCGCGTGTGACGCATACATAGAGTGCGCGTGTGACGCATACATATAGTGCGTGTGTGATGCGTACATATAGTGCGCATGTGACGCGTACATATAGTGCGCGTGTGACGCATACATATAGTGCGCGTGTGACGCATACATATAGTGCGTGTGTGACGCATACATATAGTGCGTGTGTGACACATACATATAGTGCGCATGTGACGCATACATATAGTGCGTGTGTGACGCATACATATAGTGCGCATGTGACGCATACATATAGTGCGCATGTGACGCATACCTATAGTGCGTGTGTGATGCGTACATATAATGCGTGTGTGATGCGTACATATAATGCGCGTGTGATGCGTACATATAGTGCGCGTGTGACGCATACCTATAGTGCGTGTGTGATGCGTACATATAATGCGCGTGTGACGCATACATATAGTGCGCATGTGACGCATACCTATAGTGCGTGTGTGATGCGTACATATAATGCGCGTGTGAAGCGTACATATAGTGCGCGTGTGATGCATACATATAGTGCGCGTGTGATGCATACATATAGTGCGCATGTGACGCGTACATATAGTGCGCATGTGACGCATACATATAGTGCGCATGTGACGCATACATATAGTGTGCATGTGACGCATACATATAGTGCGCATGTGACGCATACATATGGTGCGCGTGTGATGCGTACATATAATGCGCGTGTGATGCGTACATATGGTGCGCGTGTGATGCGTACATATAATGCGCGTGTGATGCGTACATATAATGCGCGTGTGACGCGTACATATAGTGCACGTGTGACGCATACATATAGTGCACGTGTGACGCATACATATAGTGCGCATGTGACACATACATATGCGCGTGTGACGCATACATATAGTGCACCTGTGACGCATACATATAGTGCACGTGTGACGCATACATATAGTGCGCATGTGACACATACATATAGTGCGCGTGTGACGCATACATACAGTGCGCGTGTGACGCGTACATATAGTGCGCATGTGACGCGTACATATAGTGCGCATGTGACGCATACATATAGTGCGCATGTGACGCGTACATATAGTGCGCATGTGACGCATACATATAGTGCGCATGTGATGTGTACATATAGTGCGTGTGTGATGCGTACATATAGTGCGTGTGTGATGCGTACATATAATGCGCGTGTGACGCATACATATAGTGCGTGTGTGATGCGTACATATAATGCGCGTGTGACGCATACATATAATGCACATGTGACGCATACATATAGTGCGCGTGTGACGCATACATATAGTGCGCATGTGACGCGTACATATAGTGCGCGTGTGACGCATACATATAGTGCGTGTGTGATGCGTACATATAGTGCGTGTGTGACGCGTACATATAGTGCGCGTGTGACGCATACATATAGTGCGCGTGTGACGCATACATATAGTGCGTGTGTGACGCATACATATAGTGCGTGTGTGACGCATACATATAGTTCGTGTGTGACGCATACATATAGTGCGCATGTGACGCATACATATAGTGCGTGTGTGATGCGTACATATAATGCGCGTGTGATGCGTACATATAGTGCGCGTGTGATGCGTACATATAGTGCGTGTGTGATGCGTACATATAATGCGCGTGTGATGCGTACATATAGTGCGCGTGTGATGCGTACATATAGTGCGCGTGTGATGCATACATATAGTGCGCGTGTGACGCATACATATAGTGCGCATGTGACGCATACATATAGTGCATGTGTGACGCATACATATAGTGCATGTGTGACGCATACATATAGTGCGCATGTGACGCATACATATAGTGTGCATGTGACGCATACCTATAGTGCGTGTGTGATGCGTACATATAATGCGCGTGTGATGCGTACATATAGTGCGCGTGTGATGCGTACATATAGTGCGTGTGTGACGCATACATATAGTGCGTGTGTGATGCATACATATAGTGCGCGTGTGACGCATACATATAGTGCGCATGTGACGCATACATATAGTGCGTGTGTGATGCGTACATATAATGCGCGTGTGATGCATACATATAGTGCGCGTGTGATGCGTACATATAGTGCGTGTGTGACGCATACATATAGTGCGCGTGTGACGCATACATATAGTGCGCGTGTGACGCATACATATAGTGCGCGTGTGACGCATACATATAGTGCGTGTGTGACGCATACATATAGTGCACGTGTGACGCATACATATAGTGCGTGTGTGATGCGGACATATAGTGCGTGTGTGATGCGGACATATAGTGCGCGTGTGACGCATACATATGCGCGTGTGACGCATACATATAGTGCACGTGTGACGCATACATATAGTGCACGTGTGACGCATACATATAGTGCGCATGTGACACATACATATGCGCGTGTGACGCATACATATAGTGCACGTGTGACGCATACATATAGTGCACGTGTGACGCATACATATAGTGCGCATGTGACACATACATATAGTGCGCGTGTGACGCATACATATAGTGCGCGTGTGACGCGTACATATAGTGCGCATGTGACGCGTACATATAGTGCGCATGTGATGCATACATATAGTGCGTGTGTGATGCGTACATATAGTGCGCGTGTGACGCATACATATAGTGCGCGTGTGACGCGTACATATAGTGCGCATGTGACGCGTACATATAGTGCGCATGTGATGCATACATATAGTGCGCGTGTGACGCATACATATAGTGCGCGTGTGACGCATACATATAGTGCGCGTGTGATGCATACATATAGTGCGCGTGTGACGCATACATATAGTGCGCGTGTGACGCATACATATAGTGCGTGTGTGATGCGTACATATAGTGCGCATGTGACGCGTACATATAGTGCGCGTGTGACGCATACATATAGTGCGCGTGTGACGCATACATATAGTGCGTGTGTGACGCATACATATAGTGCGTGTGTGACGCATACATATAGTGCGCATGTGACGCATACATATAGTGCGCATGTGACGCATACATATAGTGCGCGTGTGATGCATACCTATAGTGCGTGTGTGACGCGTACATATAGTGCGCGTGTGACGCGTACATATAGTGCGCATGTGACGCATACATATAGTGCGCGTGTGACGCATACATATAGTGCGCGTGTGACGCATACATATAGTGCGTGTGTGACGCATACATATAGTGCGTGTGTGATGCATACATATAGTGCGCATGTGACGCATACATATAGTGCGCATGTGACGCATACATATAGTGCGTGTGTGATGCATACATATAGTGTGCATGTGACGCATACATATAGTGCGCATGTGACGCGTACATATAGTGCGCATGTGAAGCGTACATATAGTGCGCGTGTGATACATATAGTGCGCGTGTGACGCATACATATAGTGCGCGTGTGACGCGTACATATAGTGCGCATGTGACGCGTACATATAGTGCGCATGTGACGCATACATATAGTGCGCATGTGACGCATACATATAGTGTGCATGTGACGCATACATATAGTGCGCATGTGACGCATACATATGGTGCGCGTGTGATGCGTACATATAATGCGCGTGTGATGCGTACATATAATGCGCGTGTGACGCGTACATATAGTGCGCGTGTGACGCATACATATGCGCGTGTGACGCATACATATAGTGCACGTGTGACGCATACATATAGTGCACGTGTGACGCATACATATAGTGCGCATGTGACACATACATATGCGCGTGTGACACATACATATAGTGCACGTGTGACGCATACATATAGTGCACGTGTGACGCATACATATAGTGCGCATGTGACACATACATATAGTGCGCGTGTGACGCATACATATAGTGCGCGTGTGACGCGTACATATAGTGCGCATGTGACGCGTACATATAGTGCGCATGTGACGCATACATATAGTGCGCATGTGACGCGTACATATAGTGCGCATGTGACGCATACATATAGTGCGCATGTGATGTGTACATATAGTGCGTGTGTGATGCGTACATATAATGCGCGTGTGACGCATACATATAGTGCGTGTGTGATGCGTACATATAATGCGCGTGTGACGCATACATATAGTGCGTGTGTGATGCGTACATATAATGCACATGTGACGCATACATATAGTGCGCGTGTGACGCATACATATAGTGCGCATGTGACGCATACATATAGTGCGCGTGTGATGCATACATATAGTGCGCGTGTGACGCATACATATAGTGCGCGTGTGACGCATACATATAGTGCGCGTGTGATGCATACCTATAGTGCGTGTGTGACGCGTACATATAGTGCGCGTGTGACGCGTACATATAGTGCGCATGTGACGCATACATATAGTGCGCGTGTGACGCATACATATAGTGCGCGTGTGACGCATACATATAGTGCGTGTGTGACGCATACATATAGTGCGTGTGTGATGCATACATATAGTGCGCATGTGACGCATACATATAGTGCGCATGTGACGCATACATATAGTGCGTGTGTGACGCATACATATAGTGTGCATGTGACGCATACATATAGTGCGCATGTGACGCATACCTATAGTGCGTGTGTGATGCGTACATATAATGCGTGTGTGATGCGTACATATAATGCGCGTGTGATGCGTACATATAGTGCGCGTGTGACGCATACCTATAGTGCGTGTGTGATGCGTACATATAATGCGCGTGTGACGCATACATATAGTGCGCATGTGACGCATACCTATAGTGCGTGTGTGATGCGTACATATAATGCGCGTGTGAAGCGTACATATAGTGCGCGTGTGATGCATACATATAGTGCGCGTGTGATGCATACATATAGTGCGCATGTGACGCGTACATATAGTGCGCATGTGACGCATACATATAGTGCGCATGTGACGCATACATATGGTGCGCGTGTGATGCGTACATATAATGCGCGTGTGATGCGTACATATAATGCGCGTGTGACGCGTACATATAGTGCGCGTGTGACGCATACATATGCGCGTGTGACGCATACATATAGTGCACGTGTGACGCATACATATAGTGCACGTGTGACGCATACATATAGTGCGCATGTGACACATACATATGCGCGTGTGACGCATACATATAGTGCACGTGTGACGCATACATATAGTGCACGTGTGACGCATACATATAGTGCGCATGTGACACATACATATAGTGCGCGTGTGACGCATACATATAGTGCGCGTGTGACGCGTACATATAGTGCGCATGTGACGCGTACATATAGTGCGCATGTGACGCATACATATAGTGCGCATGTGACGCGTACATATAGTGCGCATGTGACGCATACATATAGTGCGCATGTGATGTGTACATATAGTGCGTGTGTGATGCGTACATATAATGCGCGTGTGACGCATACATATAGTGCGTGTGTGATGCGTACATATAATGCGCGTGTGACGCATACATATAGTGCGTGTGTGATGCGTACATATAATGCACATGTGACGCATACATATAGTGCGCGTGTGACGCATACATATAGTGCGCATGTGACGCATACATATAGTGCGCGTGTGATGCATACATATAGTGCGCGTGTGACGCATACATATAGTGCGCGTGTGACGCATACATATAGTGCGCGTGTGATGCATACATATAGTGCGCGTGTGACGCATACATATAGTGCGCGTGTGACGCATACATATAGTGCGTGTGTGATGCGTACATATAGTGCGCATGTGACGCGTACATATAGTGCGCGTGTGACGCATACATATAGTGCGCGTGTGACGCATACATATAGTGCGTGTGTGACGCATACATATAGTGCGTGTGTGACGCATACATATAGTGCGCATGTGACGCATACATATAGTGCGCATGTGACGCATACATATAGTGCGTGTGTGACGCATACATATAGTGCGCATGTGACGCATACATATAGTGCGCATGTGACGCATACCTATAGTGCGTGTGTGATGCGTACATATAATGCGCGTGTGATGCGTACATATAGTGCGCGTGTGACGCATACCAATAGTGCGTGTGTGATGCGTACATATAGTGCGCGTGTGACGCATACATATAGTGCGCATGTGACGCATACATATAGTGCATGTGTGACGCATACATATATATAGTGCGCATGTGACGCATACATATAGTGCGCATGTGACGCATACCTATAGTGCGTGTGTGATGCGTACATATAATGCGCGTGTGATGCGTACATATAGTGCACGTGTGATGCGTACATATAGTGCGCGTGTGATGCATACATATAGTGCGTGTGTGACGCATACATATAGTGCGCGTGTGACGCATACATATAGTGCGCGTGTGACGCATACATATAGTGCGCATGTGACGCATACATATAGTGCGCATGTGACGCATACATATGGTGCGTGTGTGATGCGTACATATAATGCGCGTGTGACGCGTACATATAGTGCGCGTGTGACGCGTACATATAGTGCGCGTGTGACGCATACATATAGTGCGCGTGTGACGCATACATATAGTGCACGTGTGACGCATACATATAGTGCGCATGTGACACATACATATAGTGCGCGTGTGATGCATACATATAGTGCGCGTGTGACGCGTACATATAGTGCGCATGTGACGCGAACATATAGTGCGCATGTGACGCGTACATATAGTGCGCATGTGACACGTACATATAGTGCGCATGTGACGCGTACATATAGTGCGCATGTGACGTCTACATATAGTGCGCGTGTGACGCATACATATAGTGCGCGTGTGACGCATACATATAGTGCGCGTGTGACGCATACATATAGTGCGCGTGTGATGCGTACATATAATGCGCGTGTGACGCATACATATAGTGCGCGTGTGACGCATACATATGGTGCGTGTGTGATGCGTACATATAATGCGCGTGTGACGCGTACATATAGTGCGCGTGTGACGCGTACATATAGTGCGCGTGTGACGCATACATATAGTGCGCGTGTGACGCATACATATAGTGCACGTGTGACGCATACATATAGTGCGCATGTGATGCATACATATAGTGCGCGTGTGACGCATACATATAGTGCGCGTGTGACGCGTACATATAGTGCGCATGTGACGCGTACATATAGTGCGCATGTGACGCGTACATATAGTGCGCATGTGACACGTACATATAGTGCGCATGTGACGCGTACATATAGTGCGCATGTGACGTCTACATATAGTGCGCGTGTGACGCATACATATAGTGCGCGTGTGACGCATACATATAGTGCGCGTGTGACGCATACATATAGTGCGCGTGTGACGCATACATATAGTGCGCGTGTGATGCATACATATAGTGCGCGTGTGACGCATACATATAGTGCGCGTGTGACGCATACATATAGTGCGTGTGTGATGCGTACATATAGTGCGCATGTGACGCGTACATATAGTGCGCGTGTGACGCATACATATAGTGCGCGTGTGACGCATACATATAGTGCGTGTGTGACGCATACATATAGTGCGTGTGTGACGCATACATATAGTGCGCATGTGACGCATACATATAGTGCGCATGTGACGCATACATATAGTGCGTGTGTGACGCATACATATAGTGCGCATGTGACGCATACATATAGTGCGCATGTGACGCATACCTATAGTGCGTGTGTGATGCGTACATATAATGCGCGTGTGATGCGTACATATAGTGCGCGTGTGACGCATACCTATAGTGCGTGTGTGATGCGTACATATAGTGCGCGTGTGACGCATACATATAGTGCGCATGTGACGCATACATATAGTGCATGTGTGACGCATACATATATATAGTGCGCATGTGACGCATACATATAGTGCGCATGTGACGCATACCTATAGTGCGTGTGTGATGCGTACATATAATGCGCGTGTGATGCGTACATATAGTGCACGTGTGATGCGTACATATAGTGCGCGTGTGATGCATACATATAGTGCGTGTGTGACGCATACATATAGTGCGCGTGTGACGCATACATATAGTGCGCGTGTGACGCATACATATAGTGCGCATGTGACGCATACATATAGTGCGCATGTGACGCATACATATGGTGCGTGTGTGATGCGTACATATAATGCGCGTGTGACGCGTACATATAGTGCGCGTGTGACGCGTACATATAGTGCGCGTGTGACGCGTACATATAGTGCGCGTGTGACGCATACATATAGTGCACGTGTGACGCATACATATAGTGCGCATGTGACACATACATATAGTGCGCGTGTGATGCATACATATAGTGCGCGTGTGACGCGTACATATAGTGCGCATGTGACGCGTACATATAGTGCGCATGTGACGCATACATATAGTGCGCATGTGACACGTACATATAGTGCGCATGTGACGCGTACATATAGTGCGCATGTGACGTCTACATATAGTGCGCGTGTGACGCATACATATAGTGCGCGTGTGACGCATACATATAGTGCGCGTGTGACGCATACATATAGTGCGCGTGTGATGCGTACATATAATGCGCGTGTGACGCATACATATAGTGCGCGTGTGACGCATACATATGGTGCGTGTGTGATGCGTACATATAATGCGCGTGTGACGCGTACATATAGTGCGCGTGTGACGCGTACATATAGTGCGCGTGTGACGCATACATATAGTGCGCGTGTGACGCATACATATAGTGCACGTGTGACGCATACATATAGTGCGCATGTGACGCATACATATAGTGCGCGTGTGACGCATACATATAGTGCGCGTGTGACGCGTACATATAGTGCGCATGTGACGTCTACATATAGTGCGCGTGTGACGCATACATATAGTGCGCGTGTGACGCATACATATAGTGCGCGTGTGACGCATACATATAGTGCACGTGTGATGCGTACATATAATGCGCGTGTGACGCATACATATAGTGCGCGTGTGACGCATACATATAGTGCGCGTGTGACGCATACATATAGTGCGCGTGTGACGCATACATATAGTGCGCGTGTGACGCATACATATAGTGCGCGTGTGATGCATACATATAGTGCGCGTGTGATGCATACATATAGTGCACGTGTGACGCATACATATAGTGCGCATGTGACACATACATATAGTGCGCGTGTGACGCATACATATAGTGTGCGTGTGACACGTACATATAGTGCGCATGTAACGCATACATATAGTGCGCATGTGATGCATACATATAGTGCGCATGTGACGCATACATATAGTGCGCATGTGACGCATACATATAGTGCGTGTGTGACGCATACATATAGTGTGTGTGTGCCTCCGTGCACGTGTGTCTGTGTGTATATAAATTAATGCGTGATATGTGCAATCAGTCTATAGTTTGAATTAACCCTTTAAAACCCAGTCTGTCCAAATTGGGCTTCTACAATGGTCTTGAGAAATATCATTTTGCAGACCGATAGACTATTTTTTATTTTTGATGATAGGCTCGAGAACTTGCATTCCAAATTTTGATCCATCAAATCGTTTGGCTAAAAATCTTACATTTTATAGTGTTTATTAAAAATTTAGCGGAGATTTTCAAATTGCTTCTTCTCTTTACTGCTTTGAGCAATTTCTACCAAACCTGGCTAAAATGATCCTATGATCATAGGCGCCAGAATTCCATTCAGAATTTTGATTGATAGGTCTTTCCTATGAAATTTTTTTTCCTTGTTTCTTGTTTCCTTCTTGTTTAATGTAAAGAATCGTGTATATTTAAATGCAAATTCTTAAAATGCTAATGGTCCAGGTGAGCGTCTTGTTCAATTTCCCCGTACAAGCGAGGGTGCTAAGTCTTCTGTTTAGTCAGTTGACCACCACCACCATTATCACAAGGTTTCCAGCCACTCTGGAAATCAGGGAAAACCTTGAAAATGAGTTTACATTTTTGCAGTCAGGGAAAACTCATGGAATTTGAAAAAACACCAGAAATCAGAGAAAACTCAGGGAATTTGACAGTGATCAAACAGCGAAGGTTTCGCATTTTGCCAATTTATCATATGTCCGTCTTGTGTCCAAGTTGTGTCCATTGACTGAAAATGGAAGAAAAATTTAAATTATTGTATGTATAGGCTACAACTCTTTTGTATATGTTATCAGTATCTTAGTTGCGTTGCTACAACCACCTCTTGACTCCTTAACCTCGTTAAAGTGAAAATATATTTCATGGAATTGTTGAAATTTGTCAGAGAAATATCAGGGAAAACTCAGGGAATTTTGTTTTGATAAAGTGCTGGGAACCCTGATCAACCATCACCACCACCAGCAATGACACAAACCAGCAGCAATGACACAAATCACCACCAGCATGATCACCACCACCAGCAATGACACAGACCTCAACACCACTACGATCAGAACCACCACCACGATCATCACCAGCAGGGATTCAGAGTTTAAAAACAAAAAGAACAGCATATCTGATACAGACTTGCCTACCATTACATATTGTCCATAGTTTTGAGCTAACCTGACCCTTCAGGCCAAGTGACCTTATGCCGTGGCGGCCATCCATCATCCGTCTGTCAAATCGCATCCTCATTTATGCTTTGGCCGATTTCAACCAAATTTGGCTGGAAGGATCCTATGGGGCTAGGCTCTAGGACATCTATACAGAATTTTGATTGGTCTAATTTTCTGGTGGCCATCTTGGATTTTCTGAAAATTTTCCAGGAATCATTTAAAATGCTACTCCTCCAGTATAAATGGCCCGACTTTAACGAAACTTGAGTGGACTAATTCTATCCTGGCGGCCATCTTGGACTTTCTGGAAAAACTGAAAAGCCTACTCATCAGCCACTTGGCCGATTTCAAGCAAATTCGGTTGGTGGAACCGCTGGTTTGATTTTAATCAAAACTGATTCCTGACTAATGAATGGATCTGATCTGTCACTGTATATGACATCATACTCAATTAGAATACATGTAAGACGTGTAGGCTGGTGCCACAATAAATATTCTAGTTCCATCATGAACATTGAAAGTCTGTCAAGTCAAGTGTATGAATTGTATGTCTTTACTATTGAATAAACAGTCTGTAAAATATCTTGAAACTAATTTAACTTGCGGTTGTTGCGGTCATAGGCTGCAAGCCTCCATTTACATTAGTTTCAAAATATTCAACAGGTTAGCTGTATAGTTACCATGAAATTGGGATTCTGAGAATTCAGGATTCAAATTATATAAATTTATTCCAACACTCAGAAAAAGTGGGCGGAGCTTCGCTAGAAATGGGAGGACCATAGCTAGGACGAGATCCCTCTATTGTCTGTTGGTGATAGAGTTTAGAATTTCTATGCAGAAACATGACTGGTCAGTCTTTAGCTCACCTGGCCAGTCCATCATCCAACTTTTTCTTTAAACGACCCTTCAAGAACCATGGGGTTGATTTCAACTATATTTTGTAGGAAACGAAGGCAAACAGCCAATTTGGCTGGTGGCCATCTTGGATTTTGGCAAATTTTTAAAAATGTCTAGATAAAATTCTCTGAATCTGCGTGGGGAATTGATTCAAAACTCATGAAACATCATCATGGGAAACAGCTGAACAGAAATTCAACTTGATTGGCCAAAGGATTTGGCGGCCATCTTGGATGACCTAATTTTCGTGAAAACGACTTGTCAGACATTGCCAGAACCGCTGCATGGATCAGGCCAGAATTTTGGAGATATGATTAGGGGTTAAGGGCCAATTAAACTTTGTTCAAGGGAAGTTGATATATCCTGGGGTCATATACAAGTATGAAATGGCTAGAAAAGTGTGGAATTATAAGAAACCCATCCATTCCCAGGCCTTGAAAAGTATGGAAAAGTCTACATTTTCACCTAGATATTTGGAAAAAGTGTGGAAAATTATAATTCCATCGTGTGTGATTCTAATGTACCAAATAATTTTGATAATTTTAAAAATATGGCACACTTGACTGCTAATTTCGATATCTTTGTGTACAATTTGGAAGCCTTGAGAATGGACAATGATTGGAGACTTCATAAAATTGGTCTAGAAATTGATAAATAAAATCACCGGTAGGTATGAGAATGTCTGGAATTTCATTCTGAAGAGGGTGTATGAATGAACCCTGTATATCAGAAAACATCAAACACAATCAAAATGTAGCCTGTTTGGCTGCAATATTGGATTTTTAATTTGATTAATTTTGAATCCGAAATTGGTTTTATGTAAGTTTTCAAATTTTCAATGTGGTCTGAATTCTGTCGGAAACCATTTGGTGGACACCTTGGATTTTTCCTGCAAAAAACATATTTAAAATGTTTTGTTCTCAAGAACTGGTGGACCGATTTTAACGAAATTTGGTCGGAAACATCCTCAGGCAATTGTCAAGTTTGTTCAAGTAGAGTCAGCTTAGATTTTTGGATGATTCTTAGAACCATCTTTGCAAATCTTCTCCGAAACCACTTGTGGGATATATATTCAAAACTCATGAAACATCATCGCGGGCAACAGCTGAACCAAGTTTGTTCAAGGAAATTTGATTGGCCAAATGCTTTTTCACGAAAATTAATCTACAGAACCGATGAATGGATCGGGCTGAAATATATTTGTTCGAGGGAAACTGGTATGTTGAAAAACACCATGCCCGCCATAGACCGATCAGATTTTAGTGCCCCTATTGGAATTGTTTATTTGCTGGATTTTGAAGCCAAAATTGCTTTTTAGGTTTTTGGGTATGCTGATTTCAACTGTACCACTTTTGAAAGAGTCGGATAAACAAAACAGGTTCCCTGTTGGTGGTCATCTTGAATTTTTCACCAAACTTGGTATGTGGATGCATCTTAGGGAGAAGGTGTGCGGAGTATGAAAAGTAGGTCAAAGGTAGGTCATGCTGACCTACTTTTCATGGTCGACTGAATATCACAGAAAATGTTTGTCCGGGGCATAGTTTCAAGACTTTTTCACATATGGTCACCAAACTTGGTGTGTGGATGCATCTTAGGGAGAAGGTATGCAGAGTAGAAAAGTAGGTCAAAAGTAGGTTATGCTGACCTACCTTTCATGGTCGACTGAATATCACAGAAAATGTTTGTCCGTGCCATAGTTTCCAAGACTTTTGCACATATGGTCACAAAATTAGGTATGTGAATGCATCTTAGCGAGAAGGTGTGCGGAGTATGAAAAGCAGAGGGTCGACTGAATATCACAGAAAATGTTTCTCATATTTTTCACATATGGCCACCAAACTTGGTATTGATTATTACAGAAAATATCTCTATTCATTTTGAACATAGTTTTTATATGTGTTTTTCATATGGTGCCAAGCAAAGTCTAAGTGTGTTTACTTAGAGAAACTTAGATTTTGCTTTTATTAAACTATCCGTAACAAATTATTCGTTAGGGCAAATCCCGCCAGACCAAAGGAATGATGGCCTATTCCTACTCCCCAAACTGTAGATTTAACATCATTACCCTAAACCAACAATATTTTAAGGATGGCCTAATATGGTGATATCTCATTGACAATTTCAAGTTCGTTTCTCTGTGTCTGAGCCACAGTTCTAAACCTTTCCCTGAAGGATATGCCTTCGGGGTTATCCATTCAGTTTCTCTGCAGAGTATGCCTTCGGGGAGCATACATCAATTTATTGATTTGCCTTGTTTTTCCAGCCACAAACTCCCATACTAAAGCAGTGGAAAATTTGCAATGTCTTCTCGAGAAACACTCGAGAAGTGTAAAACTTGACCGATTTTAACCAAATTTGGCAGGACACGTTCTTGCTGTTATTCTGGCCAAAACTGTAATAAACTTATAGGTGATGGCTTTTCTAGTTAAAATGCATATGTTCCAGGCATGACAAGTGAGAAATACATGCCCGGTGGGCCTCTTCTTTTGGTCTTCGTCTCCGATTTTACAGAATTTTAGCAGAGCATAAGACCGTAGATTCTCTTGATGTCATCATGACACACATTGCAAAGCAATGCCTTCAGAATGCTTGTTACCCATGCACCATAAGGGCAAGAGGCTATTGCATTTTAGTCTGTGCGTGCGTGCATGCGTGCGTGAATGGATCTCTTAAGCTGTATCTCATTGTTTTGCCTTAAACATTAACATAGTAAAGGAAGATACTCTAAACAAGATCTATGAATATCTAAACACACTGCTGGTCTTGAATTCCACAACTTTGGACGTGATTGAAACAAATTTGGAAAATCCAAAAAATATTTATAATATGACAATCTGCAATCTCTTGTTGTGTTAGGATAACTTTAACCCTTTAATTGTCAAGCCGGCCAAAACCGATATATGCAGTGGTCTTGAAGAATGTGAATTTGCAGGCCAAGAGAAGACTATTTTTGAAAATTTACCACTGCAATACCTGGCTCGATTATTCGAGCCAGTCATTTCAGAGGAAAATTTTCAAAAATAGTCCTCTTGCCCTGCAATTGGACATTCTTTGAGCAAATATTTTGATTTTCTTGACCAAATTTTGGCCATTAAAGGGTTATATAGTATGCGCAACAGATGCTAGAAAATAACTACAGGTGAGATGAATACCTGGTTAGTCATGCCATTAATAACAACAATCATCAGTTTATTATTTGACAAGCCTGTTTTATTGAATGGAGTAAAGTTTGTCACTTTCTAAATTGCATGTCATAACGGCTACTGTAGCCAGAAGGAGTTTAGAATTTAACATATTTAAAACTGTCTATATTTGTTTATGATATTTGTTTATCATATTTCTAAAGTGGTCTAGTGCAATCCACTGTTACTTATTTTGACACCAATATGACTGAAAGTCATTTCTGCTTCAGGCCACAATGACTTTCAGTGAAAGTTATTTTCAAAATGCATGTTAACCTTCCTATAGACCTGGTGCACTGTTAAAATCAGAATGAAAATGGGAATACCGCTGTATTAGTAGATTCATTATAAATGTGTATGTACATATGCTGATCCGGGTTTCATCACAATTGCAATCATACCTGCCTAATAGCGGACACTGACTTTTGGTACCAAAGTATGGTGGACCTTTAAGAAGGATGGTTATTAGACCTCCAATCTTCAGCAACCACCATTATTTGGGCCCATAAGCTATCTACAATAGTGAATGACTTGTATTAAGTGACCACCTGTTTCTTGTGACCACTTTTTGATGGACCATAGAGTGACCTTTATGAACAGGTTTTACTGTACAGATCACCCAGCAACATTGATCAAGGATGTATACTTTATATACAGGTATTCTTGATTGTGATTCACATACTGCCCACCATGGCACACGGCTAACTCATTAATAAGTTATCCACAGCAAGCTGCTAAATATAACACTAACTTTTGGTGATCTGAGCTATTAGCATTAATTTAGATTTAAGCAGGTAATGTATACACACCTGTAAGTTATAAGAACATAACTGCTCAAGGTGATTAGCTACTAATATAATTACATACATTTATATCAGAGTATAGGGAGTATAATATATTTGCCGATTTTCACGTGAGTATTATATATGTGGCTATGGAAAGCTTAGATAAACCTTCTATTCACTGTTGGCCATTTTTAACCCTTTAACCCTCAAATTTGTTCAAGAAAATTCCAATTTTCAATTAAAATGTCCATTTGCAAACTAAGAGAAAACTATTTTTGAAAATTTACAGCAGGAATGACTGACTCGATTATCGAGCCAGCCATTTCAGTGGTCAATTTTCAAAATTAGTCTTCTTGGGCCGCATATGGACATTTCTCAAGACCACTGCAGAAACCATTTTTACTGATATGAGTGTTAAACGGTTAATCCTCCAGTGTCTCAATTTCAGGACAAATATATAGGAAAGTCACAGCTCCGAGTGAAACTAGTCTGAAAATAGTCAACAGAATATCGCTTTCATCAGAAAGACTGTGTGGTTTCTGGCATGTGAGGGTTAAAGGGATAAGATTTGTCTTCATTGATTAACTTGACCATTACACTGATGTTGTTATTACACCACAAAAACATCCATTACCGTTCAATCACTACTTGCTAAATCAATTATCTGCATTTAGCTACCAGAATAAGATTTTTATGCTTGCATACACTCCTCCCCATTCCTATTCCTATAAATATGGACCCTCAACCAGGCTACTGGTTAGGTCCATCTCCAGTATATTAACTGATATAGACTGGCACCAGTCTGGACTCACTCCATAGTGAGGCCTGTCACTAAGCGCGCTTGCGCATGCGCATGCGCACTGGAGCCCAAATAGGAAACAGATTCACTTTTCAATTATTCTGCAAGCAGAACAACTGCACAAATATTATCAGAAAGTTTTTATAGCTTTGCGCTGTGTCAGCTTACACTTGAAGGACTTCCTCGCGCTAAGATATGCCTATTATGAAGTCTATCCTCCCAAAATTATGTGCGCTTAGTGACAGGCGGCACTATGGAGTGAGTACAGACTGGTGCCAGTCTATATCAGTTAATATACTGGAGATGGACCTAACCAGTAGCCTGGTTGAGGGTCCATATTTATAGGAATAGGCATGGGGAGGAGTGTATGCAAGCATAAAAATCTTATTCTGGTAGCTAAATGCAGATAATTGGCTTAGCAAGTAGTGATTGAACGGTAAGTATGTTTTTATAGTGGTTAATAAAACAACAGACCAACCCGCAAGGGGGGTCTGTGGGGGGAAATCCCTGAGTGGTCTCAAGGCAACCGCGCAGGATATCCATTGCCTGATGATATCGTGTAAATAATTTGGCAGCAATGGCTTCCACCGGCAAATTAATTTCAAAATATTCAACAATATGGTTTAGATCATAAAAACTTGTAGTATACTCTTGTCTGTTTGCCTGCCTGCCACTTTCCTGCCTGCCTGTCTTTCTGTCAGTCCATCCTTCCATCCGTTCACCCGCCTGCCCGTACGTCCGCCCGTCCATCGGTCTGTGTGTCTGTATCATTGAAGGGCCAAGACACCCACTTAAAGAAGCCTAACCTGCCGTTTTAGTCAGTAATTGTCTGTGCCCTATAGTAATCACTGGGCCCATCTCTCCATCCGTCTGTCTGTCTGTCCACAATATCTAGTTACCGGCATATCATACAGAACCGCTTTAATGAAACTTAGTATATGCCTGAGTCATGAAACGTGGAAGGTGGCTTCTTTATGATGGGTAGATCTGCCTTTGAAGGATTAACCTTTATAGGTCCATACCTTAGCCTTTAACTTAAACTAGCCTCTTTAATGCAAAAGCTGATGATTTTTGTCAATGTTCTCATAAACAGGATATCATACAGAACTGCTTATTAAGATTATTTAATGACATTTGGCACGTGGATTCCGTATAATGGGTAGATATGCCTTTTGAAGGAGTCACCATAATTAGGTCCAAGATTTTGGGTGAAAATAGACTTTAATTCAAAAACTCACGAAATAGTGTCAATAGTCTCATAAAAAGCATAATATACAGAATCGCATAAAAAAATTTAATGGAACTGTAGGTGGATTCTTTATGATGGGTAGATGTGCCTTTTGAAGGATCCACCTTTATAGGCCCAAGATTTTGGGTGAAAGTTGGCTATTTACGTGAAAAAACTCAATTTTTGTCAATGTCTGTTTCTTATTTTATTTATTTTTATTTTTTTTAATTTATTTTATTTTTTTAACCATTTAATCATATATCCAGCCACAACTGGCGTGTGTAGTTGTCTTGAGGAATGTCCATTTGGTGTTCAAGAGAAAACAATTGTTAGCTCACCTGGCCTGAAAGGCCAAGTGAGCTTATGCCGTGGCGACCGTCCATCGTCCGTCCATCCGTTGTCTGTCAACTTTTTCTTTAAACAACTTCTTCTCAAGAACCACTGGGCCGATTTCAATTATATGTGGCAGGAAGCATCCCTAGGGCATAGAGATTAAAGTTAGTTCAAACGAAGCCAATCGGCCAAAATCCAAGATGGCCGCCGGCCAAAATAGCCGATTTTTAGAAACACTTTAAAAAATCTTCTCTGAAACCGCTGGAGGAATTGATTCAAAACTCATAACACATCATCTAGTGCAAGGGTTGACCCAAGTTTGTTCAAGGCAACTTGATTGAACGATTTGCCTAGCGGCCATCTTGGATGACCTAGTTTTCGCGAAAACAACTCCCGAACCGCTAAAGGTATAGACCTGAAATTTGGTAAATATGCTTAGTGACCAAGGTCCATTCAAGTTTGTTCAAGCGAAGTTTGTACATTAAAAAACATGGCCGCCATCAACCAATCAAAATTTAGCGTTTGTTGGTCATATTGGCTTTTTTGTATTTGATGTATTTTGATGGCGAAAATTGCTTTATATATGCTTATCAGTGTGGAAAGTTCAAATATGCCACTTTCGAGACTGGCGGATAAACGGTTTGGCTGGCATCTTGGTTTGTTTTCCCGCCATCGGCTCCCATAGTAAAGCAATTGGCCCATAGTAAAGCAATGGGGAATTCTTTAAACGACTTCTTCTCAAGAACCACGGGGCCAATTTCAATTATATTTTGGAGGAAGCATTCATAGGGCATAGAGATCTAAGTTTGTTCAAATGAAGCGGATCGGTCAAAATCCAAGATGGCCGCTTGCCAAAATGGCTGATTTTTGGAAACACTAAAAAATCTCCGAAACCGCTGGGGGAATTAATTCAAAACTCATAACACATCATCTGTGGCAACGGTAAACCCAAGTTTGTTCAAGGTAGCCTGATTGGCCGATTTGCTTGGTGGCCATCTTGGATGACCTAGTTTTCGCGAAAATGACTTCTCCCGAACCGCTGAAGGGATAGAGCTGAAATTTTGTAAATATGCTTAGGGACCAAGGGCCTTTCAAGTTTGTTCAAGCGAAGTTTGTACATTAAAAAACATGGCCGCCATCAACCAATCAAACTTTAGCATTTCTTGGTCATATTGGCTTTTTTGTATTTGATGTATTTTGATGGCGAAAATTGCTTTATACATGTATATGCTTATCAGTGTGGCCAGTTCAAATATCCCACTTTCGAGACTGTCGGATAAACGGTTTTCCTGCCATCTTGGTTTGTTTAAAATTTACCACTCAGTTATCTAGGAAGTCGTTTCCGTGGCAAATTTGTTTAAATTGTCTTGTCCACCAATTTATGTACATTCCTGAATACGCCTGCAGAAGCCAGTTTTTCCTCTTTATCACTTTGTTTTGCCCTGTTTCCAATAACATGATACAACCATTGTCTATTTTCTCTTGACCCTTTAACCCTTGACTTTGTTCAAGAAAATTTAATTTTTAGCTCACCTGGCCAGAATGGCCAAGTGAGCTTATGCGATGGCGACCATCCGTCATCTGTGTGTCGTCTGTCGTCAGTCATCTGTCGTCTGTCGTCCATCAACTTTTTCTTTAAACGACTCCTCCTCAAGAACCACTGGGCTGATTTCAATTATATTTGTCAGGAAGCATCCCTAGGCCATAGAGATTCAAGTTTGTTCAAACGGAGCCGATCTGCCAAAATCCAAGATGGCCGCCGGCCTAAATGGCTGATTTTTAGAAACACTTAAAAAAATCTCCGAAACCGCTAGAGGAATTGATTCAAAAC
This sequence comes from Chaetoderma sp. LZ-2023a, assembly GCA_034401795.1. Taxonomy (NCBI): domain Eukaryota; kingdom Metazoa; phylum Mollusca; class Caudofoveata; order Chaetodermatida; family Chaetodermatidae; genus Chaetoderma; species Chaetoderma sp. LZ-2023a. Next base: position 23,069,806 of record CM067373.1, read on the forward strand.
TCATAACACATCATCTATTGCAACGGTAGACCGAAGTTGGTTCAAGGCAACCTGATTGGCCGATTTGCCTGGTGGCCATCTTGGATGACCTAGTTTTCGCGAAAACTATTTCTCCCGAACCGCTGAAGGGATAGACCTGAAATTTGGTAAATATGCTTAGGGACCAAGGCCCATTCAAATTTGTTCAAGGGAAGTTCGTACGTTAAAAAACATGGCCGCCATCAACCAATCAAAATTTAACGTTTGTTGGTCATATTGGCTTTTTTGTATTTGATGTATTTTGATGGCAAAAATTGCTCTATATATATATGCTTATCAGGGTGGCGAGTTCAAATATGCCACTTTCGAGACTGTCGGATGAATGGTTTGGCTACCATCTTGGTTTGTTTTCCCGTCATAGGCTCCCATAGTAAAGCAATGGGCCCATAGTAAAGCAATGGGCCCATAGTAAAGCAATGGGGAATACTTTAAATGATTCCTTCTCAAGAACCATGGGCCGATCTCAATTATATTTGGCAGGAACAATCCTTAGGGCATAGATATACAAGTTTGTTCAAATGAAGCCGGTCGGACATTTTGGGTGGCGGCAATCTTGATGTTGGCCGATTTTTAGAGAATTCATTAATTATGATCTAGGGCAACAGCTGAAACAGGTTTGCTCAAGAGAACTTGATTGGCCAAATAGTTGGCTTCTGTTTTCTTGTTATAATTCTGCTCAACTCTGTAGGGTTCTACTTATTGTTGATGGCCTTTCTGGTTGAAATGCCTATGATGCAGGTGAGCGATACAGGCCCCTTGGGCCTCTTGTTTTCAAAGAAAATGTCAATTTGCAGACCAAGTGAAGACTATTTTTGAAAGCTTAGCACTGGAATAACTGGCTCGGTTATCGAGCCAGTCATTCCAGCGGTAAAATTTCAAAAATAGACCTCTTGGTCTGCAAATTTACATTTCTCAAGACCACTGTAGAAGCCATTTTTGGCTAATATAAATGTTAAAGCATTAAATTACAAGGTGTATGTGAAAATTTATTGCAAGTCATGTATTTGCGTGATTATTTCAAGGGTTGTAGCTTTAAACCTCCTCCCCCCCCCCCCCCCCCCTTTCTCTCCTCCTGCCTGTTACATGTAGGTGTATATAATGTGTTCAACTAATCATAGGCATGGGACGGGTACAATTTAGCAGTCATGTGATCAATCCATCCATAATCTGTAATGCAATTTAGCATTCTTTGTCATGTCTGTAAAGGTCATTCCAACCAGTAATAATCATCTAGAACATTATCCCGGTAACTACTTCAATAACAAGCCAGATATATACAGCTAACCCTGCTCGAGAGGGCACCTGGCTTTTGGGGCCAGTGTGTGGTGGTTCTTTAATTAAGATTACCTATCTTAATGAACCACTATCATTTGCATCCAAAAAGTAATTCATTGTACTTACACGTATGGCAAGTAATTGATGATGTTAGCCAAGCATCTATCTTTACTGGCATTGTTTTTGTCCCCCATCTTAGCCGTTTAACTCGCCAATCTGTTCCTGAAAATTTCAATCTTCTCATAGAAAATATCCATTTGCAGACCAAAAGAGGATTATTTTTGAAAATTTACCATTGGAATGACTGGCTCGATAACCGAGCCAGTCATTCCATTGGTAAATTAAAAAAAATATATAGAGACATCCTTAAGTAATAGTTTGGTTGTCCTCTCTCGATCGACCCTAAAAATCCTGCTGACTCAAAATCTTTTTTTGTAGTTTCCTGTGAAGAATTATGTTTATTTTCTGATGTATGTTCATTGGGAGATTGAATTGACGCCTTTCATCAAAATGGCCTCATATAACCTTTATAAACTGTTCGCTTTATAGTTTCTGTTTCAAGTTCAAATAAAAGCCTTCAAGTTTTGTTCTTTAAGTTCAATTTTGTAATGTTATATTTCAGCTGGTTAAAGGGAGAGGACAACCAAAAGAACTTTTAAGGATAAGTGTTCTTGGTCTGCAAGATTGGCAATTTTCAAGACTACTACAGAAGCGGTCTTTAGCGGCTTTGAGTGCTAAAAGGTTAAGATGGTAGAGGGCTCTTTAGTCCAGTTTGACTATACGCCGAGTTGCTGTTGAATGCGGGAAAATTAATTGGCTTTCAGTTACATTATTTTCAAAATCCATAACATATTAAATGTGCCATCGTGAAACAGGTTGTCTTGTACTGTGTGTGTATAGACTGCTTTAACCCTTTTCACTCTGCTGTCAAAATTTTTAATTTTCGAATTAAATTAAATGATAAACTGGTGTTCATTTTTCAACAGATTTGGTGGCCGATGTTGATGTCGTAGAAAAAATTGTTGAAAAATGTGCACCAGTTTCTTTGCTATTGACACAGCAAGAGACAGAATATTGACATCAGAGTGGTCAGGGTTAAAAGGAGAAAAAGTAGATATACTATAATTTGATTTTTTATTTATTAAATAATTGTTAGTTTCTTAATAAGTCTTGACCATGAAGGCGTTACAATTAACACATGCATATATGCAGTTTCATCAACCGAGTGGAAAATATTTGATAGACAGCTACAGTTTTATGGTTCTTTATGACCATGTATCTTATTGAACCACCGTTATTTGTGCCAAAGACATATACCATAACCTGCATGGTTTGCTGGTATAGTGGTGCTTATGTCATCTGTTTCATAACATCACAATCACAACAAACCTTGACCGAGGGCAGGATTTGAATAAAATAAGATTTCCTGTTTACTCCTAGCACGAGATGATCTGAGTTCTTAACCCTTTAATGGGCAGGATCTGGTGAGAACATTATTATATTTGCTTAGTGAATATTCATTTTCAGGCCAAGATCGAGCCAGTCATTCCAGTGGTAAATTTTCAAAAATAGTCTTCTCTTGACCAGCAAATGGACATTCCTCATGACCATTGTAGAGGCTGTTTTATGACCAGCTTAACTATTAAAAGGTTATAGAAGATGTTGGTTTATTCGCCTGCTCCATATAATAGTTTGATGCGAAACAGGAAGATAAACTTTTACTCAATATAGATTTTAGCACGCTACACAAACACACATACATTCATTGCTAAGCTAAACCAGCTTATTGTCTAAACACTGATTGAACGCTGATGACAGTTAGGTTGTTTAAACTATTTTATTATCTGTTTTAGAAAGTTTATTCTTGGTAATTTTAAGGTTTTCTCTTTAAAATAGTCTGTGTAAACTATCTATGATTTTGTATGCTAGTTCGTTTAACACGTTTACAATTGCTCATCTTAAGACTGAATACATATTTGATAGAAAACATGATCAGACTGTTAACCCTTTAACCATTGAATTTGTTAAAAAAAATTTACATTTTCCCATCTAAATTGTCCATTTGCAGACCAAGAGAAGCCTATTTATGAAAATTTACCGCTGGAATGACTGGCTCGGTTATCGAGCCAGTCATTCCAGTGGTAAATTTTCAAAAGTAGTCTTCTCTTGGTGTGCAAATGGACATTTCTCAAGACCACTGCAGAGGCCATTTTTGCTGGTGTGAGTGTTAAAGGGTTAATTAAACACTGACTATATTAACTGCTCAAGGCTTGGAATTTATCCTCTCAAGCGTAACCTAGTATCAAATACTCTGACATGTCTAACACTAAGAGCCACTGAAACCACCTCAAACTTGTCCTGCAGAATGCGAGAATTTTTAATTCAATAGACAAGTTTACCTCAAGGTAGGTGGAACTACCATAAGTACAATTAAGCAGCATACACCTTCATATGTGAACTAGAACAATAGATCCTACCCCTACAGTGCTGTTTTTGTCTCACCTGCGAAGCAAAAGTGAGACATAGGTATCGCTTTTATGGCGACGGCATCAACCGTAAGTTTTTGCGTTTAGCTAATCATCGTTGCTTACATTTTAGGAAAAAAATATGGCTGCACTGGCAAAAAAATGGCTGCAGCGCCAAAGAATTACTGCACCAACAAAATGGTTTGCACCACCAAAAATGCCTGCACCGGCCAAAAAATATTCTGCACTGCCAAAAAAGTATACCGACAGAAATTTTCCCTGCACCACCAAAAAAACCATGGTGCGCTGTCAAAAATTTGCGCCACTAAACCGTCAAAGGGCTTGTCCTAGCACCGCCAAAAACTGGCGAACCGCCAACAATTGTACAAATATGCCCATATTTGGGCATATCAGACCGTACTTGCGGTCAGCAGGCGAGAGAATATAAAAGGAGTCAACTTGTAGAGCTCAGATCATTCAGACTTTTGGTCTCACGGAGAGAACAAGCGTCGGGCTATTAGAGAAGTCAACCCAATAGACTACGTTGTTAGTACCCTTTTTATCACCAATGAGTTCTATGACCACAAAGATGCCAGGCACAGAAAAGGCGGTAGTAGTGCCACCATCTTACCAGCACTAACCATAGACTCTGTAGGCGCAGAGCTACTTCTTGCACCATCCAACATGGACACTAGCACTAGCACTGCCAAGGTCACCCAACTAGGGGGTGACCAAGCAAATGTTCATAACATCGCCAGTTGATCAGCAGTATACCCTACACAGCAAGTATACCCTACACAGCAAGTATACCCTACACAGCAAGTATACCCTACACAGCAAGTATACCCTACTCTACGCATAAGCATACCCTAGTGCATCTTGCATGGGTGTGCGGGCGTGGGCACAAGAGCATGCGCTGCCAAAATCATCATACTGTTAATTTGTCCATCCATATCATCCATTTTAAAATAATTTGAATAAGATCAGCAAATTAAGCGGTTGTAAATTTATTGTACTTTTAACTCACATGTGTGAAGAGCACAATATGATACAAACAGCGATGTCCAGAGGGGAGACATTTTGTATAGACTTGTCTGCTACAGTTAACCCTTGAACACTCATATCAGCCAAAAAATGGTTTCTGCAGTAGTCTTGATAAATGTCCATTTGCACAACAAGAGAAGACTATTTTTGAAAATTTTATCACTGAAATTACTGGCTCGATAACCGAGCCAGTCATTCCAGTGTTAAATTTTCAAAAATAGTCTTCTCTTAGTCCGCAAATGGACATTTTCTATGAGAAAATTTTAATTTTCTTAGAACAATTTTAAGGGTTAAAGGGTTAATCTGTGGGCATTAGAATTAATATTAAAACCTTTATATGGTATATAAATCATAACTCGATATCTGTTGTGTTTTTCAGCATATGGCGTGTATGTAAAAATGTGGATCAGTATTTCTGTGTACCGCTACTCATCGAGGATCGTATAATTACCCATCATACTATTCTGTAGACACAGGACCCAGCCGGTATGAGTGTCTGGAAGAGGCTCCAGAGGGTGGGCAAATCAGCTTCCAAATTCCAATTCACAGCATCGTATCAAGAATTAGTTGTTGAATGCACCAAAAAGTGGTAAGTTGTATAAAAACTGTTCTTATTTTACAATAACAACTACTCCGTGTTTCATGTGGTGATGTTGTTATGATATGAGGCAGTAGAGTTAGCTACGGGTGTTCATATATTCATTATTCTAATCATAGACTCATCACCCACCTCTTTTTGTTGCCTCACCAGAGAAAGCAGAAGGGAGACAGACCAATACATGTATCACTTCCAAATGGCATCTATGATGCCAACAGACGTCATCAACATTAAGTTTTGCATTTATAAAATCAGTTTGGCATATATTTCAGGATTGGTTAAGCCTGTCAGAACAAAACCTGGTTACATGGTCATGTTATTAGCAATCAATGTAAAGACATTAAGGTCAAATGTCAAGGTTAGAGGTCACAATGTCAAGGTTGTTGTGACCTTGAAACAAAAACAGCTTTTCAACTAAGTTTTTGGGTTGAACAAAACTTCACCATATGCATGTATTCTTGTAGGAATCACCATGATAACATTCAGGTCAACGGTCAAGGTCACTGAGAAAATGGAGTTAGAACGTTGCTGGGTATATGCTTATCTTCAGCATCTTTTACGTTTCTGTGAAATATTTCTTATTGCTGGTCAACATTGATTTCCATTGAGTGATTCGGTCACCAATCACTGCTTATATGGTAGAGATTGCACATTCTACCTCAAATAATACGTACCAGCTGTACTGTTATGATAATGTCTATTATCTGGTCTTGCTCAAAATAAACAGTAAATCTTCACACTCTCCATGGACCTGCGCAAGCTGTGTCCGGGAATTACCTAGAACCCAAGGTCTATTTTGCAAGAACTCATTGGTAAGTTATGGAAGACGACGAAAAGGGCACAGCTGCAGCTCTATTGACCGAAACAACAGAAGCCGTCTTGTCAACACCAATGATCTCCCTTTCATCCGGCTGGTCGTGATGCCCATCTGGCATCCGGTTTGCAGGGAACTGGCCATTCGTCATCATATAAGGCACCAAAAAGTGGCCTTATGATGATGAGAGGAAGGTGGCAATGCCGGAAAAATTGGTTACCATAATGACCACAGAGCTGGCCATTCCAGCCCCTCTTATGCCAAGAAGCCACGTGGGGGTATGTATGGCAAAGGTTTCCTGCAGGAACTGTGCCGGTGGCATCAGAGATGTTGGGAGTTGGAAACTTTCACTCAAGTGCATCAACATCTTTTCAAGTGTCATCAACCGCGAGTTGTGCGAAGAATCCAGCCTTCAGAGGCAGATTTCAACTATTCTCAAGCCGGTTGGAACAGGTCGTGCAAGACTCTTTAGTCTGTCCTTGGCTAAAAAAACTGATACAAACCGGATTGGCTCATCCAAGAATCCTTGGTTCCATTAACTACGACTCATGTTTGGACTCCCATTTCAAGGGAGATCATTTAGAAGTCATTCACTCAGAAATCAGCGATCTGAAGAAGTACGCTATTCATTTAGTCCACAGTCAAGCCTCCCAAGGCTTATATCCGATGGTGTTCCTCCTTCCGAAATGCAGCACTGTTGAACAAATTTATTCATTCACCAAAATTTCAGATGGAGATGGTGGCGGCAATAATGTCAGGATTGAGAAAAGGGATGTGAAAGATAGATTTGAAAGATGCTTATTTTTGTATTTCAATGTCAATTAATTTTCAGAAATACCTCTAGTTTGCATTCCAGGAGAAAGTCTGGAAATTCAATGCATTACTGTTCGGCATGACAACGGCACCCAGGGTCTTCACTAAAGTCGCTCTCACCATGACAACTTTTCTTCACAGGAGAGACAAAGCTATTCATATATACATAGACGACCCGCTGCTGAATGTAGGGAATCCAGTCATTCAGCTCAACAATCTTCAAATTGTCCTATCTCTTCTTCGAGAGTTAGGATGGATTGTCAATCTAAAGAAATAAGAATTGACACCATCCCAGGAATTTGTTTAACTGGGAATTTTTTCTAATCTCAATGTGGGCATGGCTTGTCCGGCGGAGAGCAGAGTCCAACTGCCTGTTATCAGTCCTGGGTTCAATATCTCTAGGGTCTTGTGTGACAGCATGTCAGTTTCTCAAGATACTAGGTTTATTAGTGTCATTGGAGAAAATAGTGCCTTAAGCTGCACTCAAATTGAGACCGATTCAGTCTAATGTATCTAATGTCTTTCTGGTCGCAGAGGACAGATTCACTGTCACTGAGGATACCAGTAAAAGAGCCATTGATTTTTCACCTGCGATGGTGGTTATCCAAACATAATCTGAGAGGTGTTCCATTACATCCTCCTCAGGCAATGGGTTGGGGAGCGGTGATGAATGATCTGTCAGTGTCGGGAGATTAGGATCTGATAAATGTGTAGAAATACATAGTGAAATTTGCATTCCTAAGGTTCGAGAATCTAGTTCAAGAGAGAATTGTCATGATAGGACTGACAACTCGACAGTGTTGTCCTATTTGAGTCGCCTGGGCGGCTCAAGGTCACCAGAGTTGTGCATGATGATTTGGAATCTTTGTGGTGTCATGAGAGAAATAGTATTCTCTGGCAGTGATGTGGGGCTGACATGGGTCCAGTTTGCGCTGACTCCCATCATCGATTTTGTAACGGACTAAAGAGGGGGGAGTGTGGTCAAAGCTGTTGATGAGCATCACAGTCAATAAGCTTGATAGCGGCAACTGTTTGAGCCCAAGCAGTCGCTTTGTCTTCTTAGTCTCTTCAGAGTCGTCTCTTTTGGCCACAAGATGAGAGCTGAATGGAGCCTCGACCAGAATTCTGGACTGTCAAAATCCGGACTTTGTCATAATACTAATAGTACATCTGTTAAGTATGATTTGAAGTAGAGTAAAAAAGCGTGGTGCCTTTTGTTTCTACGAGAATTGTTAATGCTTACCAGGTGTACTATGGCCTGCCTCAGCTGCCCTGCTGTGGAGAGGCTAAGCTGCTTTTTGCTGCTTTTTGCCTTAGGCAAGCATATTGTAAAATGCTATGTTTAGCGACCAGCACATAATAGCTGTCTCCTCCCTAGTCCTGCTACAGCTACTACTACTACTACTACTACTACTACTACTACTACTACTACTACTACTACTACTACTACTACTACTACTACTACTACTACTACTACTACGACCTACTACGACCTACTACTACTACTACTACTACTACTACTACTACTACTACTACTACTACTACTACTACTACTACTGCCAAGTGAGCTTATGGCATGGCACCCGTCTGGCGTCCTGCGTCCGGCATCTGGCAACTTTCTTTAAGCGACTTTCAAGAACTGCTAGGCCGATTTCAATTACATTTGGCAGGAAACATCCTTAGGGCATAGAGATTCAAGTTTGTTTAAACTGAGTCGATCAGCCAATTTGGCTGGTAGCCATCTTGGATTTTGGCCAATTTTTAGAAATGTCTTTAAAAATGTTCTCTGAAACCGCTTGGGGAATTGATTCAAAACTCATGAAGCATCATCTAAGGCAAGAACTAAGCCAAGTTTGTTCAAGGAAACGTGATTGGCCAAATGGTTCAGCGGCCATCTTGGACAACCTAGTTTTCGCGAAAAGGACTTCTCTAGAACTGCTGAAGGAATCAGGCTGAAATTTGGGAGATATTATTAGGAACTAAGGTCCATTAAAGTTGTTCAAGGGAAAGTGATCTGTCAAAAAACATGGCTGCTGTGGGCGTATCAAAATGTAGCTTGTTTGGTGGCCATATTGAATTTTTTTTTATTTGATGGATTTTGAGGCCGAAATTGGTTTTATATATGTTTTTAGCTATTCTGATTTCAAATTTGCCATTTTAGAAACTGTCGGATAAACGGTTTGGTGGCCATCTTGGATCTTTTTCCAGCCAAAAGCCCCCATACTATTAATGCAATGAGAAAATTAAAATATGTTCTCGGGAATCACTGGGCCGATTTCAACTATATTTTGCAGGAACAATCCGTAGGCCATAGATATTCAAGTTTGTTCAAACAAAGCCGATCAGCCAATTTGGCTGGCAGCCATCTTGGATTTTGGTCGATTTTTAGAAATATCTTTAAAAATCTTCTTGTCTGAAACCGCTTGGGGAATCAATTCAAAACTCATAAAATATGATCCAAGCGAAGATATGAACCAAGTTTGTTCAAGGGAACTTGATTTGCCAAATAGTTCGACTGACATCTTGGATGACTTAGTTTTCACGAAAATGACATCTCCAGAACCCTCTGAACTGATCGAGCAGAAACTTGGCAAGTGTGAATAGGGACTAAGGGCCATTAAAGTTTATTCAAGGGATGTTGATCCATCAAAAAAACATGCCCACTGTGGCTCAATCAAAATGTAGCGTGTTTGGCTGCCATAATGAATCTTATTATTTGATGGATTTTAAGGCTGAAATTGGTTTTATATATGTCTGGGTATTCTGATTTGAAATTTACCATTTTCGAATCTGTCGGATAAAAGGTTTGGTGGACATCTTGAATCATTTTCCCGCCAAAAGCTCCCATACTAAAGCGATGAGGAAATTAAAATGTCTTCTCGAGAACCACTAGGCCAATTTCAAGTATATTTAACAGGAGGCATTCTTACAGCATAGGGATACAAGTTTGTTCAAAGGAAGACGATCAGCCAATTTGGCCGGTGGCCATCTTGGATTTTGACCGACTTTTAGAAACATCTTTAAAAATCTCTGAAAACCGCTTGGGGGATCGATGCAAACCTCATGAAATATTATTTAGGTCAAAAGCTGAACCAAGTTTGTTCGAGGGAATTGACTTGCCAAATGGTTCGGCGGCCGTCTAGGATGACCTAGTTTTCACGAAAACAACTTCTCCAGAACAGCGGAATGGAACGGGTAGAAATTTGGCAAATATGATTAGGGCGGAAACGGCATTAAAATTTGTCCATGGAAAGTTGATTTAAGTTGTCAAAGAAACATGTCCGCCATGAATCAATCAAAATTTTGCATTTTTGGCAGACGTTTTGTATTTTCTGCAAATTTCTGAGAAAATCATAAAAAGACAATTACTTATTAACCACTGAGCTAATTTTTATAAAACTTGGCTAAACCTTCTTCACAGAACATTTGATTGGTAGATTTTTTTCAGTGGTCATCTCGTTTTGTTTGGTTGTGTCAGTGGCCAATAATTACAGGTCAGCAATACAAGGGGCCTCTTGTTATGGAGATAACTTCCCATTAAATTAGTTTCAAAATCATCCAAAATACAGATGGCCAACATAATGACAATGCAAAGTTCCCTGTCGCTGAGAATGTAAGTATAGACACTAAAATATGGTTTCTATTTGTCTTAGGTGGTGTTCATACTAGATGGTTAAATCTGAAATTAAGTCTGATCAAGCGCAAAGTTGTGTTTACTTGCTATAACATATGTAAGTGTGAAAACTAGATTTTGTGATCGATTGGACTTAATCGGATTAGCTCTGTAGTGTGAACACAGCCTTAGAAGCAAAGATATTGACGGAAATATGTGAATTTGGTGTTGTCATGTTGAAATTCAAGATGGACACCGTAATACCGGAAAAAAATTTGTAACTAACGCCATTTGTGTGTTATATTACAATGTAAACTTAAATAATATGGTAAAAAGTTCAAAACTACACAAGGACATTACACTATATATAGTTAAACTGGTGGCCATAAAGAGAAGTATTTGAAATCTGTTGCTTATTACAGAAATAACTCCCAGTGAAACTTATTTCTTGGGTATTATCACCATTATTAACTCTTACCACTCTGATGTCAAGCTTTAAAACTATTAAAGTTAAATTAAAAGATGAACTGATCTTCATTCTTCAACAAATTTGGTGCTGTCGTAGAGCGCAACATCGTCCACCAAAACTGTTGAAAAATGTAAACCAGATTCTTCGCTGTCGGACCAATAAAAAATAGAATTTTGACATCAGAGTGGTAAGGGTTAATGTTCAAGTTTTTCCACGGGTTAATGCGAGCACATAGTGCTTTTCCTTGTTGTAGTTCTTAAGACACTTTGTACTGGGAATATCTTGACCAAACTCCGGTGGAAGGTTTCTCGTGGGGTCCAGAAGATGTGTGATAAATTTGGAGTCAAAAGGTCAAATGTTAAGGCCACGGTACCCAATGAAAATGATTATTTTGCAAACTATGTGCCTGAAAGTTATAATTTGTTAATAACTCCAGTTGTACGGGAGAGATTTTGACCAAACTGGGATGGATGGTTGCCGATGGGATCCCAGAGGTTCGCCAGATTTGGGTCCAAAATTCAAATATCAAGTTCACCATGGCCCAATGAAAATATTTTCTAAAACAGAATGACTGATATTACCAGGAGTCGTACGCAGGTATGGAAGTCTGGAAGAATTATGGAAAATTAAGAAATCCTTTTCCAGCGCTTGAAACAGTATGGAATATTCAATATTTTGTCTTTCTGCTATAGAAAAGGTATGGAAAACTAAAATATTGGCAGTTGTAGTTTTCCCAACGGCCATTTTCTCATAAGACGTCAACAAATATGAAATCTCGATAGTCCAGCCATTACTGTGATAAATTCTCAAAAATAGTCTTCCTTCAGAAGACTATTTTTAAACATTTTATCACTGGAGTTTAAAAAAAATAAGTCTACATCTGCAAATGGACATCTTTTATAGAAAATTTTCTTGAATAAATTTTATGGTTAAACAGTGGTGGAGGGTCGGTGGGTTGGGTTGGTTAGGGTTGGGGTGTGAGGGTTGCTCAAGTAGGTAAGACACAACAATGTAAGATAGGGGGGATGGGTGGTGTGTGTGTGTGTGTGTGTGTGTGTGTGTGTGTGTGTTAGAATATTCATAAATATTGGTCACTAATTATTAGTAATAGTGGGTCTGGAATTTTGACATATTGTAGATTTGGGTATCTGCAAATAAGCCTGGGTTGGGTTCGGGGAGGTGTTGCTCCTCACGAGAACGATGTGCTAAGACGTAGAGATTCGTGACGAAACGTGATGATGGATCGATAACAGGATGAAGAATTACGCGGTGAATTTACTATGTTTATTCGCGTACAAAACGGCTATGTACAAATACTAACGGCTATAGACAACGAAGAGAAGCTCTCCGGAAGTAACTTAATTTATGTCGTAAACTAGAGTTAAAACTGAAGCTAACCTAAAGCTAAACTTAATTATTTCGAGCACACAGCTCTTTATATAGCATTGACTGCCAGTCGCTGACTGGTTAATACTAAAACTACTAAATTAATCTATTGGTTAATAATACTCTCTTCTGACTGGCTACGATTCCCAGTCATTCTATTGGCTACAAGTCAATCCACTTCTCGCCACAAAAGTCTTAAAATAAATCCCATAGTAAAATGCGAGAGGGTGGGTTGTGGCCCAAGTTTCTAGAATCTTCTAGCATTATGTTAATGAGGTATTACGTCATCTTACTTCCGTTATGCGGCTGATGCAATCGGTAAGATGAGCTTGTTTCTAGGTTCCTCTAACCTCTATAACCCATCGCCAGTGACCTAGCCTGACCTAGAAGGTGGCTAGACAATGACTCATCGGTGTCTAGACAGTGACGTGTGCAACAGGTCAAGGAGTGCTTAGCACTTCGTGACCCGTGCTCTTTACAAGTACTACATATCTACTACGTTATTACTCTAAGGATCCTAACCTATTAGACGAATATGGATACGGTTTTCTAGACTCTGTTTTGTCCCTGTGACCTGTTGCTATTCTGTCTACCGTTGTTAGGCCTCCTACGTACCGTCGTCGGACCTCGTGCATCGATTGTTTACTCTGCTATCTTTATCATTAAAGGCCCAATATGTCTAGATTTTAGTAATTCGGATGATCAGTCCGTCATACAGAAATCCACAATATGTCTGGAAAAAGTCTGGAAAACGTATGGAATTTTATTTTGCCCAAAGTGTATGAACCCTGTATTACACAAATGAGTGCTTGTTGAGTATGAGATGATGATGATGATGATGATGATGATGATGATTGATGATGATGATGATGACGTGGCTCAATTTTGCTGTCCTTGAATTCGCAAAAATGCTGTGGCAGAACTGGTTCATCATGGCACTACCACTAGTCCTGGGGGGGATGATTTTCAAAAAGGCCTTAATTATAACCTGTATTCTACTTTTGGTGAACTGTAGAACCTTGCTTTAATATGACACCATGATTGCTACCATGTATCTATGATAAAATGACACTTAAGTAGCTAGGTCTGCAAGTTTCTTCAATGGCAAATATTTGCTGTGGCAAATTAAGTTTACCACGCCTTTTACCATAGCTTTGCTGATTGCTGTGGTGAATTTCGAGGGCTGATTTTGTCATCATGATGGTGATTATGTTTGTCTGTTTCTTGGACACTACTAGGCTGATCTGATTCAGATTGTAACATATGAAAGCTTCTTAAAGTAAACTAGGAATCCCATCGAGAGTTAAATAAGTTCCCCTCTCTTATTAAGCATCCCCCTCAAGACTCCTGAAATTAAATAAGCGCCGCTCTCAATTAAGCGCTGCGTCTGTTGGCCTTCCCATCTATTGAATGCCTCCTCAAGGCCCTGAAAATTAAATAAGCACTTAATAGGGCATTTACGAATCTGTCTGTACCCGGGAACTGACTCAGTACAGGGGGCTCTAGGTAATTCCCGGACAAGTAGAGGGGGTTCTAGGTAATTCACGGACACAGTTTGAGCGGGTTCACGGAGACTGCAAAGTTATATTGTTTATTTTGAACAAGATGATATAATAGATAGACCTTATGATAATAGTACATCTGGTAAGTATTAACAATTGGCATAGAAACGAAAAGCACCGCACTATTTTGATTCTCATTCAGTGTTTTCATTATATCACCCGCACACATGGTAGCTGTAGTGCAGTCTGTAATCAACATAACCAAAGGCTCAATATTTGCGAAACAAATGCGAAACATCTGTGCGTCTATTTGTGCGTGTCATTTTGATGTTCAAAAATTGTTTCTGGCTTGCCTAATATTATTTATGGCTCGTCTCAAATATTTTCTTGCTTGCTTAAAATGATTCTGTTACACCAGAATAATTTTTAATCATGCTTTTGGAAAAAGACTATCATTTGATCGGTGAGCCTAATTTTTTGTGCATGCTTAACCTATAAATATCAGATGACGACTAATCGGTCTCCCGACTGGTGGTATACGCTGAGCAACCTGAAACAGAATAAGATTGTGTCCCAGTTACCATGTGCACATGTAGTTGCAGGCTCCTTGATTTGGTGTTTTCTGGCATGCCTAGAAATATTTCTCGTGCAGCAAAAATATTGTCTGGTCAGCCAAAATATTTTTGTTGTTTCAGGGGTAGATTTTAAGGATTTTTTATAATGACCCAGATGGGATAGTGCATCATTGATTTTACTATCCCGCAGCAAATTTCACTAGCCCAATGTTTGTAAGCTCAAAGCTGATTGATCACTTCTTTAATCCATTCACCGATGGATCTCTATTAAACTCCTTTCCATGGCAGCTATACAGAGAAGCTGTTGAATATTTTGAAATTAATTTGTGCAGAAAGCCATTGCTACCTAAGATAGCAATGGATTTCCGAACAAATTAATTTCAAAATATTCAAAGCATTGAAGGTAGCAGAAAATCTGTACTTTTGTAAATTTTTGGTGGGTACTGAACATAATGACAATATAACAGTGTGTTTTCCTATTTCCTCTTTTGAGAGCATTACTGACCCAGACGGGTTAGTGCAGGTGTAGTTTTACTAACCCATATGAAATTCTACTTTCCTCGGGTTAACGGGTTAGTGTCAAAATCGAATCTATGTGCTTGTTATGGACAGCCGAATACCTTTTGATGTCGACAAACAGGTGTGCAATATACACACTTAATAATCTTTCTCGCAAATTTGTGCATTTGAATGTGAAGGCAATGGAGGAATCCAGTTTTAGCTATATGCCCTACCAATCTCTAGTTAGGCTCCACCTGTGCTTTGCCCATGTTGGGATCAATCGATCCCTGCACTCCCTGAATCTCAATTTGCAGAAAACTATACGGGTAAGCTGTTGAATATTTTGAAACAAATTTGACTGGGTGCTGTCACTGCCTACAGGCCAGTCAACTTAGTTTCATTAAATAGTACAACTTGATGGACTGTTAAGTGTTTGTGATGAACTATATTGTGTCATTCATGACGTAATTGATTATGATGTCACCCTACATGTGACGTAGTTCATTATGACATCATGATTGACTGAGAAACTGGATTCATAAATTAAAATGTGTACTGTTTTTACGTATTTAGATAAATATTCTTATAGGTATGGGCCTATCCAAATCATATTTATTTAATATATTTCCTTGACATTGGTGTATTTCTTGTTTCTAGGCAGCCTGATAAACTGTGTGTGGTGTGGACCAGGCGAAACAGACGGAAAACAACTCAGGTGAGTATCGGCATTGATAAAGTTTTGTAGCTTCATTTATGCGTGCACAATTTCGTGATCAAATCGAAAATCGAGATTATTTTTTAAATCGTGAATTTACAGTTTTAAAAATTAAATAATCGAATAATCATGAATAACTTCTACTGTGTAAATATTTAAAAGAAATCAACTTTAATTACTCTTTAAAGCAATAGATCAAGAAAATTGACATTTTGCTCAGCGAACCTATATCCATTGTCGGGCTAAGAGAAGACTATTTTTGAAAATGTATGACTGGAAAGGTATTCCGGTCATATTTTTTCAAAAATAACTTTATCTTGGCCTGCAAATGGATATTTCTAAACACCATTGCACCTTTCGTAATTGATATGCTTTTGCTGCTCTGTCTGTATAATTTGTACCTAGGCTGATTAATCAATAATAATAATAATAATAATAATAATACAGCATTTGTATAGCGCCATTTATCAATTTGACTAATTTTCAAAGGCGCTTTGGTACATATGTGTTTTTAGTTTTTCTTTAAATTTCTCCCTAGAGCTTATCGTTTTAATATCCAGTGGTAGGGTATTCCAAAGTTTTGGCGCGGCGATGCTGAAAGCTCTGTCTCCACATGACTTCAGATTGGATCGTGGAATGTTTAGCAGGTGTTGATCTGTAGAACGAAGAGCACGGTGCGGATGGTGGGGCATAATGAGATCCTTCATGTATTCTGGAGCTTCATCGTGCATGCATTTCCATGTTAGGAGGATAACTTTGAAGTCAATTCGTTGACGGACAGGTAGCCAGTGGAGGTGTTTCAGTACAGGGGTTATGTGATCACGTTTCTTGATCTTCATCAGGACACGGGCTGCAGAATTTTGAACCTGTTGTAACTTGTTCAGTGACTTTGCCGTTATACCATATAGTAGGCAGTTACCATTATCCAGACGTGATGTTATAAATGCATGGATAAGCGTTTTTGTTGTTTGATGTGTTAAAACAGTTCTTATTGAATTAATGTTTCTTAGATGGTAATATGCCGCTTTGCAAATAGATGTTACCTGCGCATCCATATCCATAAACTGATCCAATATTACACCTAAATTTCTGGCCGATGGATTTGCCGTAATCAGACTGTTTACTAGTTGGACTTCGGTAGTATGAACCTTACTACGTTGATGTTTTGTCGATATCACGAGGAACTCGGTTTTGTCTGGGTTTAGTTTAAGCTTGTTAAATGTCATCCACTGACTAATGTCTGCAACACAATTCCGTACTTGTTCAAGAGCCATGGTCTCGTTTGTATGCACGTTGGGTTGGAATGTCAGGTAAAGCTGCGTATCATCCGCATACATCTGGAGATTATGTTGTTTCGCAATGTTTACAATAGGTGCCGAGTACACAGTGAAAAACTTCGGACCGAGAACTGAGCCTTGCGGTACACCGTACTCTAACAGGACACTAGCGCTGGAGGAGTTGGAGATAGTCACAGCTTGGTGTCTGTCTGTGAGGTAGGACCTTACCCATGATAAGGCCGTTCCAGTTATGCCTATGCTTTTGTTCAATCGCGTGATTAAAATTTCATGATCGATCGTATCGAACGCGGCAGAGAGATCGAGTAAAACCAGGAACACTGCATTGTGATTGTCTAATGCGCGCAGAATGTCATTCTGGACCCTGACCAGGGCGGTCTCTGTTCCATGGTGCTGTCTATAGGCTGACTGAAATTTTTCAGCCAGTTGGTACTGCTGCATATGCTTAGATATACGATCTGCCACGACCTTTTCTACAAGCTTAGACAAGAATGAAAGGTTGGAAACTGGTCGGTAATTATTAAGGGTATCCAAGTCCAATGATGACTTTTTGAGCAATGGGGTCACTAAGGCATTTTTCATGAGAGATGGAAAAACTCCATCAGCTAAGGACACATTCACGATTTTTGTGATTATCGGTGCAAGGATTTGAAGATGGTGCTTAACTATTGTAGTTGGTATCGGATCGAGCAAACAAGTCTTGCTTGGCGAGGACATAATGATTTTAGAGATTTCCTCCTCGGTTGTTGGACGGAAAATTTCTAGATCCGGTGGATGGTATAGTTCTTCGTCGTGCACTGCAACAGGGGGTACGCTGTCAAGGTTTTTGCGAATGGTGGCAATCTTCTCAGAGAAGAATGTGTTGAACATGTTCGCTAAGGTAGCAGTGTCACTATGTTTCGGCAGTTTGGGTTTTGCTTTCCTATGAAGAAGCTCATCTATCACCTTAAATAGTTCTTTCTGATCTGCTGTAGCTGATATCAGATTTGAATAATAGTCTGACTTTGCTTTATGGAACAGATTTACGACACATGTTCTCTGAGACTGAAAAGCCAACCTATCAGTCATCGAACGAGTTCTCCTCAATTTTCTCTCAAGTAATCGCGATTATTCTTAGAGCTCTTGTGTTCCATTAAATAATAGACACATTTGCACGAGATATGAGATGCCTGTTCAATTTACCCAGCATGCTATGCTACCCAGCGTGCAATGCTCTGACTCCATAATCGTCGTAACTATTATTACCATTATTCATTTAGTCTATTGTCCACACAAGCCATGATTTCTCAAACAAAACCAACCTGCTTGCACGTGCAGAGTCATTTGTCCTCCACCTCTGGAAGCGTAAGCATACATGTATGGCGAATTCAGGACAGTAAATTCGAGTCTGTATTTCTATACTGTTCAGAGAAAGGGTGTCAATGTCCAGGAGAAAATAGGAGAAAGCTTTTATATACATTGACAGTAATTTGCGTGAAAGTTGTTGCTATCAATGACAGCAACAACATTCAGTCAAATTATTGTCAAAATAAATAATAGGTAATGCAATTGCTACCCGCTACATATTTGATAAAGATTTGAATGAAAATTGTTGCTGCAACAGCTTTCAGTCTATATATTCTAAAATAATCATCATAAATTTCAGTCAACACTCACTACGGATTTGAATATCAATCTGACTAAGTTGTTGATTTCTAAGGCACCAACAACATTGTCAAATTCTTATCCACACATGTGCAATCAATATATTACTATTTAGGTAAAGTGAGCATAGGCCTATATACGCTTGCTCGCCCATAATGAATGATTAGCAAACAACGAGTATGTTTCCTTGACAGATTTGTGCATTTTGTGCTGGGTGGTGCTGCATGATGGGTAGCATAGCATGCTGGTTAAATTGAACATAAATCAGCAGGCATCTCATATCTCGTGCAAAGGTGTCTATATTTAATGGAACACGAGAGCTTTAAGCAATCGATTGTGATCACGCAAATCAATAATCGAGCAAGCCTAGCTTTATTATTTAAAATAAGTGAAAAATGTGTGCATGGTCTAAAACATTTGCTTGATCATATGTCTTGGTATCTGTTATAACATAGCATGCGTACATGGTTGCCTATGTTAGCAGGAATCAGTGTAGTGAGATTGAGGTCACAAGGTCAAATGTTACGGTCGGATATCACAAGGTCAGGGCTTCCAATGAAATTCAGTCCAATATATTCAACAGAACATTTCGTACATCGTGTTTAAAAAGTAGAGAATATTATGTTGTTTACTTTTACACTAATTTGACTGGGATCTGTTGCTGCCTCTGGCAACACATTCCAGTCAAATTAGTTTTAAAATATTCAAGAATTTTAGTGTATAACTAGCTGGATACACTAGTTTGAATTTCAATGGTTAAATGATTTGAAATAACTTTCACTGGTAGAGTTATATCAAACAGATGAGTTATTATTGGCTCACCTGGCCTGAAACGGATCTGGCGGAAATTTGGAAGATATGATGAGGGACTAAGGGTTATTAAAGTTTGTTCAAGGGAAGTCGATATGTAAAAAAACATGGCCGCTGTGGGCCAATCAAAATGTAGCATGTTTGGTGGCCATATTGGATTTTTTTATTTGATGTGTTTTGAAGCTGAAATTTGTTTTTATAGGTTTTTTGGTATTTTGATTTGAAATTTGCCATTTTCAAAACTGTCGACTAAACAGTTGGCGGCCATCTCGGGTCTTTTTCCTGCCGTAAGCTCCAATACTAAAGCAATAGGAAATTTTAAATGACTTCTTGAGAACCACTGCCCCGATTTCAAGCATATTTGGCAGTAATCATCCTTACGTCATAGAGATACAGGTTTGTTCAAACGAAGCTGGTTGGCCAATTTTGCCGGTGGCTATCCTAGATTTTGGCTGATTTTTAGCTCACCTGGCCCGAAGGGCCAAGTGAGTTTATGCCATGGTGACTGTCCGTCATCCATCCGTCATCCGTCAACCTTTGCTTTAAAACACTGCTCCTCATTAACCACTTTGCTGATTTCAACCAAATTTGGCTGAAAGGACTCAATTATCGTATCATTACTATTCTAAGCGATTGCAACACAATTTGGCTGAAAGGATCCTTTGGCCACAGGCTCTAGAACTTCCATTCCGAATTTTGATTCATTAATTTTTTGCCCTAAAAGAAAAAAAAATCTGGAAAATCTCAAAACATTTTACAATGTGATGAAAACGCGAGGGTGAGGGTGAGGGTCTGCAATCTCTGATTGCTCTTATTTTTATTAATTAACAGTTGCACAGCTGGCGACCCAGTATCCAGAATCCTTACCAAGGGTCTGTCAACTGGCAAGTACCAGAAAATGTGGAGACATTTGTCACGCTGTTTAAGGATCAACGGACGGGGGAATATGAGGATAAAGACTGGACATTTGTCATTGAGGATGTATGTATAAATACTAATTTATATTTTGTTTAGTTAACCCTTTAATACTCATTGAGAAATGTCTATTTGTAGACCAAAAGAAGACTAATTTAGAAAATTTACCACTGGAATGACTGGCTCGATAACTGAGCCAGTCGTTCTAGTGGTAAAATTTCAAAATAGTTTTCACTTGGTCTGCAAATGGACATTTTCTATTGAGAAAATCAAAATCTCTTGGACAAATTCGAGGAATGTATGTATCAATTCCCTGGCACATTTATTCATTTATCTCATTCACTAAATGCCTGTGAGAATTGACTGCAGTTACAGTTGCTGTTGTTGTTTCCTCTCCTTCAGAGCATCTTGACCACAATTGTTCATGCTTGGTATAGCATTTCCTACTAAACATGCTAAACCATATTCTATCATCCACTGCCTTGCTCTATCCTACACTGTTCTGCCATGTCTTGTTTCTAAACCTCTCTACATGTACTATTCCTCATCTATTTCTAGCCTATCCTTCTCAACCCTACACTATCCATTCATGTCGTACCTACCCTGTACTAGCCTACTCCCTTGTCCTACTCTACTGTATCATTCTTACTTAAAGATCCTGTCACTGCTTGAATGGAGGATTTCAGTTTATCCATCAATCATATGATGTCATAATCAACTATGCGATGTGTAGGATGACATCATAATCAATTACGTCATGAATGACGTAGATAAGTTCATCACGAACGCTTACTTGATGACGGACTAAGCATTTTTGTACGAATTGTATGTCGTTACTATTTAATAAACATGCTGTCGAATATTTTGAAAGTAATTTGACTGGGCGCTTGTTGCTGCCATAGGCAACAACAACATCCAGTAAAATTAGTTAAAAAATATTCAACAGCTTACCTGTATAGTTTTCTGGAAATTGATGGTCAGTGAGTTGATGGATCGATCGATCCCAACATGGTGGAGCTTATACTAAAGATGGGCATGGCATAGCTAAAACTGCAACAGTCCATTTGTTGTTTTGCTATTTCTGATATGTCACCTAAGGTTTGATCACTGCTTAAAGTGCTTTCTCATCATGTACAGTCAAATCTACCGATGAGAGACACAGTATAGTTCATTAACTGTCTGAGTGCTGAATTTGTGCAGACAACATGTTCTACGAGATATAACTCTGGACTGGATGAATATTTTGCAAACACTGACTGATAGTCAAATTGTTTTCAAAATATTTATCCAGTCCAAAGTTATTGCCTATGGAATTATCAGTAGTCATGCAAGTCTGCTCACTTACTCTAGCTTATTGCTCAGGGTAAATAGCCTTTCAGTGGTAACATTATAGGTATGTTTTAATGTAATAAATCATTGTTTATTATAATGATATATTTGAATGGACCTTTTCATTTTTTAGCTATGCCCTGCCCATCACTAGCTAAGCTCCACCCACACCTCGCTGTGTTTGGATTGATCGATCCCCGAATGCCCTAGCTATAAATTTCCTAAAACTATACAGGGAAGCTGTTGAATATTTTGTAACTAATTAGACTGGGCGCCATAGGCAGCAAGAGGGCCCAGTCAAATTAGTTTCAAAATATTCAACAGAATATTTATTAAATAGTAAAAGCAAACAATTTGTACAACAGCCCATAGACCGTCATCAAATATGCGTTCGTGACGTTCTTATCGACGTCATTCATGACGATTTCATTGTACACATCACGCAGTTCATTATGACATCATATGATGGGTGGGTACTCTGGAAAGGTGAATTGTCAAATTTTCTTAATTGAAACTCACAACTAGTATAAGCCTACCTATCTGTCTCTGTTGATTCGTCTGTCTGTCTGTCAAATCTTTGAGATCTCTCTCAAAGCCACCTGTAATGTGGCAGCTGTATCGCGTGGCACTCGTTTCCTTCTGTTACAGCAATCCAAAAATGGTCGACGGAAGATCCTCGCATCCAAAGCCATTAACATGAAACAGTATGCTAGTCAGGTGCCCACTCAAAATACAATTAAGATCAAGCTGAAACCATCGTCTAAGCGAGTGGTGTCCGCCAGTCTCACGCTTACACTCTCATGCGTCTTCATACGAGAAGGAAAAGCCACGTAATAATAATAATAATAATAATAATAATAATAATAATAATAATAATAAGTTGATTGCACTCGTGGAAGATTCTGATTTATGCCTTTCCACTCTGTTTTGCCAGTGCACACAATGACGTCAGTAACATACATACATGGATTTGACTCTTTGACCAAAACTACATCTAGCCCACGATATGCAGACCTGTGCTGTTATGGCAACCTGTTGAAAACGTTCTCCATGAGGTTGCCTTAATTTATTTTAGGGGACCTGAAACGGGTTACCTTAATCTGTTGATTTTAATATGGACATCAATGAGCTTTCTAAGGTTTAGGTTACCATATGTCTCCTTAAAACATATGAGGCAAGGGGTTTCCAATGGAAATATTACAGCACAGGCCTGCATATGGATATTGCAAATTATACGATTCTATCTTCTTGCATGAATCCTCATTTATGGCCAAAGGTGTATATTTTGGTCTGCACTTAGTGGCCCTGTTACAAAGATATTTAACCATTTGACCGTAAACCCAAACTCATAGACCAGCAAGATATAAATCATTGTTTGAAATTTGGTGTGTCTATCCCAAGGTATGGCCAAAAATGTGCATTGCCCTTTTGACCCTTTGACCTAACACTTAATCACTCTAGCCTGTCGTAATAGGTTGGTATGTACCAGGGGTGTGTTAAGGAGCGCGAATTCGCTGAACATTTTGTTCGGTCACGTGGTAGGTTCACCCATAGATATCGATGGGCAAATTTACCAAGTGACCGAACAAAATGTTCGCTGAACTGAAAATACTTGCACTCCTGAACACACCCCTGATTTGTTTTTTCTGCCCTCTTACATTCCCACGTTATCGGCAAAATTGTGTATTCAAGTATGCACTTAGTGACCTTGGGACCTAGATATTTGACCCTTTGATCTGATACTCGAGCAATTTCTAGCCTGCTCCAATATAAATAGATGTTATGAATTTGCTGATTCTACCTTGTTGCATTTCTGAATTATGGCCAAAAATGTGTATTTCATTATCAACCTAGTGACCCTGTGACCTGGATATTTTCCATTTTGACCTGAAACTCAAACTATTTCTGGCTAGCCACAATTATAATAATATGAATGAATGTGGCAAATTAGGTGATTATGACTATGTGACAAATCTGCTGATTTTACCTTCTTGTATTCGTGAGATAGGCTGTAGACAAACGGAAGCAAACGCAATCCTCACAGCGGCGTTTGGCGTCAATAATAATAATAATAATAATAATAATAATAAATAATAATCAACAAATTTCTAATTTATATTTTGGGAAATTGTCCAGTTCCCCCTCAAAACACCCACATGTAAGTAGTTTCTGATGGGCTCACCCCACAATATTAGGAAGTCGCATGAGGGATTATGAAGATTACAGCAATGATGGTTTGAGTGAATCCATCATCACATTCACCATACTCTCGTGAAGAGATTTGTTTTTGTAAGAGAAGAAAGAAGTGTAATAAATATTTACCTTATATCGTCTGTTCTAGTTAACCCTTTAAAGGTCAAGCTGGCCAGAACCGGCCTTGGCTTTACCTTGTAATGGCTGGCTTGATAACCGAGCCAGTCATTCCAGTGATAAATCTTCAAAGGTTGTGTTCTCTTGGCCTGTAATGCAGCATATAGATTTATATACGTTATATTTATCCGTAATGAATAACGTGAAAATGCCAATATTGTATTCATGTACTTTTATTTTCTTCACTAAACAAGGAAAGCTTAAAAAATTAAGCTTTTTGTAGAAAAGACTTAGAAGAAAATAATACTTTTGTTTGTTATTTGCATCAGAGATGAGGATATGCAGAGCGTGGCATCTCTGATGAGCATCGGTAAAACAGACATTGGAAACCTGGATGACCTGGATGAGGATGAGGATGAAGATGAATTACCTGATAAAGATGAGATGGAGGAACTAATGACGAACATTGATGAGATGGCAGCTCGTTATGCCGTTGACGAGAATGGTGGTAATTTAGACGACCCAGACTGGGAAATGGATTTTGATGGTGTGCATTTTGTTTTGTTGCTTTCCTTGGGCTGTGAAAAATTTGCATCTTACAATGAAATTGATTTTCTAAACAATGTTTAAATATTAACCTTTGGTAGAAATAATTTTTCCTATTGAGATTATATTCGTGCCAGTGTTTGTGAACCAGGTATGTAAATCTTCACTAACTTCAAATCTATCGTGGTTGTTATGGATGATATACATAATCTTCAGACATGAATAGTGTAACTGTATGGAGTTATATTAACCCTGAATTTTTTCAAGAAAACTTTTATTTTCTCATAAAAATGTCCATTTTCAGACCAAGAGAAGACTACTTTTGAAAATTTATCACTGGAATGACTGGCTCGGTTATCGAGTCAGTCATTCCAGTAATACATTTTCAAAAATTGTTTTGTCTTGTTCTGCAAATGGACATTTCTCAAGACCACTGCAGAGGCCATTTTTGGCTGATATGAGTGTTAAAGGGTTAATACCCTACATCATTATGATACACACCGGTTTAGGGTGATGTACATTTAGAAGTCGCAAATTTTTTGCAGCCCATTTTTGTTGTATTTATAATTTATTTGAATCAACATGCAATCGATCACACTTTTATATTTAAATTCCAGACTTGTTGATCTTTCTGTAGAAGTACATTGTACTGGTTGATAAGCTGGGAATTTTAATTGTCAAGCCAGCCAAAAACGGCCCCTGCAGTTGTCTTCAGAAATGTACATTTGCACGCCAAGAGGACCCTATTTTTGAAAATTTACAACTGGAATGCATGGCTTGATAACTCAGACAGTCATTCCAGTGGTACATTTTCAAAAGTAGTCTTCTCTTGACATTTAATAACCAAATATTAAAATTTTTTGGACA
The DNA here is from genome assembly GCA_034401795.1 of Chaetoderma sp. LZ-2023a. Lineage (NCBI taxonomy): Eukaryota > Metazoa > Mollusca > Caudofoveata > Chaetodermatida > Chaetodermatidae > Chaetoderma > Chaetoderma sp. LZ-2023a. The sequence goes on from CM067373.1 coordinate 23,095,331, forward strand.
AATTTAACCATTAAATGGTAAATTTGATCATTAGAGGGCTAATGTAAGAACTTTAATCTGTGATGTTTCACATGTTGATTCATACAGTGCACCTTTGTTTTAACCCTTTAACTTTTGAAATTATTCAAGAAAATTCTCATAAAAATACCCATTTGCAGACCAAGAGAAGACTATTTTTAAAAATTTACCACTGAAATGACTGGCTCGGTTATCGAGCCAGTCATTCCAGTGGTAAATTAAAAAAAATGGTCTACTCTTGGTCTGCAAATGGACATTTCTCAAGACCACTGCAGAAGCCGTTTGTGGCTGATATGTGGTTCAAAGGGTTAAATTTAATCATGTATGTCTTAGTTTAATCCAGGTACGACGTTAGACTCTGGGAAGAACAGGTGTAAGTGGTTGTGTATTTGAAACTGGATTAAGTAATCATCAGATTAACATGCCCTCTTAACCCTTAGCACACTGATGTCAATATGCTATCTTTTATGGTGTCAATAGGAAAGAAACTGGTGTACATTTTTCAACAATCTTGTTGGAAGATGATGCTGTCTCTGACAGCACCGTCTTCCACCAAATTCGTTGAAATATAAACACAAGTTCATCTTTTACTTTAATTTGAAAATTTAAAATTTTGACATCAGAGTGGTAGAACCCCTACCACTCTGATGTCAAAATTTTAAATTTTCTAATTAAATTGAAGGATGAACTGGTGTCATTTTTCAACAAATTTGGTGGAAGATGGTGCTGGCATAGACAGCAACATCGTCCACCAAAATTGTTGAAAAATGAACACCAGTTTCTTTGTTATTGACACGGTAAAAGATAGAACATTGACATCCGTGTGCTAAGGGTTAAAGCTTGTTGTAAATCGCATTTCTTATATTCAGTTTCAAATTTGCTGTTGTAAAATTTTTGTTTATTATTTTATTCTCATTTATTTTGTTAGCTAACCTGCCCAGAATGTTATTTGCTTCAGCCATGGCGGCCACCGTCTGTTCATCCATCCATCATCTGTCTATCAAATTTTTCTTTAAATGATTTCTTCTCAAGAGCCACTTGGCCATTTTCAACAAAATTTATCAGGAAACACCTTTGGGTCATAGAGATCACAGATGGGTCAAACAAAGCTGATTAGTCAATTTGGGCTCAACTATTTTTCACTATTTCTGGAAACACATTTAAGCATCTCTGAAACTGCTTGCTCGATTGCTTTTAAACTTAGAAACTTGAACACGGGAAAGGTCTGAATCAATTTTTTTCAAATGAACCTGATTGATTGATTTGTTTGGCGGTCAACATGGATGGCCTAGTTTTTGCTCTGTATAGATCTGCTAAATGGATCAAGCCAAAATTATGGAAATATAATTAGATATAATAGTAATATTAATTATAATTAAATTATTTTATTGCTAACACAAATCTGTGCATTTTGTGCTCAAAATTCCTTCATTTCTGTTTTAAACGGTCTTGTTTTCTTGTCAAAATTTTCACAGTTGTGTACAGAAATGTTTGTATTTCTAAATGATGTTGCAGGTGAGCGATACAGGTCTCCTGGGCTTCCTGTTTTAAAAGTTACTGCGTACACTTGTAATTTATTTCACACACACACGTATTTAAAAAGTTCTTGTGTATGCTTATGCTTTATTTTGTTTCTGTTCTATTTCACAAGCATGTGTTTTGATTATATTTTACAGCATCACACATCGCTTAAACTTGGTCCCCAATGTAATGTGTATTTATCTCCTAACCACTCATTAACCATAGGTACCTTTATTCCCTGTTTATTTCTTACACTTTTAAAGTTTAAATTTTCTCATAGAAAAGGACTATTTGCAGGTGAAGAAACGATTATTTCTTAAAGGGATGCTAAGCTCATCTCAAATGTTGTATTACACCGATAGATTATAGTTTATAGAGTCCATAACATTCATATCCTGTCACATTCTCTTATCTGTATCACAATTATCTACTTTGTGATATCGCCTAATTGTTGAACAGTGATCGCCGCCATTTTGTCTCCTCGAGCGATAGTGTTTGATGTCCAGTAAATGCCAATGCATTACATTCTTTATTGTGTAATAATCATCCTGTTGAATATTTTGAAACTAATTTGATGAAGTTGCCTAAGGCAGCAACAACTTCTAGTCAGATTAGTTTCAAAATATTCAACAGCTTACCTGTGTGGTTGCTTTCATATCACATTGTCAGGTAGAGCTGGCAGCTTATACCAAGACAGACACGCTAAGTTTTTTCTGATTGGTTGAAAAGTAAATCATGTCAGCCATCATAAGCTGTAGAAATATACCAACATTTAGCTACTAATACCTTAATATCTTTCTTTGACTGGATGATAAAAGGCTTAAAATTCCATTAATAGTTCATGAGTGGTCTATTAGATCATCTGTATAGATATCATGGGATGAGGTTAGTTATCCTTTAAACTTTATCACTGGAATGATCGGCTCGGATATTGAGCCTGTAATTCTAGTGGTAAAATTTCAAACTTAGTTCTTTTGCTCTGCAAATGGACATTTCTCAAGACTGCATCAGAAGTGTGTTTTAGCCACCTTGAGTTGTAAAGGGTATTACATGTCCATGTAGTTAATGGACACATTCTCAGTTTTGCACACCTGATTCTATAGACCTATGCAGATGTGAATCTAATATGGAATTTACTATTAAAGCAGTTCAATAACTGAAGATGACATGAACAAAGGAGAGTGTAGGATCTGATATTCAGGATTTTGTTGTACTCTGTAAGATATCGCTCATAATTTCAGTAGTCAATTATTGTCAGAGAATTGACCAATGAAATCTTCGCCAAAGAGAGAAAAGGGAAAAATTAAACATTTTACTCCTTAGATCAAAGTATTTCAAAGAATCTATGCAGGTAATCTTTTGCCGATTTTAAAACTGATTTAAAGGTTAGTGTTTCATAGGGGAATGAATGAAAAATTTACAGTAACACTGTCCAAAACTGGCCTCTCTAATGGTCATGATAAATGTCCAGTTGTAGGCCAAGAGATAATTTTTGAAATTTTACCATTGGAATCACTGGCTTGATAACTGAGCCAGTTATTTCATTTGTAAAATTTTTAAATTTCTCTTGACCCTTTAAAATGTATATTCACTTAGCAAATATTTAAATTTTCAGGATCTATCTTGGTCATTAAAGGGTTAACCCATTCACTGATGAATTCCCAATATCTCATATTCATGGTAACCATACACAAAAACTGTTGCATATTCCAGTCAAATTAATTTCAAAATATTCAACAGAATAAGTATTATATCATAAAAAATTTACTTTGTGGGGGGGGGGGGGGGGGGGGGGGGGGGGTGTGGGGGGTTGGAGTATTTGTTGGTGACAGGGTTAAAGAAAGCTATTATTAGTACAACAGTTCTCAGACCAAGTAATATCTGATAATATGGGAGTTCACATCTGTTTGGTTGAATTCAAAATTGATGTTTTCAAGTGAAAATGTTAAATTTTGTTTTTCAGTTCCAGTATTTCAGAAATGTGCAACAAAGCCTGCAGGGAAGGCTAAGCCTGCTCGTGGTCTTCCAGTAATTAAGCAGAACAGTGGACACCAGCCTGCAGTTAAAGGCAAAAACCCTTTCTTAGATAGCCCAGAGGAGAATGATATCCCAGAATCCAGTAACCCGTTTGATGATCCAACGACACCAAATGAACCAATGCGACAGTTTCTGGATACATCAGGGAAGGAAAATATGACGACCAAAGATGATACAGTGATATATAAACCTATTTATAAAACACCAAATAAAAAATCTAGTACTTTACCAGCTAACCGGGGCTCTCCAAAATATACACCATCGCCGCCACCCCAGTCTCAAAGACATGATCTAAGTTCATTGAAGCAGAAACTATCTTCAACTTTAAAACCATTCAATAAATCTTCCAATAAGGACATTCCTGAGCGACCATGGTATGAAGGAACACCACCTTCGACGCCGCCAGAGAATAGAAAGGAAAACACTGTGCGGCCTATCACACCACCACCCCCTGCTGAAGGAAATCAGCAACAAAGTCCTGATTTAACACCAACTAAAAGCAGGTATATGAGACTGGGTTTTAGGTATTTCAACCCTTCGAACGTGAAAAGTCAAATATGAAAAATAACCTGCAATGCTAGTACTAATAGTCTGGTGTATATTCTGATAGTAATGGACCTTTCCATTTTGATATGCCCGCGGGGTCGTATTATGTGATGGCGCTCGCCGTCCCTCCGTCCGTGCGTCCGTCCGTCCGTCTGATTCTTGTCCGGGGCAAATCTCAAAGAGTTTTGAACCTACACTCACAAATTTGCTTCAGCAGATATATTACTTATAGACGAAGTGTCATGATTTCGATTCGGCAAAATCCTCCCATATTCGCTAGAGTTATCTCCGTTGAAAGCTGAAAATTTGTCAAAGTTTTCTTGTCTGGGACAGATCTCGAAGAATTTTGAACATCAGTCACAATTTTTTTTTAGCAGATATATTACATATAGACGAAGTGTCATGATTTCGATTCGGCAAAATCCTCCCATATTCGCTAGAGTTATCTCCCTTGAAAGCTTAAAATTTGTCAAAATTTTCTTGTCCGGGACACATCTCAAAGAGTTTTGAACCTACACTCACAATTTTGTTTTCAGAAGATGTGTTATGTATAGGCGAAGTGTCATGATTTCAGTTCGGCAAGATCTGGCCACATTCGCCAAAGTTACCTCCCTTGAAATATTGAAATTCGTCAAAATTGCCTTGTCCAGGCCAAATCTCGAAGAGTTTTGAACCCACACACAAATTTTTTTCTCCAAAAGATGTGGTAGCTGAAGTGTATGATTTTGTTTTGGCATGGTCTGCCCATATTCGTGGGAGTCATGATTTCATTTCGGCAAAATCCTCGTATATTCGCAGGAGTTATCTCCCTTGAATGATTAAAATTCGTCCAAATTTTCTTTTCCTGGCCAGATCTCGAAGAGTTTTGAACCTACATTTGCAATTTTCTTTTCAGGTAGATGTGTTAGGTATAGACGAAGTCTCATGATTTCGTTTCGTCAAAATCTGGCCATATTCGCCAGAGTTATCGCCCTTGAAAGATTAAAATTCAGCAAAATTGCCTTGTAATTGTAATGATCAATGCAGCTGTGAAGACTTTCAAGATTTTTAGTGATGTCTTTGCCGTGAATTCCAAACATGTACTTAATAGAAGTCACACACCCCCCCCCCCCCCTTTCTCAGAGAATTATCAAAGACTTACTGTTCATATTTAGCATTCCTCAAACAAGTACGCCTGCGGGCGTATGTTGAGTTTCACTAAAACTCTTGTTAGCTATGCCCTGCCCATTTCTAGCTAAGCTCCAATCACACTTCACTCATGTTGGGATCAATCGCTCTCTGAACTTCCTAACTATCAATTTCCAGAAAACTACAGGTAAGCTGTTGAATATTTTGTAACTAATTTAACTGGATGCTGTTGCAACAGCGCCCAGTCAAATTAGTTTCAAAATATTCAACAACATGTTTATTAAATAGTAGAGACATGTCATTTGTACAACATGTTGGACTATTAAGAGTTAAAGATGGGCCGTATAGAATCATTTACAATGTAAGGATTATGATGTCATCCTACACGCCATTTAGCTGATTATGATGTCATATGATGTCATTACTCTGGAAAGGTCCATTGGACTGAGAGCTGGCAGCAACAGATTCCTGTCAAATTAATTTCAAAGTATTCGACAGCTTACCTGTATGCTAACTTTGAAATTGAGCTTCTGGCATTTCAAGGTTCAAAAAGTTTATTGAATTGTGTGTTCTAGTATTAACCCTTTAACACTCATATCAGCCAAAATTGCGGTCTACAGTGGTCTTGAGAAATGTCCATTTGCATACCAAGAGAAGACTATTTTTGAATATTTATGATGGAATGACTGGTTAGATAACCGAGCCAGCCATTCCAGTGGTAAATCTGAAAAAATAGTCTTCTCTTGGTCTGCACATTTTTTTAAATCAATTTGAGGGATAAAGGGTTAAAAACTGGTATATATGATGAGATTAGTCAAATTTGAGTCAGTGAGTTCCCCAGAATATGACTAAACAAAAAAATGTGTCAACTTCAGATTCCTACTTTACACTGTAAATTCTAGTCAAATTCAACATTTATTGATTTATACGTTACGCTGTAAATCTTAGTCAAATTCAATTTTAAATTTCTGCCTTACACTGTAAATCCTAGTGAATTTAAAGTTTTGATTTCATATTTCTGTTTTAAACATTAAATCATAGTTAATATAAACTTTTTCTTGAATTTAAATACTACTCAAATTAAATGTTCAATCCTAGATTTCTGTTTTACACTGTAAATCTGAGTCAAATTCAACTAGATTTCTGCCTTACACTAAATCCTAGCCAATTTAAGCTTGATTTCAAATTTCTGTTTTACACAATAAATCATAGTTAATTTAAACCTGCGATTTACTATAAATCCTAATTAAATTACATTTTTAAGTCATAGTTTTGTTTTACACTACAGTAAATCTTAGTCAGATTCAACTTTCGAATTCAGCTCTCTGCGTTAGACTGTAAATCCTAGTCAAATTCAACTTCCGATTTCTGATTTGTAACTATAGATTTCTGTTTTATAGTCAGATTTGAATTTGATTTAATTGTCTTTCGATTTACTATTAAAACTTTATGGAATTCAATCGATCTAACCATCCCTATAAACCAGTCATAAGTTGTGTTTAGCTTGATTTTCCCTTAAGCTGCTGTTTTCTATGACATTCAGCTTTGATTTTAATTGACTATCGAGTGTCGACCGTCACATTTTCTATTTCTCACTTAGAAATGAAATGAATCATAATGTTTTATGGAATGTAGGCGAGGTGAGTGGATGACTGGTAACTTTCATCATTCCAGTAATGATATCTTGTATTTCAGATCACCAGTTCGACCCACAAAAAAGAAGAGTGCAAACCTGGCAAAAGTAAGTGATCTAGGCATTGATCCATAACCTTTTAACCGTCAAGTTTGCTCAAGAAAATTAGGTCTCATACAAGTTGTCCATATGCAGACCAAGAGCATACAATTTTCAAAAATTTATGACTGGATTGACTACTGCAGAAAGCATTTTTGGCCAGCTTGGGTGTTAAAGGGTTAAGCATGGCTGATTTTTAGTTTGGCAGATCGCAGTCAATTTAAATAAAAAATTTAAATATTTGATGAGATCGTGTCCAGTTAGCGGAAGATGGTATGGCAGGGTCAAGGTGTATGCACGGCGTGTAATTTTCTACATATGATTATATTCTGTTTACCGGTATACCCGTTAATGTTAGCGCATGAACCTGAAACGCAGAATTTCTTCCTCGACAAACAAAAAAAGTAGCAATGCTTAACACTAGTCAGATCTCTAGCACACAATACTAGACTTGCATTGGAGAAAATGTAATTGTTCACACACCATCAGACCTCCACTCCAATACCTGTTTCTCTGTGCTGTTAGGAATCCACCTGATGACATTAAGGTCACAAGATCAAATGTCAAGTTCACTGACTGATATCTGCAATGAAAAGGACGTACAAGATATTAAATCCACAGAATTGTTGTTATTGAATGCGATGCACGAAATCCCTCGTGTGTAATATATATATATATATATATATATATATATATATATATATTATATATAACGGTGTTTTGATAATCAGAATTATAGTTGGATGGTTTGGTAAGTTGAGCGCTGTGTAATCTCCTGGCATGATATATGCAAAATCTTGCATTACCTTATTGCTACTGAAAGCAACTATTATATTGAACTAACCATTTCACTAATGAAATTCCAGTATTTCATTGCCGAGGCAACCATACTCACATATGGAAAGCAGTTGAATATTTTGAAAATAATTTAACTGGAAGTTGTCTGTGCTCCTTAGGAGAAAATATTGAATAATCTGCCTACATGATTGCCCTGAAATTGTAATACTGGGATTTTATTTTTGAAGCGATTAAGTTAAGCCAATGAATGACATTGGTGTTATTTGATGTCTTAATGTTCTCATAGTTGCCCCCTGTATCAAAGAACACTGAGTCACTAGAGGAGCTTTTAGATTGGTGCAGAGATGTGACTGTAGGTTACAAGGGCGTGAAGATCACTAACCTGACCACATCCTGGCGTAATGGACTCGGATTCTGTGCTATCATTCATCACTTTAAACCTGATCTAATGTAAGTGCTGTCAATCTAGGCTTTATGATGCAGATTTGTTCTAGTGCTTATCAATCGGGAATTGTTTCTAGCTGTGGCCAATGTTTAACTCACCTCGTATTATCCTTAACCATTATCCACTCTGATGTCAAAATTTTTTATTTTCAAATTAAATAAAAAGATGAACTGGGGTTCATTTTTAAACAAATTTGGTTGAAGAAACGATAGCACCATCATCCACCAAAATTATTGAAAAATGTACACCATCTTCTTTGCTAGTAACAGAGTAAAATATAGAATATTGACATTAGAGTGGTAAGGGTTAACCGTTTAATGATCTACTTTGTCAAAGAAAGGTTCAATTTTCTCTTAGAAAATGTCCATTTGCAGATCAGGAGATTATTTTTGAAAATTTATAATGGGAGTGACTGGCTTGGTTATCGTTTTGATGTAAATGACTGAAATACATTAATTTATTGACAATCTTCCAATTTCCCTTTCCCGCATTATGTTGTCCTTGAGAATGTGTCCATCTTGTCTCTTTGTGCAGTAAAATGAGCTGAGCTTAAAGCTGGCTTTGTATGAATGTCATGTCAGCTGTGAGGCTAGCCAGGATGTGGCTTTGTATGAATGTCATGTCAGCTGTGAGGCTAGCCAGGATGTGGCTTTGTATGAATGTCATGTCAGCTGTGAGGCTAGCCAGGATGTGGCTTTGTATGAATGTCATGTCAGCTGTGAGGCTAGCCAGGATGTGGCTTTGTATGAATGTCATGTCAGCTGTGAGGCTAGCCAGGATGTGGCTTTGTATGAATGTCATGTCAGCTGTGAGGCTAGCCAGGATGTGGCTTTGTATGAATGTCATGTCAGCTGTGAGGCTAGCCAGGATGTGGCTTTGTATGAATGTCATGTCAGCTGTGAGGCTAGCCAGGATGTGGCTTTGTATGAATGTCATGTCAGCTGTGAGGCTAGCCAGGATGTGGCTTTGTATGAATGTCATGTCAGCTGTGAGGCTAGCCAGGATGTGGCTTTGTATGAATGTCATGTCAGCTGTGAGGCTAGCCAGGATGTGGCTTTGTATGAATGTCATGTCAGCTGTGAGGCTAGCCAGGATGTGGCTTTGTATGAATGTCATGTCAGCTGTGAGGCTAGCCAGGATGTGGCTTTGTGTGAATGTCATGTCAGCTGTGAGGCTAGCCAGGATGTGGCTTTGTATGAATGTCATGTCAGCTGTGAGGCTAGCCAGGATGTGGCTTTGTATGAATGTCATGTCAGCTGTGAGGCTAGCCAGGATGTGGCTTTGTATGAATGTCATGTCAGCTGTGAGGCTAGCCAGGAAGTGGCTTTGTATGAATGTCATGTCAGCTGTGAGGCTAGCCAGGATGTGGCTTTGTATGAATGTCATGTCAGCTGTGAGGCTAGCCAGGATGTGGCTTTGTATGAATGTCATGTCAGCTGTGAGGCTAGCCAGGATGTGGCTTTGTATGAATGTCATGTCAGCTGTGAGGCTAGCCAGGATGTGGCTTTGTATGAATGTCATGTCAGCTGTGAGGCTAGCCAGGATGTGGCTTTGTATGAATGTCATGTCAGCTGTGAAGCTAGCCAGGATGTGGCTTTGTATGAATGTCATGTCAGCTGTGAAGCTAGCCAGGATGTGGCTTTGTATGAATGTCATGTCAGCTGTGAGGCTAGCCAGGATGTGGCTTTGTGTGAACGTCATGTCAGCTGTGAGGCTAGCCAGGATGTGGCTTTGTGTGAACGTCATGTCAGCTGTGAGGCTAGCCAGGATGTGGCTTTGTGTGAATGTCATGTCAGCTGTGAGGCTAGCCAGGATGTGGCTTTGTGTGAATGTCATGTCAGCTGTGAGGCTAGCCAGGATGTGGCTTTGTATGAATGTCATGTCAGCTGTGAGGCTAGCCAGGATGTGGCTTTGTATGAATGTCATGTCAGCTGTGAGGCTAGCCAGGATGTGGCTTTGTATGAATGTCATGTCAGCTGTGAGGCTAGCCAGGATGTGGCTTTGTATGAATGTCATGTCAGCTGTGAGGCTAGCCAGGATGTGGCTTTGTATGAATGTCATGTCAGCTGTGAGGCTAGCCAGGATGTGGCTTTGTATGAATGTCATGTCAGCTGTGAGGCTAGCCAGGATGTGGCTTTGTATGAATGTCATGTCAGCTGTGAGGCTAGCCAGGATGTGGCTTTGTATGAATGTCATGTCAGCTGTGAGGCTAGCCAGGATGTGGCTTTGTATGAATGTCATGTCAGCTGTGAGGCTAGCCAGGATGTGGCTTTGTATGAATGTCATGTCAGCTGTGAGGCTAGCCAGGATGTGGCTTTGTATGAATGTCATGTCAGCTGTGAGGCTAGCCAGGATGTGGCTTTGTATGAATGTCATGTCAGCTGTGAGGCTAGCCAGGATGTGGCTTTGTATGAATGTCATGTCAGCTGTGAGGCTAGCCAGGATGTGGCTTTGTATGAATGTCATGTCAGCTGTGAGGCTAGCCAGGATGTGGCTTTGTATGAATGTCATGTCAGCTGTGAGGCTAGCCAGGATGTGGCTTTGTGTGAATGTCATGTCAGCTGTGAGGCTAGCCAGGATGTGGCTTTGTATGAATGTCATGTCAGCTGTGAGGCTAGCCAGGATGTGGCTTTGTATGAATGTCATGTCAGCTGTGAGGCTAGCCAGGATGTGGCTTTGTATGAATGTCATGTCAGCTGTGAGGCTAGCCAGGATGTGGCTTTGTATGAATGTCATGTCAGCTGTGAGGCTAGCCAGGATGTGGCTTTGTATGAATGTCATGTCAGCTGTGAGGCTAGCCAGAATCTGGCTTTGTATGAATGTCATGTCAGCTGTGAGGGTAGCCAGGATGTGGCTGATAGTTATTTAACAATGTGACCTTTTCCATGTAATCGGATAGCCTCGTTTTCAGATTCATGCAGGAATGAAAATCATTGTGCACACGCTGTCCATCATAGAATGTTTGATTGTAGTTTATATTTGTAACCCATATATTATTTGCTGCAATATAAAAACTAATCTGTTAAATATTTTGAAATTACAAATTTAAAAAGTTGTTTCTGACAAAGGCAGCAACAATTTTCATCAAGCGTAGTATAAAATACTCAACAGTTTTCCAGCATGCTCGTATAGAATTTTCATGTTCTTCATCTGTTTGTGGTTTCAAAATGTAGGGTATAAGCGATATTGATGCACAATTATATCGCTGCTGTTGAAGCAAATGGGCCTAAGCGGCTTTATTCCCTAACATATTATTTCATGACATATCATACTAACAAGAGGCCCAAGGGCCTGTGATGCTCACCTGGATCATCAGAATTTGAGCCATTTGCATTTAAATCATGATCAAAACGATTAATCTACTCTTGCATCTGAGCCAGAATGACGTCATGGAAATGTCAGAAAAACAGGCTTCCATAAGCAGGGGAAGACATTGAGATTACACTTTTCTAAAATCGATGATTAAGAGTAGATGTGAGAATACTGCATGTGTATTGTTTCTGCATACATCTCCTAATTAATGTGACTGAAAATCAGGTGCTGTAAATCACCCAGTTCATGCTGCATCCTTAATAGAAGTCGCATGCCAATTTTGCAGATTAAACCATTTTAATTTGTTAGCTGCTTTAAAACAGCAAATTGATGCCTCACCATCCCATGCATATGCTGACTCACCAAATGTCTAGAGGAAGGCTCAAGAGGAATAATTTCTAATTAACTTCAAAGAAAATTGAAAGAAACGGAGAGTCGGATATCTTCCCCAGATGTAGAAACATAAAATGCTATCCGAAAGGGAACCGTGGAAAGCTTTTGAAATAGAAAACAATTTCAATCTGGCCCTCGATTCCAGGGATTGAAAGCAAGGGCGATCAAGCAGAGGTGACAAACAAAGTTCTTGCATTGAGTCATATTACAGAAAGCTACCCTGAGGAAGAGTGGATACATATTTATACAGGCGGATCAGCTATCCAGGCTGTCAAGAATGGAGGGGCAGGTGCTCATATTCGGTTTCCATGTGGAGATATAACAGACTCATGCTTGCCAACAGGGAAGCACTGTAGCAATTACACTGCAGAAATCCAGGCACTGATCTTAGCTAGCCAAATGCTGATACAACGAAAAACCAGAAATGAAAATATTGTCTTCCTGACAGAGTCCCTCTCAGCGCTCCAGGCGCTGGAGAGTTGAAAGGAAAGTACAGATTTAATTCATGAAAATCTTACACAACTGGCTAAGTAGAACAATGTCAACTTACAGTGGATTCCCTCGCATTGTGGCATATTAGGAAATGACAAAGCTGATCAATTGGCTAAGGAAGGGTCAAATAAAGAACAATTCAACCGCGAGGTTGACTTTGAAGAACTGAAGCATATCATTAAAGCCACAAGAACCACCAGCAGGCAGCATAATGATGCAATACACAGCCTCAGTAGGGAGGATCAGACATGTATCTTCAGATTGAGGACTGGTCACAATCCTCTCAATGCACATCTTCACCGTCTCAAGATTACAGATTCTGCACTTTGTGAGTATCAGCAGGCAGAAGAAACAGCAGAACATCTCTTGCAGCACTGCCAGTGATACGAACATGCTAGGAGAAGCTTCTGGCCTATTGAAGTATCTTTTGAAGAGAAGATCAGAGGAGACAGAGACAGTTTGATGACCACCAGCTTTCATGCACCAAATAAGGAAAATAGTCTAAGATTACTGTCATGAGAAAGATGAACACAAGAAGAAGAAGAAGAACAGCAAATAGATAAGCAACACTTACAGAAGTCATGTCTAAATTTTGTAAAGAAAAAATTTTGATTGTGAGTTAAATAACTTATATATGCTAAATAAAAAGAATTTATTTTGTGATAATTTTTCACGGACATATCATCCAAGTTACCGCACTACAGTCGGCTCATCAAAACTAAAGTAAATGAAAGTAGGGGAATGGACCTTTCCATTTTTAGCTATGGCCCCGCCCATCACTAGCTACGCTCCACCCACACCTCGCCGTGTTTGGATTGATCGATCCCAGAATGCCCTAGCTATCAATTTCCTGAAAACTATACAGGGAAGCTGTTGAATATTTTGTAACTAATTAGACTGGGTGCTGTTGCTGCCATAGGCAGCAACAGCGCCCAGTCAAATTAGTTTCAAAATATTCAACAGAATATTTATTAAATAGTAAAAGCAAACAATTTGTACAACAGCCCATAGACCGTAATCAAATGTGTGTTCGTGATGTACTTATCGACGTCATTCATTATGATGTCATTGTACACGCCACGCAGTTCATTATGATGTCATATGATGGCTGGGTACTCTGGAAAGGTGAATTACAGTAATGCCGAGAGGTGGTAAGAGGTACAGAAATGCCGAGAGGTGGTAAGAGGTACAGAAATGTGATCAAATGAACTCCTGCGATTACAGTAATGCCGAGAGGTGGTAAGAGGTACAGAAATGCCGAGAGGTGGTAAGAGGTACAGAAATGCCGAGAGGTGGTAAGAGGTACAGAAATGTGATCAAATGAACTCCTGCGATTAAATTAACATAGAAATTCTTTGAGCCGTAAAATCTTGCAGTTATGACAAATATTTACTGTGGAAAACAAGCGTACTACAAAAAAACAAAGATGATACAAAAATCTAACATTTGTGTTTGTTAGACTGTTGAAAACGGGAATCAGTTTTTCACATCCATTGGGTGTAACCCTTTAACCCTTGAATTTGTTCAAGAATATTTCAAATTAACCATGTTCATGTGCAACCCAGAGAAGACTATTTTTGAAAATTACCACTGAAATGACTGGCTCGGTTTTCGAGCCAGTCATTCCAGTGGTAAATTTTCAAAAAATAGTCTTCTCTTGGTCTGCAAATGGACATTTCCCAAGACCACTGCAGAAGCCATTTTTGGCTGATATGAGGGTTAAAGGGTTAAAACACTTTAGATTAGCGTGTGCATGTAGCAGGCTAATCAGGTCTCATGATTGATTTACTTAGAAGAGAACTATGAGATATATTCCTTGATTAGACAATAAAATCTATCAGATGATGACTATTCACGGAAAGAGTTTTCTTGATGGGGCATTTGCGTGTGTTCGTGTGAGATCTCATACGCTAACGCGAGAGCTAGCTGATATAATCTAGCCCTTCCTGCTATCAATGAACATTAAGTTTGTTAGTGTACCTATTTGAGGATCAGATCTAGAGTATAATACTGGGTCACCAGCACACAATGATAAATATAGTAATTTCTGAGTTCCGAGTACAGTATATATTTGACCCGTAAATTACAGATGACTGCTGAGTGCTTGCTCTAAATATTGATAATTTTTAATTTGATTTAACCCTAGCGGATTCATATTATCACGGGAGTTATATGTTTTAGTGATGACATTCAATGCCAAATTCAGGATTCATTATCCCCACGTTTTAAAAAAACGGGGATATTGTAATCGCCTCCATCCGTCTGTCCGTCACGCTATCTCCTCCCAAACCATTTGGGTGGAATTAAATAAAATTTGGTATGTGGGTTATCCATATGATTCCGCTTTGCAAAACGATATTTAGATTTGGCTCCGCCCCCAAGTGGGGGTGGGGGGGCGGGTGGGGGGAAACGCATGGCAGGGATCAAAAGGTCCAATCAGTTGTAACGCAACTCCTCTGAAATCGTTAGATGGAACTCGACTAAATTTGATATCTGAGTTGCCCATATGATTGCGGATTGCAAGAGGCCATTTAGATTTGCCTCCGCCCCCATTGGGTGGGGGAGGGGTCAAAAGGTCAAATTTTAACCTGCGGAAATTGATTGTAACACATCTCCTCCAAAACCGTTGGACAGAATTCAACCAAATTTGGTCTTTGGATTACCCATATAAATGTGGAGTACATGAGCACATTTACATTTGGCTCAGCCTAAAGGGCTGGGTGAAGGGTGGGGGTCAAAAGGAAAAAAAAAGGTTGGAATGCCACGCTTGACAATGCAATCGGCAACTAAAGTTAGCACCCGAATCACAATATTCTTGCTAAGCTAAACACAACAAATGTAAATGTCGCTTCACAATACACAATTATATGGGTAACTCACAGACCAAATTTGCATGAATTCTGCCAACTTGGAAATTCTGCAGGTAACTTATGATTGAGGTTTGTTACCCTTTCACCGATGAAATCGCTTTACATGTGTCTACATTTCTGCACAAAACATACAGGAAAGATGTTAAATATTTTGAAAACAATTTGACTGCAATGACTTCCAGTCAAATTATTTTCAAAATATTCAACAGAACAATTAATATGCACCTGAAAATTTCCTGTTGTTGGTCAGTATCCATGAATAAACTAACTAAATGCAGCTTAGGTACATGTTATGCTTATGGATCAGCATTCCTGGTTATAGAGATTCAGGTCGTAACTTGGGTAACGATCATTTTCTCTACGTCAAATTTTATGGCGGTAACCTAACATTCCTCGAATGTCTTTAGACAGCCTGTCTTATTGAAGCACTTATGCTGCCTGCTTGTAGATAAGTTGTAATATGACACCACCCATCTTTCGTGAGCATATGTTAGTCTCTCTTACCTCTTGTTTTCCCTGTATGTAAGACAGGACTAAATGTAGTTTGATACATTGGTTATATGTCTAATGTCTGTGTCACCATGGTTACCTGTCTTCTTTGTAGCGGTGACTTTTCCGAACTGTCTCAACATGACATCAAAGATAACAATAAGCTGGTAAGTCATAGCAAATATCCACTGTCCTTTCCAATGATTAAACCGCACCACACAATAAATGATAAAATATTGACATCACGAGTTGTAATGGTTAAACCTAATCTGTCGATTAATCCAACTAACCATCTGATTCAAGACTATTGAAACTACATATTATTACATCTCATTTGCTTTCATATCAGATAGTGATCGGTGTCCATTTTGAAAATGACGTCTTTCAGGCTTCGGCAACATTGCCTCTAAAACAAACATCAATTGGTAGCCTTTTTAATTTTCTACTTGCTCAGAAATTAACCGTTCCAGTTTTATCCATGCCCCGCCCATCTCTGTCTAAGCTCCACCCACACCTCGGTCGTTTTTGTATCGCTCGATCTCTGAACTCCCAAGCTATCAATTTCTAGAAAACTATAGATGTAAGCTGTTGTATATTTTGAAACTAATTTTACTGGGTGCTGTTGCTGCCTATGGCAGCAACAGCGGCCAGTCAAATTAGTTTCAAAATATTCGACAGAATGCTTATTAAATATTAAAGACATTCAATTTGTTCAGTGTGTCGGACTATTAAGCAGTAAAGACGGACTATATCGAGTCATTCATGACGTCGTGATTATGACATCATCCTACATGTCACATGGTTGATTACGGTGTCATATGACATTATATGATGGATGGACAAACTTGGAAAGGTCCATTAACCATCTGATATTGGACTGATACGAGTAACTACAAAATCTTGATATTCACTGATGCTACAACTGTTTTTTGGCAAGCAAGGCTCATCTCGGACACAGTGTCAGTAATTACCCATAACTAACAGAATTGCTAGATCGATTTTGTGCACGACTTGGTGACTGGACATCCCTGAAGTAGTGACTTGTTAACAGCATTCATCATCATTATGCCACATAGTGTATGGTGGTCATTCTGATGGACATCAGTGCATATTTGATGCTGGTAAACAGGCATGAAGGCTGGGCCCTATAGATATGAACTTCTGGTTCTTGTCGAGAATTGGATTGACTGACTGACTGATTGATGTATACTCACAATGAGCTGCAACTGAATACAAGAACAAACTTGTAGAATCCTAGTGTATGGTCAAACCCTTTCTTGTATTAAAATTTAAGCCAAATTGGACCAGAGGTTTCTGAGATATCTATAGATTAGGAATTTGATCCTATCCTAATCCCATTTGTTTTATGTGGATCACATCAAAAGTCTGTAATCCCCTTTCAGTTTCAGATCCTTTGCTGTTTTAAAATTTGAGCTAAATTGGATCATTATTTTTGGAGAGCCAGCTCCTGACATACGCACACGCGCATACACGCACATTCACACATGCGCGCACGCACGTTCACACACACGCGCACGCACGCACACACACACACATGCGCACACATGCACTCATACATCCACAACACCCTCTTCCCATAATTCGACAAAAATAATCTACAGATCACAATCAAAGTTGTTTAATCACTGTATGGTCACAACCTATGTTAGATTGGCAAGACAGGCAGGCAGGCAGGCAGGCAGGCAGCCCACCCGCCCGCCAGCCAGTCAACCAATCAGCTATCTAGCAGGTTGCCTGCCTTCCAGCCAGCTTGCTTTTCAGCCAGCCAGCCTGCCTGCCTACCTGCCAGCTAGCTAGCCAGACAGACAGTCAGCCAGCCAGCGGGTAAAGAGCATGCAAGTTAGCCAGCCAGCCAGCCTGTATGCCAGCAAGCCAGCCAGCCTGTCTGCTTATCCGATCTAAAAAAATTACTGATCACAATGGGCAAACACAAATGCAATACTCTCTTGCCCTTATGGGTGTGAGTGTAGTGATGTATTTGCTATGTTGGATATTTTTAGTATTAAAAGGGCACACTCATAGATATGCATGGAGACGGATCTTAGGATTTTAATCAGAATGAGGGACTCGGCGTTTACTTCCTGTCCTATTTCTGGTCGTAAGGAAGCGTGTGAGCTAGCAATTGATACTGCATATTTTGAAATATTAGCAAGGAAAATGGGTATGTCAGACGTATTCATTTTTGCCTCGATAGACTATTTAGTAGCTTTGCTGTAATATTTGTTAACATACAGAATTTGTTTAAATTTTCCAGGCTTTTGATGCTGCTGCCCAACTCGGTATTCCTCGTTTAATTGAACCATCAGACATGGTTTTGCTAGCCGTTCCTGATAAGCTCTCTGTGATGACGTACTTATATCAGCTTCGCTCATACTTATTAGGAGCAACGTTGGAAATTCAGCTGATTGGTGGTGATGCCAGTGAGAGTACCTATATGGTCGGCGAACATGACACTGATAATGACTATCGTATAACACAGGAGATGTATGGTAAAGAGATCGCAAGTAACCAACATAGTCGTAGTAATAGTAAGAAATCTAGTCCTAGTCGCTCAAAGGAGCCGAGTGTAGAGTTAGCTCATAGTAGATCACAGTCGCCAATAAAATCTAATAGATCAAGTGCTGACATTAATAGATCGAACAGGTCAAGTGCTGATGTCGCTGACATTAATAGATCGAACAGGTCAAGTGCTGAAGTTGCAGACATTAATAGATCGAACAGGTCAAGTGCTGATGTCGCTGACATTAATAGATCGAACAGGTCAAGTGCTGAAGTTGCAGACATTAATAGATCGAACAGGTCAAGTGCTGATGTCGCTGACATTAATAGATCGAACAGGTCAAGTGCTGAAGTTGCAGACATTAATAGATCGAACAGGTCAAGTGCGGAGGTCGCTGATATCAATAGATCGAACAGGTCAAGTGCTGAAGTTGCAGACATTAATAGATCGAACAGGTCAAGTGTGGAGGTCGCTGATATCAATAGATCGAACAGGTCAAGTGCGGAGGTCGCTGATATCAATAGATCGAACGGTTCAAGTGCTGGGTCAGAACAGAGTCAGTCATCTTTACATATAGATAGTGCTAAGTCTCGGGAAAGTTCTGCAGAACCTAAACCTCGTAAGCGCACCACCGTTAGACCACCATCAAAGTCGATATCGCCTGAAAACACGTCCATTTCAGACAACAGCAGTTCTGCATCTCTTAAGCCAAGTAGTGATGATGAACCTGTGTGGCTGAAGCAAAATGGAACAGAGAATAATATACCAGCGAGGACATCTCCGCCTAAACCACCAAGTGTATCTCCGAGTAAGGAGGCTAAACCTCTAACCAAACCATTAATGACGAGGAAGCAGTTACTCAATCCATTTGATTCTGATGATGATGTACAAGAAAGCAATGGTTCTGAAGCTGTTGTCGATGAAAGACCAAGACCTGTGCCAAGGTTAGTAAAATAACATTTCATATTTAATCCCAGCCGTAAGAGAAGTTTATGCATCTTATATTAACTTGCTTAAAGATATGGCGTTAGCTCATTTCATTATTAGGTCACATTTCCTGAAGGTAATTAGGTTAAAATCCTGTCCTACCAAACACTGCTGGAAGGAGCATATGGTCAAGAATCTATAAAGCTCTACATGTAGGACAGAAACTTTCTACTTGAAATGCCATGATACCGGCTCATTCAGCCTCTTGTTTCCCTCATCTAAGCAGATACAGATATGTCTGCTTTATTTACCTTTTCATGTGTCAGTGTGTTTAACCATTAATGCTTTCATTTTCATGCAATAGCTCAGGTTCTACTGAAAATCCTGTCCTGCAGGTTGTCGTCGTGTCTCAAAGGACCCTATTATTAACTGTTGCGTCAAACCATCAATGGTTGCGATTTTATGAAACTGTTATGTTGCTGATGGCCGGGCAAACTATGGTCAATCCTGTCTTAAACAACGACAGACGATGATAACACAGCCTATTGACAATCCATTCTTAACCCTTTAACACTCATATCAGCCAGAAACAGCTTCTGCAGTGGTCTTGAGAAATGTCCATTTGGAGACCAAGAGAAGACTATTTCTGAAAATTGACCACTGGAATGACTGATTCGATAACCGAGCCAGTCATTGCAGTGGCAAATTTTCAAAAATAGTCTTGTCTTAGTCTGCAAATGGACATTTTCAATGAGAAATTTTAATTTTCTTGACTAAATTCAAGGGTTAAAGGGTTAAGTGACCACAGATCTTGATCATACACACTACAGTCAAACCTGTCCTAAATGAGTGCGTCACTCTTTAATGAATAAGTACTTGTTATGTTGGGCAGTATTTCCCATTGCATGACTCAATACTGGATAAATGCTTGTTATATTTAGCGGTATTCCTTGTTGCTGTTGCTGGATTCTGAGGTGAATAAGTGTTTGTTATATTTAGCGGTATTCCTTGTTGCTGTTGCTGGATTCTGAGGTGAATAAGTGTTTGTTATATTTAGCGGTATTCCTTGTTGCTGTTGCTGGATTCTGAGGTGAATAAGTGTTTGTTATATTTAGCGGTATTCCTTGTTGCTGTTGCTGGATTCCGAGGTGAATAAGTGTTTGTTATATTTAGCGGTATTCCTTGTTGCTGTTGCTGGATTCCGAGGTGAATAAGTGTTTGTTATATTTAGCGGTATTCCTTGTTGCGGTTGCTGGATTCTGAGGTGAATAAGTGTTTGTTATATTTAGCGGTATTCCTTGTTGCTGTTGCTGGATTCTGAGGTGAATAAGTGTTTGTTATATTTAGCGGTATTCCTTGTTGCTGTTGCTGGATTCTGAGGTGAATAAGTGTTTGTTATATTTAGCGGTATTCCTTGTTGCTGTTGCTGGATTCTGAGGTGAATAAGTGTTTGTTATATTTAGCGGTAGTCCTTGTTGCTGTTGCTGGATTCTGAGGTGAATAAGTGTTTGTTATATTTAGCGGTATTCCTTGTTGCGGTTGCTGGATTCTGAGGTGAATAAGTGTTTGTTATATTTAGCGGTATTCCTTGTTGCGGTTGCTGGATTCTGAGGTGAATAAGTGCTTGTTACATTCAGCGGTATTCCTTGTTGCTGGATTCTGAGGTGAATAAATGTTTGTTATATTTAGCGGTATTCCTTGTTGCTGTTGCTGGATTCTGAGGTGAATAAGTGTTTGTTATATTTAGCGGTATTCCTTGTTGCTGTTGCTGGATTCTGAGGTGAATAAGTGTTTGTTATATTTAGCGGTATTCCTTGTTGCTGTTGCTGGATTCCGAGGTGAATAAGTGTTTGTTATATTTAGCGGTATTCCTTGTTGCTGTTGCTGGATTCCGAGGTGAATAAGTGTTTGTTATATTTAGCGGTATTCCTTGTTGCTGTTGCTGGATTCTGAGGTGAATAAGTGTTTGTTATATTTAGCGGTATTCCTTGTTGCTGTTGCTGGATTCTGAGGTGAATAAGTGTTTGTTATATTTAGCGGTATTCCTTGTTGCTGTTGCTGGATTCTGAGGTGAATAAGTGTTTGTTATATTTAGCGGTATTCCTTGTTGCGGTTGCTGGATTCTGAGGTGAATAAGTGTTTGTTATATTTAGCGGTATTCCTTGTTGCGGTTGCTGGATTCTGAGGTGAATAAGTGCTTGTTACATTCAGCGGTATTCCTTGTTGCTGGATTCTGAGGTGAATAAATGTTTGTTATATTTAGCGGTATTCCTTGTTGCTGTTGCTGGATTCTGAGGTGAATAAGTGTTTGTTAGTCCCCTACTGCTGAAACTGAGGGCAGAGGAACTAAAGGTTTACTCTCCATCTGTCAGTCTGATTGTTATATTGAGCAGTTTTCCCCATTGCTTGACCAAGTGGCAAATAACTGTTTGTTCTATTCAGCAGTATTTACTGTTGCTTGACACACATGATAAATACATGCTTGTTTTTAATTTAACAGACAGCGGTCTATCGAGGAAAACAAACAAAATAGTCCCCAGTCAGATAACAGTAATAAACAGGTATGTATTAATCCGCACTGCTAGGAGGCCAGGAATGCATCCAGTACACATGTTTTTGTAACGCATTGTACATGTTTGCCATGACCAAAAAACTATTTGACCTAAAATTCTCTCATTTGTGGTAGATACGGTTCATTAACCCTTTCACCAACTAATTGCCTATGTCTCATTTTCAAGCCACTCATACAGAAAAATTGTTTAATATTTTGAAATAAATATTTCAACTGGATAAGTTTTATATCATAAAGAATATATGTTTTCAGGGATTTGTCAGTGAAAGGGAAAACCACCTGGCAAAACTATATTTGAATAGAATATGGCTTAACCCTTTAACACGCAAGCCGGTCAACAACGGCTTCTGAGGTGGTCTTGAGAAATGTCCAATAGCAGACCAAGAGAACACTATTTTAGAAAATTTACCATTGGAATGACTAGTTCGATGACCGAACCAGTCATTCCAGTGGTACATTTTGCAAAATAGTCTTCTTCTGGTCTGTAAATTGACATTTTCTTTGAGAAAATTGAAATTTTCTTGAACAAATTTAAGAGTTAAAGGGTTAATATATGACTTGTTTTTCTGTCTGTCTGTTCATTTGTGAGTCTCTTTGCTCAGAATAACTTCTGTCTGTTCATTTGTGAGTCTCTTTCCTCAGAATAACTTCTGTCTTTTCATTTATGAGTGTATTTCCTCAGAATAACTTCTATCTTTTCATTTATGAGTCTATTTCCTCAGAATAATTTAGTCATTGAGTCTATTTCCTCAGAATAACTTCTGTCTGTTCATTTATGAGTGTATTTCCTCAGAATAACTTCTGTCTGTTCATTTATGAGTGTATTTCCTCAGAATAACTTGTGTCTGTTCATCTATGAGTCTATTTCCTCAGAATAACTTCTGTCTGTTCATTTTTGAGTCTATTTCCTCAGAATAACTTCTGTCTGTTCATTTATGAGTGTATTTCCTCAGAATAACTTCTGTCTGTTCATTTATGAGTGTATTTCCTCAGAATAACTTATGTCTGTTCATTTTTTAGTCTATTTCCTCAGAATAACTTCTGTCTGTTCATTTATGAGTGTATTTCCTCAGAATAACTTCTGTCTGTTCATTTATGAGTGTATTTCCTCAGAATAACTTATGTCTGTTCATTTATGAGTGTATTTCCTCAGAATAACTTCTGTCTGTTCATTTATGAGTCTAGTTCCTCAGAATAACTTCTGTCTGTTCATTTATGAGTCTAGTTCCTCAGAATAATTAGAATTTTACCAAGGAATGGTCACCAAGCATTTCATAAAGAATACCCTTACTGGAAATTGTCAAAATGCTTCTTCTTACATTCTGAGCGATTTCAACCAATTTTGAGTCACCAATTTTTTGGGTGAAAATCTGACATTTTATGAGAAATGTACTGGAAATTGTCAAAATGCTTCTTCTCCTTACCCTTCTGAGCGATTTCAACCAAATTTGGCTGAAAAGACCCTATGGTCATAGGCCAAGTGAGCTTATGCCATGGCGATCATCCGGCACCTGGCGTCCGTCAACTTTTGCTTTAAAACGCTACTCCTCCTTAACCAAAAGACAGATTTTAACCATATTTAAGGCCTGGCTCCAGATCTTCCATTCAGAATTTTGATTCATCAACTTTTGGGGTCAAAATCTTAGATTTTATTAAAAATTTATTGTGACCGATTTCAACCAAAGTTGGCTGAAAGGACCCAATGGTCGTAGGCTCCAGAACTTCCATTCATCAATTTTTTGGCTGAAAATCATTGATTTTATGAAAAATGTACCGGAAATTGTCAAAATGCTTTTTCCTTATCATTCTGAGCAATTTCAACCAAATTTCGCTGAAAAAACCCTATGGTCGTAGGATCAAGAACTTCCATTCAGAATTTTGAGTCACCAATGTTTTGGGTGAAAATCTGAGATTTTATGAAAAATATACTGGAAATTGTCAAAATGCTTCTTACATTCTGAGCGATTTCAACCAAATTTGGCTGAAAAGAGCCTATGGTCGTAGGCTCCAGAACGTCCATTCGGAATTTTGAGTCACCAATTTTTTTGGTGAAAATCTGAGATTTTATGAGAAATGTACTGGAAATTGTCAAAATGCTTCTTCTTACCATTCTGAGCAATTTCAACCAAATTTGGCGGAAAAGACCCTATGGTCATAGGCTCCAGAACCTGTATTCAGAATTTTGATTCATCAAATTTTTGGATGAAAATCAGATTTTATGAAAACTATACTGGAAATTGTCAAAATGCTTCTTCTTACATTCTGAGCGATTTCAACCAAATTTGGCTGAAAAGAGCCAATGTTTGTAGGCTCCAGAACTTCCATTCAGAATTCTGATTCATCAATTTTTTGCATGGAAATCTGAGATTTTCTGAAAAATGTACCTTAAATTGTCAAATTGCTACTCCTCCTTAGGTGCTTGACATATTTCAACCAATTTCACTTAAGGATTTTATGGTGGTAGGCTCTAGAAATTCTATTCAGAATTTTGATTGATCAATTTTTTGGATGAGAATCTTAGTTTATAAAAAGTTTACCAGAAATTATCAAAACGCTGCTTCTTAGTTGTTTGACATATTTTAAGCAAATTCTTTTCAGAATTTGGATTGTTAAATTATTTGCATGGACATCTTGGATTTTCCAAAAATTATCCATCATGTCTATTTTAAATGCAAATGGTTTAAATGCTAATGGTCCAGGTGAGCGCCACAGGCCCTTGGGCCACTTGTTAAATTTGATCTGAATCTTACTAAGACTGGTTTCAAACTAAAATTGATTAACGCATCAATAATAAAACAGGAGTGAAATGGATAAACCTAATTTCAGATTAAATCTCTATAATTCTTGACTTAAATTAATTGCTTTCAGTGTAGTTCTTCAAAGGAAGAAGATAGCAAGGATTTGTCAGATGAGGTTAATCACGATGAAACTAACGATGTGCAGGTAAGATAAACATAGCCTGTAATCAGGAGCAGTTTTCTTCAGGTGATTTAAATTAACACCTGTTGATAATGTAATATTCAGAATTATCTTGGCGGGTATCAGATTTCAATCAGTAAATTTATACAACAAAGCATCCGCATAATACAGTTGAATTACTACTGCATATTTTGAAAATTTGGCTGAATGTTGTTACCTCATTAGGCAGCAGCAACATTTAGCCAAATTGTTTTCAAAATATTTTACCTGCATCGTATTTCGCTGTATTAAAGTTGTGTTACTGTGAATTTGACATTGAAATGTGTTTATCTGATGATAGGTTTGTAATTATAAACAAGCTTCCAGATCATTTAACCACACATCTTTATCCCGGCTGAAACATGACCTTGACCCATATATTGAGGTCACAGTCTCTTTCCCCGCCATTATTAACCTGTTGTTGTTAACCACTTAACCCTCAAATTTCTTCAAGAAAATTTTAATTTTCGCATAGAAAATGTCCATTTGTAGGCCAAGAGAAAAAGTCTTTTTGAAAATTTATCATTGGGATGACTGGCTCGGTTATCGAGCCAGTCATCCCAATGATAAATTTTCAAAAATACTCCTCTTGTTCTGCAAATGAACCATTCTCCATACCATTACAAAAGCTGGTTTTTTCCATCTCAAGTGTTAAATGGTTAATTGCTAATTGTTCTGTGTTAATCTGAAATCTATAGCAGCATGGCAGATCTAACCAACATTATATGTTAAAATCATGCCACTGTTTTACTTTTATAAGCAGTGATAACACTCACTAAATGTGTTGCATTTAATTTAAAATTGCATAATTCACAAATATACATTTGAGTTTTGTCATTGGAATTCAGAAATGTTTAACCCTTTAGCCCTCATATCAGCCAAAAACAACTGCAGTCATTCGTCTTGAGAAATGCCCATTTGCATACCGAGAGAAGACTATTTGAAAAATCTACCGAGCCAGACATTCCAGTGGTAAATTTTCGAAAATAGGCTTCTCTTGTATGCAAATGGACATTTTATATGAGAAAATTGAACTTTAAAAAAAAAATTGAGTGTTAAAGTGTTAATCAGAAATTTAATTTCTATAAGACTTTGTGTGATTTATGCTAGTTTTCACAAATTTTGTGAAATCTTGTTTGTGTTTTAACCTTGATCTGTATGGAGAAATCTCATGCAATCATTACAAATCTGAGTGAAATATATAATAAGATGTTTTGTATTTATGTAGTCATATAATTTCAGTTTATTCTTATATGTTAATTTTAATTTTAACACTAAATCTTGAGTTCTTTTCAGTACATTTTGACTTATTATTTGCTCAATTTATTTCTATTTCACTTAGCAGTGTTTTGTACATTGTTGTTGTTATTGTCATGTTTCGCACATAGCGTCTCGTCTCGTCCTATAACCGCCAATCATCCACCCTATCACCGTTGCGATCTCGTCGTGAAGAACTCAAAGAACGTGCCCAGTTATTACTGGAGCAGGCCCAGGCACGACAGGCAGCGAAAGCTCATAGGTCAACAGAGGTTCCTCAACCGCGACAAACACGGGTGAATAGTAGTCACGAGGTATTCACAATTAACATAAATTTTCACAGCAAATTGTTTATGAAATTTTACTCTGGTTATAGAGCATATTTAAATATTCAATTTTTTAAACTAGTTAACCCTTTAACAATCAAGCCAGAAAAAATGGTTGTGCAGTGATCTTGATAAATGTCCATTTGCAGATCAGAAAAGACTATTTTTGAAAATTGTTCACATAGAATGGAGCCAGTCATTCCAGTGATACATTTTCAAAAATAATTTTCTCTTTAGTCAGCAAATGGGAATTTTCTATTTCAAAATTTAAATTCCTTGAACAAATTTGAGGGTTAAAGGGTTAAATTACTCTGTGGAGTTTGGTGTTAGTAATCTCATTCATAGGTTAATCTCTGTATTTTCTCTCTCGTCTTACAACAAAGATATTTGCTTCAACCTTCTATTGCTAAGCTTACACTATACCTCTCTATATCCAGCCACCACCACCGCCCTCTTATTAACATCTTTAACCCTTATCACTCTGGTGACAAAGTTTTAAATTTTCAAATTCAATTAAAAGATGAACTTGTGTACATTTTTCAACAGATTTGGTGGGAGATGGTGCTATCATAGACAGCAACATCTTCCAGCAAAATTGTTGAAAAATGTACACAAGTTTCTTTGATATTGACACATGATGTCATCGTGTGAATAATTGTTGTGGCATGATGTCATCATGTGAATAATTGTTGTGGCATGATGTCATCGTGTGAATAATTGTTGTGGCATGATATCATCATGTGAATAATTATTGTGACATGATGTCATCGTGTGAATAATATTTTATTGTTGATCATTGATAGCGCACAGCAGGGCATTCATCACTCATCATGGTAACCCTTTAACAGTTAAATTTTTTCAAGAAGATTTTAATTTTCTCATGGAAAATGTCCATTTGCAAACCAAGAGAAGATTACTTTTGAAAATTTATCTCCAGAATGACTGGCTCAATTATTGAGCCAGTCATTCCAGTGGTAAATTTTCAAAAATTGTCTTTGGGTCTGCAAATGGACATTTCTCAAAACCACCGTAGAAGCGGTTTTTGGCCGTTTTGAGTGTTAAATGGTTAAAGAACCATCGCAATTGAACCCCCTTCTCATTTTCAAGGCAACCATATTGGAAAAATGTTGAATATTTTGAAATTAATTTGACTGGAAACCATTGCTGCAACAGCTTCCAGTCAAATTAATTTCAAAATATTCAATAGAATAAGAATAGCATAAATAATGTACTTTTTCAGGGATTTGTGGATGAAAGTATTAAAGAAGCATCATGGTCTGTTGACTCTAAACGACATGTGATCATGTCTCACTTTATGGTTACCCTTTAACCCTTGAAATTCCAGTATCTCAGTTTCAAGACAACTATACAGGAAATCTGTTGAATAATTTGAAAGTATAAAGAATTTGTTATTTGTGCTCTGTCAGGGTTAATAGTGATGACGTTGTTGTCGTATCCCAGTATCCCTTAGTATATGAGCTTTACTGTGAATACTTAGCGTGTGACGCTGATCATTTCTGATCTGCATGATACATCATATTCCCTTCAATGTCTATATCACCATCATTATTGCTTATTCTCTGTTGTTGTACAAATACATAATAAATTTCAGTCAGTCTATGGACCACAATGAGAATTGATCAGTTTGTGGCCAGCATGTCGTACTGCTCAGTTTATGGTCAGCGTAATCAAACAACATAAGACTTTGAAGCTTACACTTGACATATATGACAATTTTTCTCGAGACCTCCACTAAACAGATGATGGCTCGATATCCAAATCTCCGGGGGCCATATTTATGAAGTCATGACTGATGTCAATATTCTATCTTTTACTGTGTCATTAGTAAAGAAACTGGTGTACATTTTTCACCAATTTTGGCGGACGATGTTGCTGTCTACGACAGCACCATCTTTCACCAAATTTGTTGAAAAATGAACACCAGTTCATCCATTAATTTAATTTGAAAATTTTAAATTTTGACATCGGAGTGGTAAAAGAGTTAAGTACGAAAACATACGTACATATGGCGTAAATAAAAAAAATGCATAAGTCTGTGTTCACTTACAGTAAATGAATATTTAGCGACCTCTTTGTGAATACGACGTGGTCGGGTCTTCTAAATAGGCGCAGGCGGTTAGGTAGGTGCGTAAGTTCGTCACTCGACGTGAATATGGCCCCATGAATTCCCCAGGAATTAGAAGATTGTTAAAAGTTCTTCAATGGACATTTAATTCGTCAGTGACTTATCCGATCTCAATAAGACTACAGATGTGTTGTATGCTATCATTGCATTGAGTTCCCCCACCCACCCACCCCCAGACATAGTCAACAGCGACTATAGAAACGACCCCTGTGCATCTGTCCGTGCATACATGTCCATCCGTCCACATTTGGTTTCCGCTTGATAACTAGCCTGCATGGATTCAGTTTCAATTTAGGAAATACATCGTTATTCATTAGATCTTGACTGGGATTGCGTTTGGCTGAAATCTGACTACGAACACCAAACTTCATGAAAATCATAAAATATGCAGTTTCCTCACGATAGCTTCAGTTAGCCTGCATTTATCCAGTTCAAATTTTAAATATACATGCCTCGGCATGAGATCTTGAAGAAATGGATTGCTTTTGGCTGAAATCCTGAGGTGATCACCAGCATTATCCCCCTTCATTTCTTGAAAAGATTTTAAACACTTAGATTCCAAATATTGAGGTTGTATTAAAATGCCAGAGTCGGGTTAGATGTGTGGCCAGAACTGGTCTTTTATTCTATATTTTTTCTGTGTTTTCTAAGTTTTAAGTTATTATTTGGTCATTTTTGTCTAAGCATGTTGTGTAGTCAGTTGTTGAGGATAGTAGTTGTGATTTGCAAGATTGTTCTTTTGTGGAATCCGAATTGGCAGTCTGTGATGATGTTGTAACGGTCAGGGTGAGGTGTTATGCTGTGACGGATGATGTGCTCCATCAGTTTACTGCAGATGGATGTCATGGAGATCGGTCTGAAGTAGACTGAGTATTTGGAATTGGAGCGACATGAGCTAGTCTCCAGCCTGATGGCACGGTACCCTCGTCTAAGGATCATTGGAATAGTGCTTTAATGCTGTAACTATTTTGTTTTCAAGTGTTTTTAGGACTTGTGTTGAAATACCATCTGGCCCACTGACTTTGTGGGGGTTGAGACCTTTCAGCAGCTTTCAACACCTTTTACAGTCACCTTGATTGCGTCCATGGCAGGCTGTCATGGTTCACCTGGTGTGGGAATATTTGATTTGTCCTCTACGCTAAAGACTGACAGGAACTAGTTGTTTAGGATTTCATTTGTTATATACAGTGTTTACAACCAGAGGCATATTAACATATATACATGTTAACGTGTACCATACCATGCCATGCCATACCATACCATACCATACCATACCATACCATACCATACCATACCATACCATACCATACCATACCATACCATACCATACCATACCATACCATACCATACCATACCATACCATACCATGTACCATACTGTAGAATATACGAGACCGTACCATGCCATGCCATACCATAAACAAGATTTTGAAGCTGACCATACCACCCAAATCCAAATTTTCTGACACAGACACATGCAATGTATAATATGTGGAACAACAATAGGGGCATGATATGAGATTGCAGTCTTCCAAGTTTTACAATGTTATATTTTTTTGTATATTTAAACTAATTAGGCCCTGCACCCTCCTCCCCCCCCCCCCCCCCCCCATCTAAACATAGCATTTGTTATTTCCATGTGTACCTTGTCATTTTGAGCCATGTTTCTGCGTGATATTTCTAATTCTACTGAAGGTGTCTTGAGGCCTAGTTTTTTTTTGGCAGCCTGAAGCATCCTGTTAATTTTAAGCTCAGTCTGTGTCATGAATTATAGAAAATTTTATTTGTGGTCTGTCGTTAAGCTTTACCTGATTGTATTGTCGCCATGTGGCCTGAAGCTTGAACTAATGGACCTGAATAAAACGAATAAGTTTTGATTCAAAAGTTCATTATCATGATTCCCCACATACAGGAATTGTTTCATGATTATGACTCAAGTTCTTGTGAGGAAATTTTCATCAACCTATGCTGCCCGAAGAAGCTTAGTATCCACACACATTTTGAAAAATATGTTGGAGAAATCGAAATTTCATGCACCCATTTGTTTGTTCATGTGTCCACCTATCCGCATGTCCTTCCACTTTTCTGTCCATCCATATATCTTCTCTGAAACTGTTTGGCGGAATTCAGTCCAATTTTTAATGTGAGTTACCCATATGATTGACAATTGCAAGACAACGTTTATATTGGGCTCCGTCACAATTTATATTAGGCTCTGCCCCTGCTTCCCCCCCCCCCCACCCCCGTCTTCCAATCCAATGTTCAAAATATTCAATACATAGTGAAGTTATTTCTTAGCTGTTAGACTGTTTATTAGCTAGGCTTCCATATGCAACAAACTAATATTCATACAAACCTGGCTAATGCTATCTTCATATTACTGTCTTTCATAGCAGTCTGCCTTGGAGCGTCAGAAACAGTTACGTGAGCGAGCAAGAAAATTAATCTCCCAGGCACGGGAAGGTGTTGGCGCACCAGATGAAGCAGATATACAAGGTGATTATTGTCATGAAATTTGCGTTTCTACTCGTGCAATCACACATGCTTACGCTTATCCATACATGTACAAGGTGCACACCCGCACATAGAAGCCTGTATGATTAGCATCATATGATCTGTGGTGTTTGTCTCTGCAGCGTCATATGATCTGGATCATTAGATCATGGCCTAATTACCCTCATGGCAATCATATTCTTAGCTGTCTGACTGCTGCAAGACACAAGATAATAATTTTAATGGGCAATAAATCTGGACATGCTGCATATTTTGAAAACAATTTTACTGAAAGTTGCTGGTGACTTAGTCACCAACAACTTTCAGCCAAATTGTTTTCAAAATATTCAGCAAGTCAAGAGTTAAGCCCCATTGAGAAGTTCAGCAGGCAGACGGTTACTCGTGCTGCCGATTTGGTTCACATTATAAATGTCAGTGTGACATAAAACTATAAATGTCAATGTGACATAAAACATATGTAAGATCTAGAATTTTTTTCGCCACAAAAGTTTACATTAACTCTTTCAACGCCGAAAGCCCAAAACGCCAAGATTTTATAAATATTCTTTTGTGTATTTTGAGACTAATTTGACTGGGAGCTGTTGCTGCCATAGGCAGCAACAGTTTTCTGTCAAATTAGTTTCAAAATAATAACTTACCTGTATGATTGCTCTAAAATTGTGATTCTAGGAATTCAGGGTTCAAAGGGTTAATTACTGCAGAAAATAAGCATAGATCCCAAAAATTCAATGATGTTAAAAAAAATCTATTGCGAAACTTAACTGTTGAAAACTAGTCTGCCATCAGCTTTTTTTACCATATGTGTGTCCTATGCTACCCAAACCAATGCGGAACATAATGGGTAATGATTCATAGTCACACACCCTCACACACACACCCCCCCCCCCCCCCACCCCATGATCTTAATAATATGTGCCCATCTTATATACAGTGTGAAAGTAAATGTTTGTTGTAATTAAAATAACCAATTATAATTTACACATCCGGGGAATGACTGTGGCATTAAAATAGTGATCAGCTATTAGAAGGAAGATATACATTTTTGATACATTTTCGCTGATATAACTAGCTACGTTTGATGAGGCGTTAATTGTCAGTGAAAGATGCCCTTGAGTTATCTCCCTT
Source organism: Chaetoderma sp. LZ-2023a (assembly GCA_034401795.1). Taxonomy (NCBI): domain Eukaryota; kingdom Metazoa; phylum Mollusca; class Caudofoveata; order Chaetodermatida; family Chaetodermatidae; genus Chaetoderma; species Chaetoderma sp. LZ-2023a. Next base: position 23,127,457 of record CM067373.1, read on the forward strand.
TAATATCTGTGTGGACGCTAGTAAGTTATTTGATTTTTACAGTGCTTTATTTGTTGTCTCAGTAAAGTGGCATTATTTTATTATAACCCATATCCAGATAAGATAAACAGATTTCGAAAACTAAAATGTACCAGATACCGAACATATGGTATGTATTGTCATGCAAAAAAGTTTGAAGAATGTTGAATTATAAATTTCAAATTTCAACCCAGCATTTGAATTACTGTTCTGCTGCATTATTGCATTATCAAAGTTTTGGCTAAAATATAAAACTTTATTTCTATTTGAATACCTAAATACACATGTTTAACTCTTTAACCCTCGAATTTCTTCAAGAAAATTTTAATTTTTCCATATAAAAAATACCCATTTGCAGACCAAGAGAATATTTTTGAAAATTGACCACTGGAATCTCGGTTATCGAGCCAGACATTTCCAGTGGTAAATTTTCAGAAATAGGCTTCTTGGTCCGCAAATGGACATTTTGCAAGACCACTGCAGAAGCCATTTTTGGCTGTATGAGTGTTAAAGGTGTGTTAGACTTTAAATAAAGTTTTAGAGTATTATTTTGGTCTAATTTACTTGCATGTTATTGTCTTTGTCTTTGATAAGTTAACAGAGAGGTTGTTAAAATCTGAAAAGCTGTTACGTTTATCATTGTTAAAATCTGAGAAGCTGTTACGTTTATCATTGTAAAATCTGAAAAGCTGTTACGTTTATCATTGTAAAATCTGAAAAGATGTTACGTCTATCATTGTTTAATCTGAAAAGCTGTTACATTTATCATTGTTTAATCTGAAAAGGTGTTACGTTTATCATTGTTTAATCCTTTGACACTCAAATTTGTTAGAAAAGTTCCATTTTCTCATAGAAAATGTCCATTTGCAGACCAAGAGAAGACTTTTTGAAAATTTACCAGTAGTTCTGATGATGAACTGTAGTGGCAAGATTGTATTGATACATCACTGACATTCTTTATCATTTAACCCTTTAACACTCATATTAGCCAAAAACTTCTTTAGCAGTGGTCGTGAGAAATGTCCATATGCACACCAAGAGAGACTATTCTTGAAAATTTACAACTGGAATGACTGGCCTGATTATCCAGCCAGTCATTCCAGTGATACATTTTCCAAAATGGTCTGCTCTTTGCCTGTAAATGGACATCACGAGAGAGGCTGGTTGTGGCCGGCGACTTGACCATTAAAGGGTTACCTTGATTGTGCAATGGTACTTATTAGCGAGTAGAAAGGCTTGTGTTTGTTTTGGAGACAGTTGCTGAGAGACGCTGTCTTAGACAGTAATACCTTACACCTACACTGTTTACAAACTATACACCAGTTATTATAGAGAAGGGAATGCGATTTAGGAATAACAAATTTAAGTTCTTTATTAACCCTTACCACTCTGATGTCAAAATCTTTAATTTTCAAGTTAGATTAAAAGTTTAAACAAATTTGGTGGAAGATTTTGCTGTTGTAGACAGCAACATCGTCCACCAAAGTTATTGAAAAATGTACACCAGTTTCTTTGCTATTGACACAGTAAAAGATAGAATATTGACATCAGAGTGGTCAGGGTTAACTAGCAGGTTGCTACAAGCCACCAGACAATAACCTCAATAGGCAATGACTCTGGACCGGCTAAATCTTTTGAAAACAATTTGACTTTCAGTCAGTTTTCTTTCCAAATGTTTAGCATATCCAGACTTAAACCCATAGAAAATGTAGTCTGTAGAAGTTCAGCAGACAGACAGTTTAGTTAATATTTGCATGTTGCATTGTTTCCTGTGCTTGTTGCATTTTGTTGGCATCTCATTTTACCTTGAAAAACCTTATTTTGTTTGATTCTTCTTGAGCATTGCTTATTTTCAAGATTATTAGACAAACTTCCCTTTTGAGACCCTTTTGAGAATTTCTCTTGTCTGACCAAGCAGCATGCGGTTTAACTAACCCTTTTATCGCAGAAATCCACAAATCTCAGTTTCAAATTTGTTATTCATAGAATCTATTGATGATTTTGAGAAACTTACGTGACCATGAATATCTTTGACATGATAAAGGTCTTATCTGTACTGATGAAATGGTCTATCTTTGACATGATAAAGGTCTTATCTGTACTGATGAAATGGTCTATCTTTGACATGATAAAGGTCTTATCTGTACTGATGAAATGGTCTATCTTTGACATGATAAAGGTCTTTTTCTGTACTGATGAAATGGTCTATCTTTGACATGATAAAGGTCTTATCTGTACTGATGAAATGGTCTATCTTTGACATGATAAAGGTCTTATCTGTACTGATGAAATGGTCTATCTTTGACATGATAAAGGTCTTATCTGTACTGATGAAATGGTCTATCTTTGACATGATAAAGGTCTTATCTGTACTGATGAAATGGTCTATCTTTGACATGATAAAGGTCTTATCTGTACTGATGAAATGGTCTATCTAGCCTAAAGCTGGTCAAAAACTGTTTCTGCGGTGGTCTTGAGAAATGTATATTTGCAGGGCAACAGAAGACTATTCTAACTGAACCCATCATTTCCAGTGGTAAATTTTCAGTTTTTGTTCTGCAAATGGACATTTTCTTTAAGAAAATCTAAATTTTCCTGAACAAACTTGAACAAGGCTAAATGATTAATGTTCATATGGACATAGGGGAATCAGTCTTGGTCATATACATCATCCTGATATATCTGATCCTTTGAAGGGCCGGTCATGCTGATATAGCTGATCCTTTGGAGGGCTGGACATCCTGATATAGCTGATCCTTTCGAGGGTGGGTCATCCTGATATAGCTGATCCTTTGGAGAGTCAGTCATGCTGATATAGCTGATCCTTTGGAGGGTCTGTCATGCTGATACAGCTGATCCTTTGGTGGGTCGGTCATGCTAATATAGCTGATCCTTTGTACGTTTGATCATGCTGATAAAGCTGATCCTTAGGAGAGTCAGTCATGCTGATATAGCTGATCCTTTGGAGGGTCTGTCATGCTGATATAGCTGATCCTTTGGTGGATCGGTCATGCTGATATAGCTGATCCTTTGTACATTTGATCATGCTGATATAGCTGATCCTTCGGAGAGTCAGTCATGCTGATATAGCTGATCCTTTGGAGAGTCAGTCATGCTGATATAGCTGATCCGTTGTAGGTCCGGTCATGCTGATATAGCTGATCCTTTGGATGGTCAGTCATGCTGATATAGCTGATCCTTTGGATGGTCAGTCATGCTGATAAAGCTGTGGATGACCGATCATGCTGATATAGCTGATCCTTTGGAGGGTCAGTCATGCTGATGTAGCTGATCCTTTGGAGGACTGGTCATGCTGATATAGCTGGTGCTTTGGAGGCTGGTCATGCTGATATAGCTGATCCTTTGGATGGCCATTCATGCTGATATAGCTGATCCTTTGGATGGCCATTCATGCTGATATAGCTGATCCTTTGGAGCGTCAGTCATGCTGATATAGCTGATCCTTTAGATGGCTGATCATGCTGATATAGCTGATCCTTTGGAGCGTCAGTCATGCTGATATAGCTGATCTTTTGGATGGCCGATCATGCTGATATAGCTGATCCTTTGGAGCGTCAGTCATGCTGATATAGCTGATCCTTTAGATGGCTGAGCATGCTGATATAGCTGATCCTTTGGAGCGTCGGTCATGCTGATATAGCTGATCCTTTAGATGGCTGATCATGCTGATATAGCTGATTCTTTGGAGCGTCAGTCATGCTGATATAGCTGATCTTTTGGATGGCCGATCATGCTGATATAGCTGATCCTTTGGATGGTCAGTTATTCTGATATAGCTGATCCTTTGGAGGATCTGTCATGCTGATATAGCTGATCCTTTGAAGAGTCAGTCATGCTGATATAGCTGATCCTTTGGAGAGTCAGTCATGCTGATATAGCTGATCCGTTGGAGGGTCAGTCATGCTGATATAGCTTATCCTTTGGATGGTCGGTCATGCTGATATAGCTGATCCTTTGAAGGGTCAGTCATGCTGATATAGCTGATCCTTAGGAGAGTCAGTCATCCTGATATAGCTGATCCTTTGGATGGCCGGTCATGCTGATATAGCTGAACCTTTGGCTGGTCAGTCATGCTGATAAAGCTGATCCTTTGGATGACCGATCATGCAAATATAGCTGATCCTTTGGAGAGTCAGTCATGCTGATATAGCTGATCCGTTGGAGGGTCAGTCATGCTGATATAGCTGATCCTTTGGATGGTCGGTCATGCTGATATAGCTGATCCTTTGAAGGGTCAGTCATGCTGATATAGCTGATCCTTAGGAGAGTCAGTCATCCTGATATAGCTGATCCTTTGAAGGGTCAGTCATGCTGATATAGCTGATCCTTAGGAGAGTCAGTCATCCTGATATAGCTGATCCTTTGGATGGATGGTCAGTCATGCTGATATAGCTGATCCTTTTGAGGGCCGGTCATGTTGATATAGCTGATCCTTGGCAGAGTCAGTCATTCTGTTATAGCTGATCCTTTAGAGCCGGTCATGCTGATATATACCGGGGCATTTTTCAAGCCAGTTATGCCGACATGGCTGATAACTGACACTTGCAGGTCATACTAATAACTGACGAGAACCAGCCATGCTGATTTTCGCTGACCATTCAGTGAACCAGACTGTCCCTATATGTGTGGACAACTTAACATTGTTATGTAACTGTTTCCAAGCTTATTCCTACTGCTAAGCTCAGCATCACAGAGAGGAGGTTAATTTTATACTAATATAATTTCCCAATACCTTAAATATGGCTTTTATCTGTTGCACTGAAAATAAAGATCAGAAAAATAAGGTCAGAAAGAGAAGTCGAGTTCACAGTTATTAGGCTATGCTGGATATGTTCAATGGTTTAGATGTTACCAAGCTTTAGGGAAAACTTGGTTCCATGGTCTGGTGAATAGTTGGGGTGCAAATCTCAAGGATCAAGCATTATGTCTTGTTATTTTTGCAGATGTTGGCATGGAATTATCATTATGCTGTACGGTTGGGCCGGCATCCATCCATCCATCTGTCAACATTTACTTTAACCCTTTGATGGTCAAGCTGTCCAAAAACAGCCTCTGCAATGTTCTTGAGGAATGTCCATTTGCAGTCTAAGAGAAGTGTTTTCGAAAATTTAACACTGGAATGACTGGCTCATTTATTGAGCCAGTCATTACAGTGGTAAATTTTCGAAAATAGTGTTCTTTTGGCCTGCAAATGGACATTTCACTAAGCAACGATATAAATTTTCTTGGCCAAGTTACCATTAAAGTGATAAATCACTTCACAAGAACCACCTGGCAGATTTCAACCAAATCTAGAATTTCTAGAAATGCTATGTAAATTTAGATTTGATTGAAAGGAGCAGATTGGTCAATTGATTCAACAGCCATGTTGATGACATACTTTTTCACGAAAACAAGTTCTCAGTTATTGATGAATAGATAGGGCTGAAACTTGGTAGATTTCATCGACAACTATGGGTGATTAAATGTTGTTCAAGAAAAAAAAAAAAGTGAAAATTATGCCTACCATTGACCAATAAAGATTTAACCTTTGCCATCTGTCTTGGACTTTTCTTTGGCGATGTTCTGATTTTTGAAAAAATTGTTTCTTCTAAATCATTTACTGTAAATCACTATCATTAGTGAGTTTAATTGCATGGCTTGTAGATGTCATAAAAAGTGCAAGAGAATGATGCCTTATATGGTATTCATAATTTTAGGGATCAAGGCTTCTGTTGCAATTGTATATATTGAAGTTCTGAAGGCAAGATTGGACTTTCTCAAATAATCATGATCATGCATCACCTTACTTCCCTTGTACCGTAACATTAAATATTATCTTGTATAATGCATCGTTGGAAATTATGCTGTCTGGCCATCGGTGTCCAGTGAGGGTGCATAGGTGTTTGCGGTGGCAGGCATCAAGTTTGTCTAGAGCTGCCTTTGGGGCTTCCCAACTGTTAGTTATACAGCATCAAGGATACGCAGGTTGCGTTGTATAAAGTTAGGTAATCTTTTTGTCAAAGGCAGCATTGATCTACGAATTCATAGCTTACAGCAGGACTGGAAGGCTATGTTCCCCATGACGCAGCGGGGAGAAATTTCAGCAGTACTACAAAGCAGTGAGCCCAGGATTCTACCTTTCTTCAATGGTTCACCGCCGAAGCGTTCATAATTTTCTTTAGTTTCATGCATTGTAGATAGGTATATGTGGGCGAACTCTGTTTTGGATTCATTCATAAAGAGATTCTCAACTTTTAGTTTGCTTGGAGCTATTGGGAGAAGTTCATCAAGGGTTTTTCCTCGTTTATCAAGTCCATGTCATTGGCATATTCCATCTCTAGCGACATACCCAGTATGGACACTGAGGTTTTTGGTCTTGTGAAATTTTCCCACACAGATTTCAATGCAGCAGCAAGATAACAGATGAAAAGCACATGGGGATGATAGACCATCTCCCCGTGAGGAGCCGATTGATGTCTGACTTGACCCGTACCCTCAGCTTGTGTTTGCAAGTAGTAGTCTCACTAATCATAACTCACCTTCATTGCAACTGGCCTGATGTAGTACATCTAGGATCTTTGAGCGTTTAATTTAAACTGGCAAAGATGGTCCCTGTTTGGCCATGTGCTAAGTATGCCAGAAGATACACCTGCACAGAGAGCCTTGGAATTTACCCTCCTGAGAGCGAGCAAATATAAAGACAGGAGAGGACGTCATTGCATAAATGTGTTAAGACATGACCTCAAAAAAGCAGGACTTGTTACACTCATGTCAAGAATGGACCTGAGAAAGCTAAGGATTTTGGTTGAGGACAAGACACAGTGGTCAAAACCGAAGAAGGACTGATTGCAGCTGTAGGATGTTTCTACTACTACAACCGAAGAATACAGTAATCATACATAAAGTAACAATAGTCAGAGGTTGATCAGTGAAGCTGTCTACAGATGGGTAACTGTGCTATGCAATTTGGAAACCTTATTTCAAAGCTGTGCGCATAACCAGAACCAAGGAAATAGATGAGAGCACCTAAGGTAGTTGTTGCCTTAAATATCTGGCAAAATAGAGGACCATTGAGGCAAGAGGCATGGACATTCAACGCAATTGTTTATTTTAAGCCTGTAAATGTGGTTAGATTTCACTTTTGTCTAATTGAGATAATTTAGCTGCATTTCAGTGCATGAGTTGGCTGGTCATGCCTTGGCATAAGTTCTGACATTTCTGTTGAGAAATAGGTCATTAGGCCTCTGTTTTGTGGAAACACTGTGCTTACTCTTCAGACATAACCCACTATTTTATATACTGCCCCTAAATATTTAATAGCATGCAAAGCTTAATGAATGACAGAACCAGATAGTGACATGTTAGGTAAGTAAAGCCTGTAACATTAAATAATAGATTCTCATTCTGCACTGATAAATCCTGTTGTCCAAGCATTATCGAGTATACTTCTATAATAAATGCATGTGATGAGACAATCAGCATTGTTCATTGTCACTAGAACATCATATTCTGAAAAAAGAGTGTGTGGATGAGTGGGGGAAAGAGAGAGAGAGGGGTGAATGGAGGGAGATAGTGGACGGGAGATAGTGGGAGAGAGAGGGCAGGAAAGAGATGGAGGGAGAGGAAGAGAGAGGAAGAGGAAGAGAGGTGAGAGGAAGAGGAGAAGGACAGAGAGAAGAGGGGGAGGGATCGAGGGAGAGGAAGAGAGAGAGAGAGGGAGGGAGAAAGATGGAGGGAGATGAGGGGTAGGTGGGAAGGATGGAGAGATAAAGGGAGAGACATGGAGGGAGGGAGAGAGATGTAGGCAATGAGATGGATGGAGCGAGACGGAGGGAGTGAGCTGGAGGGAGGAGAGAGATGGAGGGAGGGTGGAAGAGAGATGGAGATAGAGGGAGGAAGAGAACGGGAGAGAGAGAGAGATGGAGTCAGAAGGAGGGAAAAGATGGAGGGAGAGGGAGGGAGGGAGAGAGATGGAGGGAGAGGGAGTGGGAGGGAGAGAGAGATGTAGGGAGAGAGATGGAGGGAGAGTATTTGTGGGAGGGGATGGAGGGAGAGAGCTTCTGCGGTTGGGTGGAGGGAGAGAGGGATGATCTGGTAGTCAAATTTTTGATATTTTTATAAAGCCATTGAGAGCGCAGCTATTGGACCTTTGCAGTTTTTTAACGATAATCTGTCTGACTTTTAATGATCATTATTTTACCGATAATCTGTCTGACCTTTAATGATCATTATTTTTATATCTTGCAATAAAAATAATAGATTTATTTATGTCATTGTGACTGCCGCTTCACCCAGGATTAATAACATGTTGTTGCCACCGTAATTGCTTTTTGCTTTCTCTAATTAACATTAAATGTTTGTCTCATTTAAATCATTCTATGATGTTGATTTGCTCTATCATTTGTTTATCTTTATCAATGCATGTAGGAGCTGACGCACCTGCTTCTGACTCTCCTGACGGCCATGGAAAGGTGAAAAGAATTGTACTTCAACGTCCGAATCTCAACCTCAGCAATTCTATTCAGGTAGGCTGACTGAATGATATCCATTCTATACAGAGTTTGATCCGATCCACATCCAGGTTGTTAAAATCCAGATCACGTCCAAAATCCTGAAATGCTCATAGACAGTAACAGACTTTGTTGTGCTAAAATTTGAGCCGAATCCAATCCGTAGTTCAGTGGTTTTTTAATCTCTCTTGCGAAGCAGAAAGTGAGACATATGTGTCACTTTTCTGACGGTGATGATGACGGCGTCAACAATGTTAAGTTTTTTGCGTTTAGCAAAACTTCTTGGCTTATCTTTCAGGATTGGTTAATCCTATTGGACCTAAACTTGGATACATGGCTACCTATAATGTTAGGAAGCAGCATGCTGACACTGAAGTCACAATGTCGAAGGTCAAGGTCATTCTAATCTCTACAAAACTTATTTTTCAATGTTAAGTTTTGAGGCTTAGCAAATCTTATCATGTTATATTTCGGGACTGCTTAGCCCTAATGGAACACAACTTGGGTACATGGTTGTTTATACCAAGAGGATACAGGATGGTGCCATGGAGGTCACGGGTCAAAAGTTGAGACCATTCGAATATTGATATTTGACCTCTGCTTTTTCATCCTTTCATTCAGCAAATCATTTATATTTCAGAATTGGTTAATCCTATTGGAACTAAAATTGAATACATGGTTACCTATAATGTTTGGAAACAGCATGATAACATTGAGGTCACAAGGTCAGAGGTCAATGGAGACAGACGAGACATTTAATTCCGCGGAATTCTTGTGGATAAACAGCTCTGAACAGACAGACACAGACCGATGAACAGATGTACACTGCAATACGCTCTTCCCCTTGCACAGCGAGGATAAGTAAACTCCTTTACATTACAACAGGTGATATCTTTGTAAGGCCTTCTTAAGCTATTTAACTAGATGTGTGTCCGAGGAAATATATGTTGTATATATACTGAAATAGATATCACCCATAGTTATGATTATTCCTCTGATGTAAGTTGATGCTGGTGCACATGCCTTTGTGCAATAAATGTTTATGGAGTGGACAGACATGTGAGTTTGTAATAAATCTTAGTTTAGTATCAGGGTTTAAGCCAGATTAATCCTTTAACGTTCAAATTTTTTCAAGAAAATTTCTGTTTTCTCAAAGAAAATGTCCATTTACAGACCAAGAGAAGACTAGTTTGAAAAGACACCACTGGTATGACTGGTTTGGTTATTGAACCAGTCATTCGAGTGATAAATTAAAAAAAAAATCTTACTTGGTCTGCAAATGAACATTTTCCACGACTACTGATGATTCCATTTTTGGCTTGCTTGAGTGTTAAAGGGTTAAACATCATTTCTGTAATATATTTTCAGTCTTCTGAGTTGCCGAATGGAGGAGATGGCAGTGTGTCACCAGGAAGAAACACGGATTCTCCTACTAAAGGTGTGTCACTCATCAATAATAAGTAATTAGTCCCACCATGAAGTGCCGTGACATTATTGAGATAGCCATGGCTGTATGTGTGCGTGAGTGTGTATTTATATGTCTGTCTATCTGTCTGTGTGTCCGGAACAATAATTTGTGTTCTACTGAATGGATCTTCACCAATTTAGGGTGGGAGGTTGGGCTCTGGGTCCCGAGGATGTCTATACATTTTGGAGTCACATGGTCAGGTTTAACAGAAACTTAAAAGGATCTATCATGATAACTTCACTTATACTGAATAGATCTTGATCAAACTTGAGTGGCTCGTTTTCCTTGGGATCTCGATGAACTGTGTTGATATTGAGTTCAAATTCAGCTAAAAAGGCACGGTTTTGATGGATCTAGTGAGTGACTATTTTATGTAGTATCATGTGCTGAATCTAATGGATCTAGTGAGTGACTTATAACTAGTATAGCTGTAAATCTAATGGATCTAGTGAATGACTTATGTATAGTATCATGCTGTGAACCTAATGGATCTAGTGAGTGACTATTATATGTAGTATCATGCTGTGAATCTAATGGATCTAGTGAGTGACTGTTATATGTTGTATCATGCTCTGAATTTAATGGATCTAGTGAGTGACTTATATTTAGTATAGCTGTGAATCTAATGGATCTAGTGAGTGACTATTATGTGTAGTATCATGTTGTGAATCTAATGGATCTAGTGAATGACTATTATGTGTAATATCTTGCTGTGAATCTAATGGATCTAGTGAGTGACTATTATATGTAGTATCATGCTCTGAATCTAATGGATCTAGTGAATGACTATTATGTGTAGTATCATGCTGTGAATCTAATGGATCTAGTGAGTGACTATTATATGTAGTATCATGCTCTGAATCTAATGGATCTAGTGAATGACTATTATGTGTAATATCATGCTGTGAATCTAATGGATCTAGTGAGTGACTATTATATGTAGTATCATGCTCTGAATCTAATGGATCTAGTGAATGACTATTATGTGTAGTATCATGCTCTGAATCTAATGGATCTAGTGAGTGACTTATAACTAGTATAGCTGTGAATCTAATGGATCTGGTGCGTGACTATTATGTGTAGTATCATGCTGTAAATCTAATGGATCTAGTGAATGACTATTATGTATAGTATTATGCTGTGAATCTAATGGATCTAGTGAGTGACTATTATATGTAGTATCATGCTCTGAATCTAATGGATCTAGTGAGTGACTTATATTTAGTATAGCTGTGAATCTAATGGATCTAGTGAGTGACTATTATGTGTAGTAGCATGCTGTGAATCTAATGGATCTAGTGAATGACTTATGTGTAATATCATGCTGTGAATCTAATGGATCTAGTGAGTGACTATTATATGTAGTATCATGCTCTGAATCTAATGGATATAAGTGAATGACTATTGTGTGTAGTATCATGCTGTGAATCTAATGGATCTAGTGAGTGACTATTATATGTAGTATCATGCTCTGAATATAATGGATCTAGTGAATGCCTATTAGGTGTAATATCATGCTGTGAATCTAATGGATCTAGTGAGTGACTTATATGTAGTATCATGCTCTGGATCTAGTGAGTGACATAACTTGTATAGCTGTGAATCTAATGGATCTGGTGTGTGACTATTATGTGTAGTATCATGCTGTAAATCTAATGGATCTAGTGAATGACTATTGTGTATATAGTATTATGCTGTGAATCTAATGGATCTAGTGAGTGACTATTATATGTAGTATCATGCTCTGATTTTAATGGATCTAGTGAGTGACTTATATTTAGTATAGCTGTGAATCTAATGGATCTAGTGAGTGACTATTATGTGTAGTATCATGCTGTGAATCTAATGGATCTAGTGAATGACTATTATGTGTAGTATCATGCTGTGAAACTAATGGATCTAGTGAGTGACTATTATATGTAGTATCATCCTCTGAATCTAATGGATCTAGTGAGTGACTTATATTTAGTATAGCTGTGAATCTAATAGATCTAGTGAGTGACTATTATGTGTAGTATCATGCTCTGAATCTAATGGATCTAGTGAGTGACTTATATTTAGTATAGCTGTGAATCTAATAGATCTAGTGAGTGACTATTATGTGTAGTATCGTGCTCTGAATCTAATGGATCTAGTAAGTGACTTTTGTGTAGTATCATGCTTTAAATCTAATGGATCCCACCCCATATCTGAAATTGTCAAAAAATTGAACAATTCAAGTCATGTTTGAAAACACATTTGTGCAAAATAGCATTTCTGCAATTTGTTAAGCCGTTAACATTCAGAAGTTGTCAAGAAAATTTAAGTTTTTGCTTGTTGAATGTTGATTTGCATGCCAGGAGGGGACTATTTTTGAAAGGTTTACCAGTGAAATGACTGACTCTGTTATCGAGCCATTCACTAAGATGACTACAAGACCTGGTTTTGACCACCTTGACCATTAAAGGGTTAATCCTGTTGGGCGCCTTTGAGCAGATATGTTCCGAATTGGCTCTATATAATTGGCATTATGTAAACGCATATATACACCCTATGATGCCTATAATGGTAGGGTTATATATTCATCTTGCTAACCTATATATTTCTTTTACTCCTAGATGTGAGTGCGAGGCGTAACTTGGACCTCAGTTTCAGGGACGAACTTGGCTCACCTGTAGATCAGGTATGCATCATGCTAATTACATATTCATCTAACATTGACCAAACTGCTGGTTATGCCCCCTCTCCCATTGGACCTTTTCACTTTTAGCTATGCCCCGCCCATCACTAGGTAAGCTCCACCCACACCTCGCTCGTGTTGGGATCGATCAATCTCTGAACTCCCTGATTATCAATTTCCAGAAAACTATCCATGTAAGCTGTTGAATATGTTGATGGCAGCAACAGCGTCCTGTCAAATTAGTATCAAAATATTCAACAACATGTTTATTAACCCTTTAGGGCTTGAATTTGTTCAAGAAAATTTCAATTTTTTTCAAAGAAAATGTCAATTTGCAGACCAAGAGAAGACTATTTTCTAAAGTTTAGCACTGGAATGACTGGCTCAGTTATCGAGCCAGTCATTCCAGTGGTAAATTTTCAAAAATAGTCTTCTCTTGGTCTGCAAATTGACATTTCTCAAGACCACTGTAGAAGCCTTTTCTGGCTGATATAAGTGTTAAAGAGTTAAATAGTAGAGACATACAATTCGTACAATGTGTCGGACTATTAAGCGTTAAAGACGAGCCAAATAGAATCATTTATAGCGTATTAATTATGACATCATCCTACACGCCGCTTAGCTAATTATGACGTCACATGATAGATAGATAATACCCTGGAAAGGTGAATTACATTGACCAAGCTGCTGATTATGCCCTCTACCAATATAGATATTTGTGGTGTATATAGTATTCACTTTGTCCCTCTGTCTGTTTTTCCCTTCTGTTATTCATTTCCAGAGCTACCATCATGAAGCTTGGCTGGTGGAGTGTCATTGTGGTCCCAAAGAACCCTATTGATTTTTTTATGTCAAAAGGTGAACGGTCAAAGTCATGGTGACCGAATTAAGGAAATAGATCTTTCTAGTTTATCTATCAATCATATGACCTCATAATTAATGCCATCATGAATAATGTAGATAAGTTCATCACGAATGCTTAATTAGTGAGGGACTAAGAGTGGTTGTACGAGTTGTATGTCTTTACTATTTTATAAACAGTCTGTTGAATATTTTGAAACTAATTTGGCAGCAACAGCACCCAGTCAAATTAGTTTCAAAATAATCAACAGCTTACCCGTATAGTTTTCTGGAAATTGAGATTTAGCGTGTGCATGGATCTATCGATCCAAACACGGGCGAAGCATGGGTGGAGCTTAGCTAGGGATGGTTTCCAATTCTTAGTGTTTTGACATTGGGATTTCTGGGATGAAATATGTGAGCATCTGCCTTGATAGGCCATGTGAATTTAAACATTGCGACCATCCATTTTCTGTCTGTCTGTCTGTCTCTGCCTGCCTGTCATTGACATTGTCAACCTTTTCCTTTAAACAACCTCTTCTTAAGAACCCCCGAGCCAATTGTAATTGAATGTCACACAAAACATCTGTAGGGCAAAGAGATCCAAGATAGTTCAAGAGACGCAGATTGGCCAATTTGGGTGATGGCCAAGAGATTTGTTTACCTGAATTTCAAGATTAAACTAGACTTGCCTCTAATTCAAGGTTGATTGTAATTAAAACAACCGAGCCTAAGTACAATAAACTTTCGATTTACAGGTAAGTCTAGTTTAATCTTGAAATTTGGCAACCAAATCTCATGTAATGACACTATCGAACAGATTGATGTGCTAAAAATAAATACTAAACCTGACTATTTACCTCCATCCCATAAGGGGAAGAGGGTATTGCATTTAAAGTTCTCGTGTTCCATTAAATATAGACCCTTTTGCCTGAGATATGAGATGCCTGCTGATTTCTGTTGAATTTACCCATCATGCTATGCTACCCAGCATGCAACGCTACCCAGCATGCGATTTCCTGACTCCATAATCATTGTAATTATTGGACGCCATATTCGTTTAGTCTATTGTCTCTATAAGCCAGGATTTCTCAAACAAAACAAACCCGCCTTCACGTGCAAATAGTCATTTGTCCTCCAGCTCTGGAAGCGTAAGCATGCACGTAGGGCGTACTGTTCACGGCAGTACATTCGACGGCCTGCATTGCCATACTGTTCAGTGCAACTGTGTCAATTTGCAGAAGAAAATTAGAGAAAGCTTTTATATATATTTTGATGATAATTTGCATGAAAGTTATTGCTATCAATGACAGCAACAACATTCAGTAAAATTATTGTCATTATAATTAGGTAATGCGATTACTACCTGGTACAGATTTGATACTAATAGGTATGAAAATTGTTGCTACAACAGCTTTCAGTCTCTATATTCTAAAATATTCATCATAATTTTAGTTGACTCTCGTTACGGATTTGAATAGCAATTTGACTAAATTGTTGATGTCTAAGGCACCAATACCATTGTCGAATTATTATCCACACACGTACAATCACTATATTACTATTTATGTAAAGTTAGCTTAGGCCTATACACGCGTGCTCAGGCCTATATACGCGTGCTCGCCAAGAATGAATGCTTAGCAAACGGCGTGTAAGTTTCGTTGACAGATTTGTGCATTTGTTTGAAATGCATTGATCGAACAGAAACGTACACGCGGTAGGTAGCTAGGAAAAATATTTCCTTCGTGCAGGCAACTCGTATTTTGGCCATATACTCACTCTACTTAGATAACAATACTGAGCGCTGTGTAATTCTATGGACAACAAATTGATAACGTTGTTGGTGCCTTAGTCAGCAACAACGTAGTCAAATTGCTCTGCAAATCCGTAGAAAGTGTTGACTGAAATTTATGATGATTGTTTTAGAATACATAGACTGAAAGCTGTTGCAGCAACACTTCAATAAAATTTGTATCAAATATATAGCAGGTAGTAATTGCATTACATACTAATTATTTTAACAACAATTTGACTGAATGTTTCATTGATTGCAACAACTTTCACGCAAATTACCGAAAATCTGATGTAATAAACGAGAGTGCTAGATCGTGCATTCATTGATATGTTTATTTTGTTTTGGATTCAGTCAGTACTGGACATAAATCAGTATGTTTAGCTCAACTGGCCCAAATGGCCAAATGCGCTTATACCATAGCGGCTGGCCATCATCCATCCGTCATCTGCCATCCATCTATCGCTCAAATTGTATCTCCTTAACGCTCTGACCGGTTTCAACCAAATGGGGCTGGAAAGATCCTATGGAGGTAGGCTCCAGGACTTCTGTTCAAATTTTTGCTTGGTTGATATTTTTGGTGAGCATCTTGGATTTTCATTAAAAATTTCCAGTCATTTAAAATGCTACTCCGTAATCAATGCCCTCGCTTTCAACCAAACTTGAGTGGAACGATCTTATCATGGTAGACTTCAACATATCAAACGAGAATTTTGATTTGTCAATTGTTTTGTTAGCCATCTTGGGATTTTCTGAAAATTATCCAGAAATCCTTTAAAATATATCTGCTGCTAAACCGCTTGGTAGATTTTAGCCAAATTTGACTGAAAGGAGCCTATCGTGGTAGCCTCTAGATACAGAATTTTGATTGGTCAGTATTTTTTGGTGGCCATCATGGATTCTTGCAGATTTTCTGGAACTGTTTAAAACTCTAATCAATGGCCCGATTTCAAGGAAACATTGTTGGAACAATCCTATCACAGTGGACTTTAGCATATCAAACATGAACTTTGATTGTTCAATCTTTTTGGTGGCCATGTTGGATTTTCACAAAAATGTTCATCATGTCACTATAATTGCAAATGGTAATGATCCAGGTGAGAGGCACTAAGCCTTTGGGCCTCTTATTCTGATGGCTATTTTGTTCTGCAAAATGACCTCTCGGGAACTGCTTTACAGATCTGGCTATTAGATTTCATCGATAGCTAAGCGTGATTCAAATTTGTTCAAGAGAACTTGATCTGTGATAAAACTTGACTGTCATGGACAAGTCAAAATGTAGCCTTTGTTGGCCATATTGAATTCTTTTTTTTTTGGTTGGATGGAGCCTATGGTTCGATCTGATTGTGATCAGCGTCCATTATTAATTTTTCCTGCTAAATATCGTACATACTGAATCCCAACTTTGTATTTCTGTCTTGTTATGGCTGAATTTAAAGAATTATGTCTGTTCAAATGTTAATTGTTCAAATGTTAGTGGTCTAGATAAGCGTCAAGGACCTTGGGCCTCTTGTTTTGTTTTGAATTCTGTCAGTACTGGACATAAATCATTGTTTTTGTTTTCAATTCAGTCTCAACTGGATATAAATCAGTATGGTTTTGTTAACAATTCATTCACAATTGGACATAAATCAGTATGGTTTTGTTAACAATTCATTCACAACTGGACATAAATCTGTTTTTGTTTTCAATTCAGTCACTACTGGACACAAATCAGTATGTGTTAGGAGAATTAGCGGCATTAGAGCGAGAACAGACGCAGGTGGATGAAAGAGCTGCATTGCTCGAGAAAGATCTCCGCTCAGCCATGGATTCAGGTGAGATGATTCGCCCTTGGAATTTGAAAGATCAAATAGGAAATGTAAATTAAACTATTGGCAGCAATAGGTTTCATTCAAATTCAATAGAAAATGTTCAACACCTTAACCCTTTAATGGTCAAATTTTGCCAATAAAATCTATAACCTTTTAATGGTCAAATTTTGCCCATAAAATCTATAATATATTTGCTTATTGAATGTTAATTTGCAGCCCAAGAGCGGACTATTTTTGAAAATATTAAAAAATAGTCTTCTCTTGGCCTCAAATGGACATTCCTCAAGACGTCTGCAGAGGCCGGTTTTGACCGGCTTGACCTGTAAAGGGTTAACTGTAGGATGTCTTAACCTTTAACACTCATGATGGCCCCAAAAAATGGCTTTGATTGTGATCTTGAGAAAAGTCTAGTTACAGACCAAGAGAAGACTATTTTTGAAAATTTACCACTAGAATGACTGACTCGATTACCAAGCCAGTTGTACCAGTGATACCTTTAAAAAAAGTAATCTCTTTGTCTGTAAATGGACATTTTCTTTGAGAAAGTTTAAAGTTTCTTGAGCCAATTTGAGGAGTACGGGTTACATTAACACTTGCCACTCTGATGTCAAAATTTTAAATTTTCAAATTAAATTAAAAGACGAACTGGTATTCATTTTTCAACAAATTTGATAATTTATAGACAGCAACATCATCCACCAAATTTGTTGAAAAATGTACACCAGTTTCTTTGCTATTATCACAGCACGAGATAGAATATTGGCATCAGAGTGGTCAGGGTTAAGACTGAACTTTGAAATACTACCTTCATATGATAATAAAACCACTACTAGCAGCATGGAAGCTGAAATAAATCTGATACAGTACAGCTAAATAATAACCTCAATTGTTCCCAAAATTAAATAAAATGTGCTGTTGACTATTATAATTCGATTGGAAGACATTGCTGTCTAAGGTCGCAATGTTTTCCAATCCACTTATGCTCAAAATATTAAACATTTCTTACTAAGCTAAGATGTTTTTGTTTCGGAAACATGCAAACTTATTTATGAGCTGTACTGCAGTTCCATTTTCTTTTACTTTAGCTGTTAATGGAGGGTTCCAATTTATCCATAGATCATATGATGGCATAATCAACTATATTACGTGTAGGGTGATGTCATAATCAATTATGTCGTGAATGATGTAGATAAGTTCATCCTGAATGCTTAATTGATGATGAACTAAGCGTTGTTGTATGAATTGTATGTCTACTATTTAATAAAGATTCTGTTGAATTTTCTAAAGCGAATGGCAGAAACAGCACCCTGTCTAATTAGTTTCAAAATATTCAACAGCTTACCTGTATAGTTTTATAGAAATTGAGACTCGAAGAGTGCAGAGATCGATTGATCCCAATACGAGCAAAGCGTGGGTGGAGCTTAGCTAGAGATGGGTGGGGCCTTGCTAAAACTGGATTCATCCATTGATAATCTTCTCTTGGCCTGCAAATCGACATTAAAAATATTCAATATTCTTGACCAGTAAAGAAATGGCTAAGAACATTGACAATGCCGAACAAACGTCTCTGCTAAGAACATTGATAATGCCAAATAAACGTCTCTGCTAAGAACATTGGCAATGCAGAGTAAACGTCTCTGCTAAGAACATTGACAATGCCGAATAAATGTCTCTTCTAAGAACATTTCCAATGTTGAATAAATGTCTCTTTGCTAAGCACATTTCGAATGCAGAATAAATGTCTCTGCTAAGAACATTTACAATACCCAATACACGTCCTTTTGCTAAGAACATTTACAATGCCGAATAAACAGCTCTTTGCTAAGAACATTGACAATGCAGAATAAACGTCTCTTTGCTAAGAACATTGACAAATGCAGACTAAACGTCTCTTTGCAAAGAACATCGACAACACAGAATAAACGTCTCTGCCAAGAACATTGACAATGCAGAATAAACGGTTCTTTGCTAAGAACACAGTTTACAATGCTCAATAAACGTCTCTGCTAAGAACATTGACAATGCAGAATAAATGTCTCTGCTAAGAAGATTTACAGTGCCAAAATAGATTGATCGGACGATGACACGTCATCGCAAATCCCCATGTGCACCCCTTTTAACTTTTGACCCCCCCCCCACAACCCATCCCGAAGGTAGAGTCAAATGGGTCTTTCCATGCCAAATCACCAGAGGTCTCCGGGTGACCACCACCGGTTTTTATGAAACAAGATACTATGTAGTTGCCCACATGGTCAAACCACCCCTGGTATATGGGCCAAAATCCGACATTTTTTGTTTTCGTCACATGTTTGAGCCCTAGCTACACATTAACATTTGAGTTGATTCAGTTGAGTTTTCTCCTGAAGATGTACCTATTGGTATATACCTCAGACAATATCAAATTAAGTCTCTGTGATGAATAAGTGAATATTAAATAGTGTAGTGAAAAAATCTGCAAAAAAAATACTTGAGTGAATAAACACCCAATTTTATGCATCTATGACTCAGGAAATACCATAGATATCTTGATTATGACATGTGGTTCTCTAGGTAGCAATTAGTTAGTGTAGTAATTTGCAGCTTGATATCTTCAAAATTAAGAAAATTATTAGCATTTAAAAATGCTCAATCACCATGCGCAAGATTCGCGAGTGTCAAAAAGTGCCACGCCCCCTCAATTTTAATTAATCATATCTTCTTAGTTAATTAGAATTTGACACTGAAACTTTGCATGCTTAAGTCATTTCTATAATGAACATTTGTGTGAAATTTCATAAAAATTGGTGGTGGTCACCCGGGAAGATTTATGAATTTTGGGTGAGTTGGCGCGGAATGACCCAAATGTAAATGTCCTTTTGCACTCCACAATCATATGGGTAACTGACATTAAATTTGGTTGAATTTCATTCAACAGTGTCAGAGGAGTTGCATTACAATCAATTTCACCTTTTGACCACATCCCCCACCTCCTGGGGGCAGGGCCAAATGTAAATGTGCTCATCCGCTCGACCACTCCACATTGATATGGGTAGCTCACATCCTAAATCTGGTTGAATTCCATCCAATTTTTTTGGAGGAGTTACATTACAATTAATTTCTTGACATTTTGACCCCCCCATCCCCCACCCAAAGGGGGCAGGGACAAATGTAAATGTGCTCATCCACTCCACATTAATATGGGTAATTCACATACCAAATTTGGTTGAATTCTGTCCAACAGTTTCGGAGGAGATTCGTTACATTCAATTTCTGCAGGTTAAAATTTGACCTTTTGACCCTTACCCCGCTCCCTGGGGGTGGAGCCAAATGTAAATGGCCTCTTGCACTCCACAATCATATTGGTAACCCACATACCAAATTTTGTTGAATTCCACCCCATGGTTTGGGAGTACTTAAGTGTGATGTGCAGACGAACAGACAGTTGGACAGACGGACGGAGGCGATTACAATATCCCCGACGCTTTTTAGGGTGTGGGGATAATAAACATCTCTATGCTAAGAACATTGCTATCCGCTATGGTTTTCAAATTGAGATACCGATACTTCATTGTTCAAAGGCTTACATTTAATCCTGATTAACGGGAGATAATAATGTATTGGTTTGTTACAAATTATGTATATTATTCAGATAGCGTCCCTTAGATCACTTATAACTTTAACTAAAGGGAGATAATTTCTAAGTATGGAATGATTTTAAAATTATTTCTTTATGTGATTACCTCCCTTATGCCAGATTCATTGTGAAACATTTTAAAGCTAACTGTATTGAATTTGTCAGATCTTTCATGCGGAGTTGTATTAAACATTTAGCCCTCGAATTTGTTATAAATGTCAATGTTTTCATAGAAAAGTTCCTTTTTCATACGAAGAAAAGATTATTTTTTAGAGTTTATCACTGGAAATACTGGCTTGGTTATTCCAGTGGTAAATTTTCAAAAATATCTAAGAATCCCTTTAGTAATCACTAAGTCTGTCCATCTGTCCATCCACAATATGATATCCTGCAAACAGCATATCATACAAAACCGCTTCAGATATTTTAATGAAACTAAGTATATGCCTCAGTTATGATATACAGAATGTGCTTTTTGAGGAATTCACCTGTCCAAGATTTTGGGTGAAAATGGGTCTTTTTAATGCAAAAACAGTAATTTCCTTGTAAGTAACATATCATGCAGAACTGCTTCAGATTTTTTAATGAAACTTGGTGTATGCCTCGGGTATTTGTGTTTTGAAGAATTCACCGTTATAGGTCCAAGATTTTGGGTAAAAATCAGCCATTTAATGCAAAAACTCAAGATTTTTGTCAATTTCCTCGTAAACACATATCATACAGAATTGCTTAAAATAATTTAATGAAACTTTGCAGGTGGCTTCTTTATGATGGGTAGAGGCGCCCTTTGTATGATTTACCTTTATAGCTTCACGATTTTGGGTGAAAATTGGCTTTTTAATGCAAAAACAAAAAAAGATTTTTGTCAATTTCCTTGTTTTTAAAAATCTAAGTTTAAAAATTTTTTTTTTAATAATAATAATATGAAGGCTTTGAATAAAATTGCTACATACTACAATGAGAAAGGTATTTCCAGTAATTGCAGTGCGTTCTGAGTCAAACAACGTTTTCTAGTTTTGAACCAAGAAATACATGTAGGTAAATGTTACAGTTTTTAAATTCATCAAGGGCTTATTCGATGTCAATAAGACATTACAGATTTGTTTTATATCATCATTGTATTCGGTTTGCAGAAAAATTAAAATAAATTTAAAGTTTTCTCCATACTCATACATGGTTTGCACTTAGTTCATTTCTGTGTCATTTGTCTCCTTTTCAAGAATTAGAAGAAAGTTGTTCAAAATGTAACTGGATAAATGTATAGATTATAATAAATTAAACAAAATTATTCATATTTGATTCTTAACTGTCCTGTGCAGAGTTAAAGTCCATAATGCACCTTAATTAATTGTATTATTCTTAGATTTATTGGAAATACAGTAGGGTCACATTTGCGTGAAAAAATATTTTAGACAACCCAATAACCAGGTTAAATGGTGTCCCAATACTAAGACATCACACCAGGAAGTGCACAGAATGCCAATGGTCACTATGACATCACACAGGGAAGTTCACAGGATACTAATGATCACTATCACATCACAAAGGGAAGTGAATAGGATGCTAATGCACACTATGACATCACACAGGGAAGTGCACAGGATACTAATGATCACTATCACATCACACAGGGAAGTGAATAGGATGCTAATGGTCACTATGACATCACACAGGGAAGTGCACAGGATGCTAATGCACACTATGACATCACACAGGGAAGTGCACAGGGTACTAATGATCACTATCACATCACACAGGGAAGTGAATAGGATGCTAATGGTCACTATGACATCACACATGGAAGTGAATAGGATGCTAATGTTCACTATGACCTCACACAGGGAAGTGCACAGGATGCTAATGCACACTATGACATCACACTGGGAAGTGCACAGGGTACTAATGATCACTATCACATCACACAGGGAAGTGAATAGGATGCTAATGGTCACTATGGCATCACACAGGGAACTGCACACGATGCTAATGCACACTGACATCACACAGGGAAGTGCACAGGGTGCTAATGTTCACTATGACATCACACAGGGAAGTGCACAGGATGCGAATGCACACTATGACATCACTCAGGGAAGTGCACACTATGACATCACACAGGGAAGTGCACATGGTGCTAATGTTCACTATCACATCACACAGGGAAGTGAATAGGATGCTAATGCACACTATGGCATCACACAGGGAAGTGCACAGGATGCTAATGCACACTATGACATCACACAGGGAAGTGCACAGGGTACTAATGATCACTATGACATCACACCAGGAAGTGCACAGAATGCCAATGTTCACTATGACATCACACAGGCAAGTGCACAGTATGTTAATGCTCACTATGATATCACACAGGGAGGTGAATAGGATGCTAATGCTCACAGTGACATCACACAGGGAAGTGGACAGGATGCTAATGCACACTATGACATCACACAGGGAAGTGCACAGGTTACTAATGATCACTATCACATCACACAGGGAAGTGAATAGGATGCTAATGCACACTATGACATCACACAGAGAAGTGCACAGGATGCTAATGCTCACTATGACATCACACAGGGAAGTGCACAGGGTACTAATGATCACTATCACATCACACAGGGACGTGCACAGGGTGTTAATGTTCACTATGACATCACACAGGCAAGTGCACAGTATGTTAATGCTCACTATGACATCACACAGGGAAGTGAATAGGATGCTAATGCACACTATCACATCACACAGGGAAGTGCACAGGATACTAATGATCACTATCACATCACAGGGAAGTGCACAGGATGCTAATGGTCTCTATGACATCACACAGAGAAGTGCACAGGATGCTAATGCACACTGTGACATCACACAGGGAAGTGCACAGGATGGTAATGCACACTATGACATCACACAGGGAAGTGCACAGGATGCTAATGCGCACTATGACATCACACAGGGAAGTGCACAGGATGCTAATGCACACTATGACATCACACAGGGAAGTGCACAGGATGCTAATGCTCACTATGACATCACACAGGGAAGTGCACAGGATGCTAATGCACACTATGACATCACACAGGGAAGTGCACAGGATGCCAAGTCAATACTTCACAATGTCCTTAGTACATGTATGCCTGTAGACAACATCCGTGAACAAGAGATATGTTTAGCATGATATGCTTCATATACCATACAGTAAGAGAGTTCCATCCCTAGGTAAGCTTCACCCACACTTTGCCCGTGTTGAGATCAGTCGATCCCTGCACTCCCTGAATCTCAATTAAAAAAAATCTATACGGGTAAGTTGTTGAATATTTTGAAACTAAATTGAGTGTGTGCTGTTGCTACCTATTTATTAAATAGTAAAGACATACATGCTATCTGCTAAGCGTGCTATGAGGTGACCTCAAGAAAGCAGGACTCAGTACACTCAAGTCAAGAATGGATATGAGGAAGCTAAGGATTTTGAGTGAGGACAAGACATGGTGAGCAAAAGCGAAGCAGGACTGATTGCAGCTGTAGGATGTTTCTATTACTACAGCCGCAGAATACAGCAATCATACAAAGGCATACAATTTGTACAATAACGCTTAGTCCGTCATCAATTAAGTGTTTGTGATGAACTTATCTATGTCATTCATGACATAATTGATTATGACGTCATCCTACACATCACATAGTTGATTATGATGTCATATGATTGATGATAAACTGGAATCATCCATTATGATTGTTGAAAATGTATCAGGATTTTAGATGGTTTTACATGCATTTCCACTATGGTAGCTATCTTTGCAAAATAATACAAGTATGTCCCTATGTTAAATTGTTAGCTATAACAATAAAGAAAATCTGCAATATTTCAATTAGGCTTGCACGATTACATGATTAAATCGAAAATCGCTATTATGTTTTAAATCATGAATTTATATGATTAAAAATTAAATAATCGAATAATCGTGAATATCTTCTATTGAATAAAATATTTCAAAACCTAACTTTTAATTACTTTTTAATGCGATCGGTCATGAAAATTGACGCTTCATGAAAAATGACATTTTTCTTAGTGAATGTATGTCTATTTGCAGGGCAAGAGAAGCCTATTTTTGAAAATAGATGACTGGAATCCAGTCAAACATTTTCAAAAATAGTCTTCGCTTGCCCTGCAAATGAACTTCTCAAACACTATTACAGCTTTCGTTACTGATATTCGTTTGTTGCTATGTCTTGGTAATTTGGACCCAAGCTGACTAATTGAGTAATCACGATTATTTTTAAATAATTGATCACGATCACTCAACGCAATAGTTGAGCAAGCCTAATTTCAACGTATGTGGTGACAATGAATGCTTAATAATATTAATCTCAGCACGCATGTCATTATCAAAAAGATCTGGCGTGTTTAAAATTGGGAGGGATGTGCTATATGACATCCTAGAAAATTCTTCTAAACGTTTACCAGAGGAAAACCTATAACTCGATGACTGAGGCAATCATGACTGTGCCAGTCATTCCAGTGGTAAATTTTCAAACATGTTCTTGATCTGAAAATGGGGCATTCACTAATCAAAAATGTCAGTTTTCTTGATGAATCTTGAATGTTAAAGGGTTAATTCTAATTTCTTGAGCATGTTTCATTCCATACATTCATCATGATAGCATTAACCCTTTAATCCTCAAATTTATTCAAGAAAATCTAAATTTTCTCATAATAAATATATCCATTTGCAGACCAAGAGAAGACTATTTTTGAAGATTTAACACTGGAATGACTGGCTCGGTTATCGAGCCAGTCATTCAAGTGGTAAATTTTAAAAAATAGTCTTCTCTTGGTCTGCAAATGGACATTTCTCAAGAGCACTGCAGAAGCCGTTTTTGGTTGTTATCAGGGTTATATGGTTAAAGACTATTGCGGGCACCCGAGTAACTAATCTTAAAGCTATTTGAGTGAAAATCAACACTGTTTTCAATAGTTTTCAGTCAAATTGCTTTTAAAATTGCATCGTGTGGTCTATATGTGCCGCTTTTGGTAAGAGTTCTGTAAATCGCGGATGATAATGGTTAAAGTTTATCTCTTGACAAGTATCGAACATTATTCTCAGGGAAACCTAACAACTGAAGATAAATTCTTGCGCACACGTTGTTGTCACTGGTCATCGTAACAAATGATCAGCCCCGACGGTGATATCTGCATAAAATCCACACACGAAATGATGAACAGCGGCAATCAACGCCACACAAAACATTGAGCGGCTAATTGAATCCTGAAAACTACTGATAAATTTACATCTTTCCCTGCCCTACACCATTATCTTGGTGCATAAATGTGACCCCAGGAAGCTGAAGGGGCTTCAGTATTGTCTGCTTCAAGTAACACATTTGTCATTGCCTGTGAATTTAATAAAGAAAAAAACATCACAAAAATATTACAGATACAGTTTTATACCGCATCTCTAAAGAGCAATGTCTGATAGGAGACCTTGAAAACAATTTGAGTGAAGGTTATTGCTATATATACAATAACCTGTTTCATTTAAACTAAAAGAAAAATAATCATCCACATGATTTTACCTTAGATTATTGCTAATGCTAAAATAGATTAAGCAACACAGCTATCTTTTCTTGTGCAGCTATAAGGAAGAAATGAAATGGTTAGAATTATGTATCTCCTAACATGATAAATTGTTCTTGCGTGTGCCCTTGAAGAAACAATGCTATTTGGCAGTAAATCTCTTCCAGTTCTCCTGTTTCAACCCCCACCCTACTCCCTCTACCTCCCCACCCATCTCCTCATCCCTCCCTCTTACTCCGTTTCCCCTCTCCTTTCCCTCCCCTCAGCCCCCCTCCCCATCCCCTCTCCATCCTTCTCTCTCCCTCTACTCCTCGTCATCTTCCTCATCCTCCCTTCCCCTCCTCTTCCCTTCCCTCTCCTACTCCTCCATCTCTCCTCCTTCCCCTCTCATCCTCCCCACCCACCCCCTCCTCCTGCACTCCTCATCCTCCTCCTATTGCTTATACAATAAGATATCCACTCCTATCGTGTCATTAAGCCAATGACATTGTTATGGAACCCTAAGACCTGATAGACTTTCTTTTGTTGCATGTCATTGTCCTGTGTAACAAATGACCCTCCTACTGCAGCATATCAGCTACCAAACAATGATGCAGTGTGGCAATTAGGGCAGGACAACAAGTGAAAATAATCCCGCAATATATCACTTTTTATCAGCAGTGTTCCGATGATGGAAGTCAGGGTCTTCCTGAGACTATAATAATCATTTAGGCGCTCAGTGGGTTTCCATGTCGAGGTGTTTACAATTAATGACACCAGCCTTATGATACAGAGTCAACTTAATTAGCCCATTAACTAAATACAACCTTAGAAGTGTTGATGGATAATTTTTATGTTCATTTTCGCCATTCCCCTGTATGTTTTCTGTCTTAATTACCTCCCCTTAATAATGTGTTATCCGCTTCAAATATCTGTCTTCCGGACGTATACTCACCATCATTATTACGCTCATCCCATAATGGGTAAAGAGTATTGAGATTGTGTCTGTCTCTGTGTGTTTGTGTGTTTGTGTGTCCATCCCTGGACACACAGACACACGGAGACAGACCCAATCTCAATTATCTCTACTCGTTACGGGACGAGCGTAATAACTATGATGAGTATATGTTAGTATCTTAAAAACTACCGATTCAATTTGCCTCATGTTAGTGTATTTCCAGACATGATCGGCATAAAAGAACCCATATTTGGATGGGTTTCAAATCTTAGATCTGTGGATATCTCGAAAACTGTAGGTCTGATTTGGCTCAAATTTTAACACAGGCGATGCTGTGATGATTACACTAGGATTCACCGACGTGCTAAGACTGACCTATGTGACATCACAGCTGGAAATAGTCAAATAAAGCTGTCAACTGTCGTAAAGGATCTTGGTGTATACTTAGACAATGAACTGACTATGGATAAACATGTTAGTTACATCTGCAAAGTCTGCTATTTTCAATTGCGCAATATCGGCAGCATCAGGCGCTATATCACAAAAGAGGCCGCGATCATGCTAGTACGAGCATTGATAACGTCGCGCCTGGATTATTGTAATAGCCTCCTGATTGGCGCCTCAAAAGAACTTATTCAGCGACTTCAGGTGGTCCAGAACACTGCAGCGAGAATCATATCCCTGTGTGCCAAGCGAGAACACATTACTCCGGTCCTACATGATTTGCACTGGCTCCCCATTGTGCAAAGAATAACTTTTAAGACACTATGTCTGACATACCAATGTGTATCTGGCACAGCACCAGCCTATCTCTCTGACCTTGTACAACCTTACATTCCTGGTCGCTCTCTCAGATCTGCAAATCTAAATCTACTAAAAGTACCTAAGGTCAACTCTAAAACATATGGCCATAAAACTTTCTCTTTCACTGCAGCTACCGAATGGAATAACTTACCAAATGAAATTAGAAACTCATCAACTTTAGAAATCTTTAAATCCAATCTTAAATTCTATTTATTTCAAATAGCATATCCATAGAATACTTACGCGCGTTAGCGCTTAGAGCATGCAGTTGCATGGATTAAGCGCTCTAAAAATGTACTATTATTATTATTATTATTATATTCCACAACTATGGGCATGATCCGAAAAAATCTAGAAACTCCAAAGACATCTATCTAATCCGAAAAAATGTGGAAAATACAATGTGACAAAAAACAGGAGGGCTCTTCTTTCATATTTCCAATCTTTTAAATGCCACATAAATGAAATAAAATTTACTAAAAATAAATGCATATGAAAGTTCAACTTATTTTATCACAAGGTTGAATGATTTCTGCTCAACGTCGATTGAGCAATAGAGAGGAGTCCAATCCATCAGCCGAATATATGACATCATAATGAATTACATCACATGTAGGGTGATGTCACAATCAATTATGTCATGAATGATGTATCTAAGTCTGTCATAAACCCTTAATAGTCAGTCAAGTTGTACGAATTGTGTCTACTATTTAATATTTTGTTGAATATTTTGAAACTAATTAGGGCCCCACACCGGAAGGTATGGAAGCCCTATAGTAATCACCGTACCGTGAATATATGTCCATCTGTCTGTCCGTCCACAATATCTCGTAAACTGAATATCATACAGAACAGCTTCAGATATCTTAATGAAACTTGGCAGGTGGCTTCTTAATGATGGCTAGATGTGCCTGAAGGATTCACCTTTATATGTTCAATTGTTTGAGTGAAAATGGGCTTTTTAATGCATAAACTCACAATTTATGTCAATTTCCTCGTAAGCACCATATCATATAGAATTGCTTCATATATTTTAATGAAACTTGGTGTATGCCTCAGTTATGATATGCAGATGTGCCTTTTGAAGAATTCACCTTTATAGGTCCAATATTTTGGGTGAAAATGGGCTTTTTAATGCAAAAACTCAAGATGTTTGTAAATTTCCTCATAAACAGCATATCATATAGAACTGCTTCAGATATTTTAATGAAACTTAGTGTATTCTTGAGTTATGATACGCAGATGTACCATTTGAAGTTTCCACCCATATAGGTCCAATATTTTTTTGGGGAAATAGGATTTTTAATGCAAAAACTCACAATTTTTGTCAGTTTCCTCATATCATACAGAATCGCTTAAAATAATTTAATGAAACTAGGTATATGTCTCCGGTATGATACGCAGATGTGCCTTTTGAAGGATTCATCGTTATATGTCCAGGATTTTGGGTGAAAATGGGTGTTTTAGTGCAAAAACAACTTTTGTCAATTTCCTTTTTTTTTTAATACCATGAAGGCTTTGAATAAAATTGCTATTTTTCCATAGAGAAAGGTATTTCCAGTGATTGCGGGGCCCTCTGAGTCAAACAATGTTTTCTAGTTTTACTGGGGGCTGTTGTTGCGATAGGCAGCAACAGCACCTGGTCAAATTAGGTTCAAAATATTCAACAGCTTTCCTGTATAGGTTTCTGGAAATTGAGATTCAGTGAGTTCAGGGTCGATCGATCCCAACACAGGCAAAGAATGGGTGGAGCTTAGCTAGAGATGGGCGGGGCATAGCTAAAACTGGATTCATCCATTGTGTCACTCACCAGACCTTTTTTTAACGCCTCACTTTTACATTTGTATAGTTGTTTTGAAAATTTCATCATGCTGATGCCTAAAATGAGCGAGAGAGCAGAGGCATCAACACTTTAACAAATATCAATTTTCTCATAAGAAATGTCCATTTGCCGACCAAGAGAAGACTATTCTTGAAAATTTACCACTGGAATGACTGGCTCGATAACCGAGCCAAGTTATCGAGCCAGTTATTCCAGTGGTAAATTTTCAAAAATAGTCTTATCTTTGTCGGTAAATAGACATATTCAAAGAGAAAATTTTAATTTTCATGAACAAATTTCAGGATTAAAGGGTGAAAAACACTGCTCTATATATGATAGATATGCAAATTGTACAATTACTTTATTTCCAGGCAAGAACCAAGCAGAGGAGGAGCGCCTGATGCAGGAGTGGTTCCTGCTAGTGAATAAGAAGAATGCGCTTATAAGAAGACAAATGCAGCTTAACATCCTGTAAGTAATAGATTATAGCAGTAATAATTATGGTCAAGCAGTACATATGGTCATGTGAAAATGACCGCTTTAATGGCAGAGTGATCATTAAATACTGGTGGTCACTTAACCCTTTAATTCTTGAATTTAAATTTTCGCATTGAAGATGTCTAGTTGCAGGCCAAGAGATTATTTTGTTTAATTTACAACTTGTAAACGAACCAGTCATTCCAGTTGTAAATTTAAAAAAATGGTCTTTTGGTATGCAAATGGCCATCTTCAAGACCACTTCAGACACCGTTTTTGCCTTGGCTTACTGTTAAATGGTTAACACAAAGTCAACTAGTATGGGGTGAGTGACTAATGCCACCTATCATCTAAATCTTTCAAGTAAAAATTTTTGAGAGTAAAATCTCACGCTCCCTCTCATCAAAGTGGTCATACAGAGTCAGCATCGTGTGGCACAATGATAAAATTCATAAGATAAAATTACTTTATTTATTTAATTGTTAAATAATTCAATAATTTATAAAGACATTTAGCAATAACTATATATTCGTGTAATATTATCTTAGATTTTAACCCTCGAATTTGTTCAAGAAAGTTTGAATTTTCTCATAGAAAAATGTCCATTTGCAGACCAAGAGAAGACTATTTTTGAAACTTTGCCACGGGAATGACTGGCTCGGTTATCGAGCCAGTCATTCCAGTGATAAATTTTCAAAAAATAGTCTTCTCTTGGTCTGCAAATGTACACTTCCCCCAGACCACTGCAGAAGCCGCTTTTGGTTGATATGAGTGTTAAAGTGTTAACGCCATGATAAATGCTATTTATGTATCAAAATCATGTAAACAGTATAAAATATCACGTTAAATAAATTAATTAATTTAGATTTTACTCTGAATAAAATAATGTTTGTTTAGTTAGCATTATGAAATGCTTGGACCAGATTATAAGTATTGTGTGTTTTGGTGACAAAATCGTGTGTCTGAACCGTCGATTGTGTCAACTTGAGTCACAGAGGTCTTGAGAGAGCCGATTAAGCAAAATAAATCCTCTACAAACCTGCTATTTCACACAAACAAATATTCTTCACATTTTACGAATGAGCTCTGCTAATTTTTCAGTAAAAAAATAAAATCGGATTTGTTTCTTGTTTATGTTTGATTTGATTGTGAGTTGATCCTATGGGACAATGAATACAGTTTGTGGGGACGAACATCTCCGCTGAACATCGCGGCCGCAATACTACATTGTAATAGTGTTAGTTTTGCAATAACAGAGGGGCATTTGAAGTATAATATCATCAGCGCAACTATCTGGTCTATGGTAGCAAATTTCCCACAAGTCTTTGTAAAAGCTCACTTATAACATAATAATACAGCGTAGTTTGGTAGTAATATTGCAGAGTTTGGTAATTCAAGTATTGTATTCATTGCGGAGATTAATACGTTAACCCTTGGAACTCCACTGTCTCAATTTCACAGCTATACAGGAAACCAGTTGAATATTGTGAACAAATTTTACGGGAACCTGATGCTCCAATAGGAAATAACAGCTCCCAGTCAAATTAATTTCAAAATATACAACTGGGTACTCCTTGTATTATTAAAAAGTGGTTATCAATGTTTTGACACGACTTATTACCAGATTGAATTTTAGAAATATTAATTAAACCTTTAACCCTCGAATTTATTCAAGAAAATTTCAATAGAAAATGTCCAATTGCAGACCAAAAGAGGACTCTTTGAAATTTACCACTGCAGTGACTGGCTCGGTTATCGAGCCAGTCATTCCAGTGGTAAATCTTCAAAAATAATATTATTGGTCTGCAAATGGGCATTTCTCAAGACCACAGCAGAAACCGTTTTTAGGTGATATGAGTGTTAAAGGGTTAAGGCATAGTTTGTTATTTCTTTACGTGGTGGGAAAGGGGAGGGAATTGGGTGTGACACAATTGAGATAAAAATTAATTAAAATGCTGTGTTATTTTATGTAACATTCGTTGTCTGCTATCATTCTGTGTGAATCCCAAGCAAAGGTCAAAGGTGAATCTTGTGATTCTTCCCGACCTGACTTGTACGTGAATATGACTGTTATTTTTCCGAGTTTCTCGGCCATGTAGTGTGAGCTTCTCAAGGCTCGTGCGTTGTGTATGAGTGGTCGGATCTGAAGACTCGTGCGTTCTGTACAAGTGGTCGGATATTCAAGCGATGCTTGGACAAAATAGCAGACAAAATTACTGTTGACCTTATGATTTGGCTCTGTCGAAAGCCTGACGGGTGAGATAGATTTTTGGCCGGCCATGTGCACGCGTTCCCAGACATATGAATGTAATATCTGAATAATCGAGAGAAGATTTCTCAGAAACCGCTTGATAATGTGAGTTAGGGAAAGTTGTTCACCGCAGTAGCAGTGTATTAGACGAGTCCTCAAGGACCATTCAAGCATTAGTGCAAAGGCACATTATCGCGACTCAGACTTTTCTTAATAGCTTTGAATTATTATTTTTCTTTTCATTTTCCATATTTTACACTGCATCATTAGTCAAGTTGTACATTCATTTATTACCAGGATTGCCAATGAAAAAATCACAGAACAACCAAATTTATTTATTTGTTACACAATCAAGCATTAATATGTATTCAAAAGAAATGAAACATGACCATTTAAATACAGCATTACCAAATCAAATTTATTAACTTTAAAATTTTTTTAAAAGTATTTCATTACCTTTGTGGCATTAACATTAAATGAATTGATCTTAAATAGATGTATTCTTTTGCATGTCAACAAATACTGTCATGGATCGAACCTGCATTGCTGTAATAATAAATAAAGAATAAAATAACAGGCAAGTGAACTGTATGCATCCATAAAAATGCATGCGCTCATACACGCTCACATGCATGCACCCACGCACGTACGCATAAATAAAATAAAATAAATTAAATAAATAAATAAATAAATAGATGGATAGAATAAATAAATAAATAAATAAATAAATAAATAAATAAATAAATGAAATGGTGATAGGTAGTGCAAGGAATGAGGTGAGATTCTGTGGGTACAGAAGATGAATATATAGGTTGAAGATTATAACATCTGTTCTATTATTATATATGATAGGTTTGTCCAGTTGGGCCGTACTGTTTATTAAGAAGAGCTAGCAGTCGATATGGATGGTTGGTTTGGTCCTACTGGGTATTAAGAAGAGCTAGCAGTCGATATGGATGGCTGGTTTGGTCCTACTGGGTATTAAGAAGAGCTAGCAGTCGATATGGATGGCTGGTTTGGTCCTACTGGGTATTAAGACGGTCTGAACAGGTTCTTGGGTTGGCCGGTTGGGCTGTACTGGGTATTAAAATGTGCTAGGCAGGTTATTGTGTTGACTGGTTGGGCCGTACTGGGTATTAATAAAATCTGAGCATGTGATTGGGTTGACTGTTGCCATAGGCAGCAACAACACCCAGTCAAATTAGTTTCAAAATATTTAACAGCTTGAAATTCTGATTCTATGAATTCAGTGTTTAAAATATATCAATTGATTCCAACATGTGCAACAAATGGATTTCTCTACTGCACAGCTGAATTGGAAGCTAGCTGGTGTTTATTTTTAATAATAAGTTTTCAAAATTTACACAAGTTTGTGTTCCCTCCAACCAATTCACCCTTTGATGGTCAACAATGGTCTCTTCAGTGGACTTTTGACACATTTTGATAAGCCTATTCTTAAAGGTTTGTAGTTGGAATGACTGACTCGATAACTGAACCAGTCATTCAACTTGTAAGTTTTCAAAAATAGCTGTGTTGAGCTGCAAATGGACATTGACTAAGCAAATATTAGTATTTACGTGATCAATTGCGACCAATAAGCTATTAATGTACAGTAACATAAGGGTTAGGGTAATAATCAATACAAATGGACATTGACTAAGCAAATATTAGTATTTACGTGATCAATTGCGACCAATAAGCTATTAATGTACAGTAACATAAGGGTTAGGGTAATAATCAATACCACACCGCTCTTTAATAGGCCATGATCCAAAAATTACACAAAATAAACCTGTAAACACACCTTTGAGGGTAAAAGCCAGACAATGGGTAATTACAAGTACTATAGCTACTCCAGGAAGTGAGCAGTTTGCGAATCATTGAACGATGACGGAATAGCTACTATAAATCCCATAGAACAACATTGTTCTGCGCAAGAAGGTGTGTGTGCACCACGAACAATTGAAAGTGATCGCTATACCGCCAAAATACGATGTAATAAATATGGCACAAGTACAAATTTGATAATAAACATGGTGTGATAACACAATAGCGTGTATGCTGGATGGTGGTGGTGATTGAAAACAAGTATTGGCTCAGATCTTTCATTATTAATATTTTATTCATGTAGAGGTACACTGTAATGTATTAGTGCGGGCGTGCATGTGTATGCGTGTGCGTGCATGCGTGTGCGTGCATGCATGTGTGTGTTTGTGCATGTGTGTGTGTGTGTGCATGCATGTGTTAATGATTTTTTTAGATACAGGTTCAGACACACAAATACACAGACAGACATACCCGAATGCAATACCTTGCCCGTAGGGGATGAAGTTAATAATAATTGATCTATAACCACTGCTCAATCCTTGCAACCACACACCCCCACACACACAGTTTCCCCCCCCCCACCCCCTGTTTCGTCATTATCAAGGATTAATCAAATTAATTTGACTTGAATTTTTAACATACAGACTTAGCTACATATCAGAGCTTCTTTTGTATTCTGGCATCCGACAATAGTGATTGATCAAGCGCATTTTGGTCATATTATGTTAACATTTATTCGTTTAAATTGGTTTGACATTGAAACCATAATCTGGAATGTGTGGTTCTAACAGATCACCATCAAATAGCTCTGACAAAGAGATGTATTTAACCTTTAATGCTCAAACTGGCCAAAGATGCTTTCTGATGGGAATTACAGAAATGTACATTTTTGGCACAAGAGAAGACTATTTTTAAAAGTTTAACCTTTTAATTGTCAAATTTGGTCAAGAGAATCTAAATATTTACTTATTGAATGTCCATTTGCAGGCCAAGAGAATAACTGGCTCGGTTATCGAGCTGGGCATTCAAGTGGTAAACCCAAAAATAGTCCTCTCTTGGCCTGCAAATGGACATTCATCGTGAACACTGCGGAGGCCGGTTTTGGCCGGCTTGACCATTAAAGGGTTAATACTGGAATGACTAGCTGATGGCTCGGTTAATGAGATGGCTCGGTTAATGAGATGGCTCGGTTAACGAGCCAGTCTTTCCAGTGGTAACGTTTTAAAAATCGTTTTCTCTTGTCCTACAAATGTACATTTACAGGGCAGGAATATTGGATTTATTTTCGGGATCAGTAAATGGTTAAAAATTATATATGACATATATGACATCCATCAGAAGCTTAGCCGATGGACAGAGAGAATCACATTTGTGTCGTCTCAGTAATCATTAATATGTACATCATCCTGTATCGTATAAAAAAATACTTGTGTCAATATATTGCTTATTATTTTGAAGACGGTTAGACTGAAAATCAGTCGGTAAGATTGCTTACGACTTAACCCACCAATTTTCATATGTATTGTCTTGAAAATTAATGTCTGCAAATCTCAGAGGGTCAAGTAAAGGATTTAACCCTTCCACTGACAAAGCCCTGAAAAAGTATATTGTTTACGATATAAAGGTTATTCTGTTGAATATTTTGAAATTAATTTGATTGGAAGCCGTTAAGGCAGCAACGACTCCCAGCTAATTCTATTCAACAGTTTTACTGGGTGGTTGCCTTGAAAACGAGATATGGGGAATTCATCGATGAAAAGATTAAATTTTTTCAATCTTTCAAAATTGAACAACAGGCAAGACAAACTGGTCTTTTGTTCTTCATTAAGATTCAGTTATCAACTTCACAGTCAACTGTTGCCGAAGTTTATCTCATGCCAGGCGGGTGGTTGGAGGGAGGGGAGGTAATCCTCACAGCACAAATAACTCGCCATTTTATTCCCGTTGTGCCGATATTGGCGTTGCGTTGTCCCTTGTGATGTAATCATGGCGGGATGTAATCAGATTGAATCGAAGTGCCCATGTGCGATCAGGAATATGAAAAACATTTATTTCTTTAATTGTATTTTCAACAGCTGTACTTGCGCTTTATAAAGTGGAATTATATATGTGCGTTGTTGTAAAGGCTGCATAGCAGATACAGTTCTTAGCCCTCAAATGACCATGTAATCCTTTAGTGGGCAAGATAAATCTGTCTAGAAAACTGTAATGTTTGCTTAAAATTAATGTCCATATGCAGGCCATAGGAAGACTATTTTTTAAATTTTACCAAGCCAGTCATTCCAGTTATAAAGTTTCAAAAGTAGTTTTCACTTGGACATTTCTCAAAACCATTTCAGAGGCGGGATTTGGGCAGTGTTACCATTAACACGTAATAGTTTGACTTTTGTCTATCCATTCATCCATCCACCCACCCACCCACCCACCCATCTGTTCATCCATCCATCTGTCCATCGATACATCCATCCATCCATCTATCCATTCATCTCGACACAGTGTGTATTAATGATATAATAGAATCTTTATAAAATTTAAAAGTGGAGCTCTCAGTGACTAGTGTTGATTAAAAAATAATTCAATAATAATAATAATAATAATAATAATAATAATAATAATAATAATAAAGTGCTAACAATTAATTTCACTCTAGAGACTTGTGTTTGCTTTGAAATAGCAAATATAATTAATTGAAAAAATTTTAATGCAAATATTCAACTAAATATTATTATAAACTTTGTACCTGCAACATAAGATGAGTCAGGTCGATGTTTTTTATGCACAAAATAGCAGAAAATGTGCAAAAATAAGGAAACAAGAATTAATTTTTCCTAGTAATAAAAAGGGCAGCTGCAATGACAGCAGTAATCATGTAAATCTTTGCTCAGAGTTACTCTGGTAAAAATGTCTGCTGGGGGGCTGGGATGTTAATGCAAAGGGTTCTGGTGATTAATCCCATCTCCTCCACTCACGGTTGGGTATAATGCCCTCCCGGTAGTCTCTGCTTCTGACATATTTATATGAGAAAACTCCACCATTGTACCCTGGTTACTGATCCTTGCCTGAGGCCAGAAAAACCAGGGGAAGCTCTTTTAACCTGAACACTATTGAAGCATTACAGGCCGAGGGTTATAGTCACGAGATTGCATATTTTGCTCAATATTTGGAAAGCAATTTAACAGAAAGCTGTTGCTGTTTTAGACAGCAACAACTTTCAGCCAAATTGTTTTCAAAATTTGAGCACATTTCTTTTTATAATGAAATCACGCTTTATACGTTTAGTATTGAATGTGAGGGACTCATCATTGCAGCGCAAGTATAATGTATAAATATCTGAAATCTCATCTTGAAGTAAATTTTGTTTTCTGATAGAGCGTGAAACTATGGCTAATCCACTGGGAGCGTTAATGCACTTAGCCGCTGTGTGCATCCTTTTAATGTGCAGTTCATAATCATCTTCTCCAATTTTTACATTTTAATCTTCTGGAGATGATGATGGTGTGTACCCACACACAAACGCGACTGTCAGACTAGACTACACATAGCAGAACGAGACACGGTTTAAGCATTTTCGGATGAGAGTTTCGTGTTTTGATTTAACCCTGTTCTCTGCGTGTTCAAGTTTCCTCCGAGCTCGCCAATCTATGGGACGGGAGCAGTTTGTCATAATACTTAGCCTGATCCGCCGGCCCAATATTGGTCCAGCTGGTGCTCTTACGGCGCTCTCAGGCGCGCACGGAACGTGGTCGTTCATCGCGCACAATAGGGCCCCGATTGATGCCAGTATTGATCAAGTTAATCCAAATGGGAACACGAAGCACCGCACACCATTATTCCTGATATCCACAAAATTTGTCTGAATAGAAATTCCACTGAAAGACACATTTATAAACTCTCTTAAAATTACATCCAACACCGCAAACCTCCCAGAAGCAAGCCCTTGTCGTCATCTTGAGGTTTCCCTGTTGCTTAAGCACCATTGTCATGACGATGCTGGTGTCCAGAATACATGTTTTATGGCTGCTAATTTCAACCAATATTTTCACCAAAATGCCACACACTAGCAGCTTAAAACCTCACAAAAATTTGTCTTTTTTAGTAGTACCTAGTTAAATATTTAAAAAAATTTAAACAATGGCAATAGGTAAAATATTTCATTGTCGACAATTTATTAACTAAATCAAATATCTCGGATATTAATTTAAATATGTTTTAAATCTATTGCTGTGTCTAAAAGTTAGAATGTTCTCAAGAACTGGTGCTTTGTGTGTGGGAACTGCTTGATGTTATAGCTATTAGTTAGTGCTAGAGAAGTGCTGGATACCGATGCAGAAAGCAAGCTATATATACACATATGTGAGTCAAGAAATCCGCCTTAAGAGCTTTAAAGATTTCCAAGGACTTA
Source organism: Chaetoderma sp. LZ-2023a (assembly GCA_034401795.1). Lineage (NCBI taxonomy): Eukaryota > Metazoa > Mollusca > Caudofoveata > Chaetodermatida > Chaetodermatidae > Chaetoderma > Chaetoderma sp. LZ-2023a. The sequence goes on from CM067373.1 coordinate 23,166,269, forward strand.
GACGGTAATAGTTTAATTGTCATAAATCCTCATAAAGACCGACTTAAAAATCATTTCCTGAATCCCTCTATGCAAAATCCAGCCCACCCCCAATGTAATGCGGCCGAGGTAATAATATAGATAAACACTATGAGATGGTGGTGCTAAGAAAGCGCCACTTCTATATCAAAATTCATCAGATCAAATTCATGTAGTATAAGACATGAGGACTTAGTCGTAATTCTTTATTCATAGGAATTAGGACGTGTCCATTTACTTAAGAATCATAAGGTATTCAACTTGTCCCACCGCTGTTGATGTCGACCCGCCGCCAAATAAGCATATTACATTAATACCAGAAAAGCTGCTTTTCTTCTCATGCTTCTAGGGGCCCAAAGTACTAGAGGAATTTTATTCGGAATTTGTTCTGTAGTTGACTGTGTTAGTGAGAGAGGTGAGCCGAGGTCATGATGAAGCCAGCGATGGCGGTGGCCATGTTATCCAAGATGTTTGTCCTAGGATAAGTGAGGATTTTCAGCTTAGCCGATTGTCTGTCGATTCATGTTAAATAGTCAGGATTTTATGCCACCCGTCAGTTGACAAGAAAATGTAACACAGTCTATCTTGTGTCTAGAGAACGTTTACAACACTCTATTGTAAAGAATCTCTGTGTTTATTATAAAAATATTTGGACTGAAAGTTGTTGCTCACTCATGTAGCTTAAGCTTTCAATTAAATTGCTTTCAATGTATTCAGCAGGTTTGATATTAAACATCTGATGGTCAAGATTTGTCATGGGAATTACATTTATTGCTCAGTGATTTTACATTAGCAGGCTAAGAGACGACTATTTTTGAAATTTTACCACTAGAATGACTGCTTCTGTTATCATGCCTGTCATTTCCGTGATAAATTTTTCAGATAATTCTCTTATCTGGCAGATAGACATTGACCAAAACTAGTGCAAAGGCTGAATTTGGCCATGTTGGTTATTAACCCTTTAACACTTATATTAGCCAAAAACAGCTTCTGCAGTGTTTTGAGAAATGTCCATTTGCAGACCAAGGGAAGACTATTTTTGAAAATTTACCACTGGAAGGACTGGCTCGATAACCGAGCCAGTCATTCCAGTGTTAATTTTTTTTAAATACTTCTCTTGGTCTGTAAATGGACATTTTTAATGAGAAAATTGAAATTTTTTGGAGCAAATTCGAGGGTTAAAGGGTTAAATGAATGTTTGTGAGAGGTTGGGGTGGAGGTTGGTGGGGGAGGTTGGGGTGGAGGTTGGTGGGTGAGATGAGGGCCGTCTTTAATCACTATGATAATTTAACATCTTCATCATGGAACACCAGAAATGATAAATTATTTAAATGATGCCAGAAATGTTCTGTTGAATATTTAAAAATTACTTTTCGCCGAAGAAAATTGCTGACTTTCAATAAAACTATCTTTCAAAATATTCAGTAGCTTACCTACAGTTATGATTTTTCACATTTTTGATATATTTGGATTGCCAGAATAAAATAGTTAAAAGCTAACAATTTCTCGCAAGCCGTGTTGAAGGCGTGCATATAACGAATATAACAGATCTGACTAGAATATGATTTATGCGATTATTTTTCTTGTATTGATGGGGTGGGGAAGTAATTATAGACATGAATTATTGAATGACAAACTACAGGGCTGGAGTGCAAAGCAATTAGCTACTTTAGATTTCTTATTTCTATATATCACATTAAAAATGTTGTCATCGCCGCCGATGCTGGTACCGTCTTCGTCGTCGTCACCAGTATTATTATTATTATTATTATTATTATTATTATTATTATTATTATTATCAAGACATGTCCAAATTGAAAACATGCGCAACCCATTTGGGGACTAAGCAAATTTGTTTTAGGTAGCGCATTTTGTTTTGTGTAACCATTTTTCATGTACAAAATGTAACCACATTAAAGAAAGTGCAGGAACTGAAAACAAGTTATGTCAGAAATATTTGCGTAACCTCTGTGCGAACGAAAAATGGGTTATGCCATTTTGGACAGGTCTGTTATTATTATTATTATTATTATTATTATTATTATTATTATTATTATTATTATTATTGCAGAGAAAAAGAAGATGACTTAGAACGACGTTTTGAACTTCTCACTCGGGAATTGCGCGCAATGATGACAATTGAAGGTGTGTTTCATTCATATGCTGAAAGAGAGAATGATTGAATAAACGAATGAATAAATAAATAAATACATAAATGAATAAATAATAATAATAATAATAATAATATTATTATTATTATTATTATTATTATTATTATTATTATTATATTAAAGGTTAATTCTATTTAAATATTTTAAAAGTTTAAATGTAATTGTAGTGAATTATTTTATCAAAATTATATTACACTTTTTACTAGAAATGTTTGTGGGTCTATATCTCTTCCAATTTAATAGCCTTAGTTCTATAGCTTTCACCCTTTGGGCCTTAAAATTTGAGGGGCTCAATTTTAATGCAATATACAGGAAAGTTGCTGAATATTTTAAAACTAATTTGACGGGAACCTGCCATATAAGGCAATCAGATTACTTTCAGAAGAATCAAAAAAAAATTTCTTAGATGTTTAAGAATTTGTCATTTTTGCTCTATAAGGGTTAAAGGATTGAGCAGGAATTTTAACATTGATAGAACATTATTCAGTATAGGGCTTCTGGCCTTTCTGAGTCTAGGATGGAGGTGTGGTGAGGATCATAAACCATTGATGAGAATGGAGGTGGTGGAGGGACGAATAAATTAACATCAAACTTATATGTAGGATAACTCATTAACTGTCTGCCTGCTGAATTTCTGCAGACTACATTTTCCATGAGGTTTAACTCTAGATAGGCTGAATATTTTGAAAACAATTTTACTGAAAGTTGTTGGTGGCAATATTGAGTATGCCCAGGGTTATTGCCCATTGATGCTATTTCCTGGTGTCTTGCAGCAACTAGACAGTTAAAGTAACTGTGATGAAGCAAATCGAGTCCGATATTAGTTGCAACATTTGTCAGAAATGCACACAAATTTGACTGACCGCCAGATAGATTGATCGACAATGACTTATGCTAGAATGTAAGTCACACCTAAAAATATGAGCAACTGTACCAACTCAGATTCCAATAAATGGATGGTGCTATAGCAGGGAATGTTCCAGTTTTATATGTGCATATTCTATATCCCACACCATAACATAGATAAATGTAAGTCTAAGAAGTATATCTCGTTTATTCAGAATCCCGGTAAAATTTATTTCACTTAATCCGATGACTACATTGACTACATTGTTGAGATGTATTTTAAACTTTGGCATTAAATTCGCTCCATCAGAACTTTGGCAATGCTATAATTAACTGATTTGTGCCTCATTGGAGAGGCTTAGCTCCATGTTGAACACAAATTACTCGCAGAAATGAAAATAATTCAACTCTCGATCCATACTGCTTACTCGCTCACTTGTCCATTATTCTAATCAAGGAAACTGCAAGTAACGAGTTTCCTAATCCGGTACCCGCTCTACGATAAGCCGCTTGGCCATATTAAACGACACATTTATCCCGATAATGATTTACAAATGCCTACAATGGATCGCAATCGGCCACAGGCCAAATTAATTAAGGTCTAATTCGGTATTAAGCAAGAAGGATAATATAGCAGGAATAATTTCTAAGGGAATCTGAGTGATGATTGAATGTAACGATGCCGAGTCAATAAGATGCATGCTCCATTAGAACTTGTTTAAAAGCAGGCCTATGTATTAAATAGCTTTATATAACCATTTAACACTCAAATTTGTTGAAGTAAAATTTAAATTTTCTCATAAAAAATTTCCATTTGCAGACCAAGAGATTATATTTGAAATTTTATCACCGGACTGGTGAGCCAGTTATTCCATTTGTAAATTTTTTTTAATAGTCTTCTTGGTCTGCAAATGGACATTTCAGAAGGCTACTGCAGAATCCATTTTTGGTAGGCTTGTTGGTTGAAGTGTTAAACCTGAAATCCATCTAATTAATGCGCACGGTAACTTGTACAGATAAAATAAACAATTTTCTTAACCCTTTCACCAACAAATTCTTTACGATATAAAACTTATTCTGTTATGAAATTAATTTGACTGTATTTTGTGGCATTATTATCATTTGTTATTGGGTACACATAGGAAGCTGAGTGTATGGGTAATCTCTTTATTAATAATGCCATATGAGCTCGTGGGTATAGTGGCCTTTTCCCGTGCGGGATGCTCTTGTCTCAACTTCTTACGTGTACCCAATAACAAATGATAAGAATGCCACAAAACACATTCTCTGCATTATGGTTTTAAACCTTTAACCCTTGAAATTTGTTCAATGCCCATTTGCAGACCAAGAGAAGACTATTTTTGAAAATTTACCACGAATGACTGGCTAGGTTATCGAGCCAGTCATTCCAGTGATAAATTTTCAAAAATAGTCTTCTCTTAGTCTGCAAATGGGCATTTCTCAAGACCACTGCAGACGCTATTTTTTGTCTAGCAACCCCATAAAGTAAATTAAACCGTCCATAACAGTGGGCAGTTGCTTGACAGCCATCCTAAGTGTAGGAACACCTCCACACCATCAGTGTTTGGCTATAGGATGAATCCTGCACCAATGGACATCCATGCTAAAGCCTAATTTGAACACCCGCCACAACGGCTTGTCACGTTCAAACTTACCAGAACCTTATTGATCCATACACTGAGAAGTACTACGACATCCTGGACCAAATGTGTGGCCACACCAGCACCCACAGGCTCGAAATCCACATGCAAAACATATTGCCACATACGCAATGTAATATACTCACTGTAGCAGACAATATGAGGGCGAAAAAGTGAAAATACTTATTATTTAGCCTAGCGAAATGTGCCCAATATGGACCTTTCCAGTCTTAGCTATGCCCTGCCCATCTCTATCTAAGCTCCACCCACACCTCGCTCTTGTTTGGATCGATTGATCTCTGAACTTCCTGACTATCAATTTCCAGAAAACTATACAGGTAAGCTGTTGGATATTTTAAAACTATTTTGACTGGGTGCTGTTACTGCCTATGGCAGCAACAGCGCCCAGTCAAATTAGTTTCAAAATATTCAACAGCATGTTCATAAATGGTAGAAACATACAATTCTTAGAACTTGTTGGACTATTAAGAGTTAAACACGGGCCTAATAGAACCATTTATACTGATTATGACATCATCCTACACGCAGCTTAGCTGATTATGATGTCATATGACATCAAATCATCGATGGATACTCTGGAAAGGTGAATTATCATACATGTCGTCACGAGTCTCAGCATACCCAGAAAGCGCATCTTCGCTAAGAACAAGAAAGATACTGGCTACACCAACCACATACATAGTTATGTGGACTGCTGAGTTTTTCTTAATTAGTAGTTTTTAAAGAAATAATGTGTATGTGTTGAAGGGCTTTGATCTAATATAAAGTCATAGTAATTTTATGAATTTAAGATGCAAAGTATATTTCAAAATAATTTAAGGTTTGAGATGGAAATTCAATTTTTCATCTACCTTTGCAACTGTTAGTACAGTGTTTACCAGGTTACCATTGGTAATATCTACAATCCTAAACTGTTTTGTTTCTTTCTGTATTTTCCTATGAATGACAAATATTATTTCAAATCATCAAGTCATTTCCATGCATATTGATACATTATTCTAGGCTCATTATAGACTGATACTATTGAATTGTGTCAGATGTTAGCAGACATTTATATCAATATTTTTTTATTTAAAAGCTGAAAAATCAATAATTCTACTATATTGCCAGATCTGATTGTTCCTATCAGGTATGTTCTAACATATTCACTGATCCTTATGTGACATTCCTGAGGTCTATGGCTAGCTCCAAGATAGTGAAGACCTTCATGTTTGCATACACATTTTACCTATCTGCCTACAGACTAAGCAACCATGCCGCTTTATTAACGACCAGGATGATGAGTGTTTATCTAGTTCCCGCGCTCCGGCTCCCACGTACATTTGACATTCATTTTCGACGCTATATGAAGAAATGGCTGATATTGATTGCTCATGTTTCTTTCACAACAAATCTCATCGCTGATAAAGATTTGTGGATTTTTATTTTCACTCTCACGTGCATGATGATTTGCCATATTTTGCGTTTATCGCAACTTTGCTACATTAATTGCCTACTTTTCCACTGATATTACTATCACTTACAATCACCCCATTTTGTTACTCTAAGCTTCTTAGAATCGTTGTCACAGGTTGTGTTTACATGTGTGGGGAACATTAATTTCAAATTAAAAAAAATAATACTAGTTTAAAACTATTTTAATTAATGGTTAATAATTTTATATTTTTTAAGTATCTTGCAATCGGTACAAAATAATATTTGTATTTTAACACTCTGATGAATTCCTCATATCCCATTTTCAAAGCAACCATACAGGAAAATGGTTGAATATTTTGAAATTAATTTGACTGGATGCCATTGCTGCCTTAGGAAGCAAAGGCTTTTAGTCATATTAATTTCAAAATATTCAACAAAATAAGGTCTATGTCGTAAAGAATATACTTTTCCCGGGATTTATCGGTGAAAGGGTTCAAACAAGTGTGACACACTATACTTTCGAGATTTGCGATTTTGTCGCAGCTGTCAAATATTTTACAAACAAATTGCCTTCAGACAGACAGATAAATAGACAGAGCAACTGATAGACCGACTTGTGCTATACTCTATAACCCTATTCAAAGCCATACTCAGAATAACTATTCAAATCCGTACTCAGAATAACAGTATTCAAAGCCATACTTGGAATAACCTTATTCGAAGCCATACTAGGAATAACCCTATTCGAAGCCATTCTCGGAATAACCCTATTCAAAGCCATACTCAGAATGACCAAAGCCATACTCAGAATAACCCTATTTAAAGCATACTTAAAATAACCATATTCAAAGCCATACTCAGAATAACTATTCAAAGTCGTACTCAGAATAACAGTATTCAAAGCTATACTCAGAATAACCCTATTTGAAGCCATACTAGGAGTAACCCTATTCAAAGCCATACTCAGAATAACCCTATTCAAAGCTATACTCAGAATAACCCTATTCAAAGCCATACTCAGAATAACCCTATTCAAAGCCATACTCAGAATAACCCTATTCAGGAAGAAAAGTATCCACTCAGAATCTGAGATAATCATTTCTTCATCCTTTAACACTCACGGTCCAAACCGGCTTCTGCAGTTGTCTAGATAAATGTCCATTTGCAGACCAAGAGAAGATTATTTTCTTTAATTGATCATTGGAATGACTGGCTCGATAACCGAGCCAGTCATTCCAGTGATAAAGTTTTAAAAATAAACTTCTCTTGGACTGCAAAATGACATTTTGTATGAGAAAATTTAAATTCTCTGAACAAATTTGAGGGTTAACCTGTACAGTATTTAGACTATTTGGCTGTTGAGTTAGTCCTGTAGTGGTCAAGATTTATCAGGAAAATTAAAATTTTACTTAAAGTGAAACTTCTTTTGTATCACTGAAATAACTGGCTCGCTTATAGAGCATGTCATTCCAGCGGTAAAATTTCAAAATTAGTCTTCTCTTACCCCTGCAACTAGATATTTCTCAGGACCACCGCAAAAGGCCGTTTTTGGCCCGCTTGGTCATTAGTGGGTTAAAAACTGTTAAGACCAATTTTGTATTATTTATAATTTGCCGATTTGTGAGCATTTCTGGTATTTAGTCCTCTGTCAGACATGCGTAAATGGCTACAATAAAGACAGCCATGTGCTAACACATTAGACGCAGAATAGAGTTACAAACGCAAAACTTCCCTTGCTTGCTAACCAGCTCACTAAATAAACAGATACACTTATTAATGGCCATTTAGCAATTTGAGTCAATATTATTGTTTCTGCCTCTGAATATTTTCTTGTATTGATCAATTTGTTCAGTTGACTTGATGACAACCACAGGCCATTAGCAGCATTGAAGAGAAACATAGAGACAGACCTGCCAGTATTGATGACATCTCTATTTACATTTCTTTGTGCATGTGTGCACATGCATGTGTGAGTGCATGCATGCATGTGTGTGCATGCGTGTGTGAGCAAGTGTGTGCGTGCATGTGTGTGTGTGTGTGTGTGTGTGTGTGTGTGTGCGTGCGTGTGTGCGTGCGCACGAGCATGCATGTGTGTGTGTGTGTGCTTGCGTGTGTGTGTGTTTGCATGTGTGTGTGTGTGTGCTTGCATGTGTGTGTGGTGTGCTTGCATGTGTGTGTGTGTGCGTGTGCGTGTGTGAGTAAGTGTGTGTGCACATGTGTGTGTGTGCGTGTGTGCCAGGCATGTGTGTTTCCGTGTACACGCACGCATGTGTATGTGAAGACAGGCCAACATTACTAGCAGTATTAGAGAAATGTCTAGACTATTGTTTTGCTGTTTACTATGAAGAGATGAATGTCTTTCTTTAAAGTAATTATATCAGGATGGAAGTTGAGTTGGTGTCTTTTGTTTTTAATAGAGCCTATTACCTGAGCCAATAAGCCCAGGACGATATTAAATAAGCCGTCAAATGTTCTATTCACTGTTGTCATATCTGCTTTCCATACTCTATCTTGTTCCGCTTCCAGGGCCGCTTCCAGGGGTTTGTATTGTGATTATTTTGACTCCACTTTGCATCCAGGTTAACCGTTATATATGTGTGATTAAGCTTTTCTCACATAACAGTTAAGTTAATAAGACATTGCCCAAATTGAACAAAACAATAAGTACCTTCAATCTGTGTCATAATGGAATTGATTTTTAAGATTCTTCTGTATTTCAACAAGGTTTGAACATTTTAAGTTTAAGATTTTTTCTGTGATTAAAATTTTTTCAAACGGCAATTAAATCAACAAAACTTTATCCGAATGGAATGAAACTTCACAGATTTGTTCTATTCTATGATTAAGCTAGTATCTAAAAATATTTCACTCGGAAACTTTACAGAACTTTCAACTGCTGCGTCGATGTGGACTATGCTGTATATGATAAGATATACAGGTGCACTATTTGTTGTCTTTAGCAGTCTAAATGCTACAAGCCATCAGGCAATAATTTCAATGGACAAAATAACTGTGGACATGCTGTATATTTTGAAAACAATTTGACTGAAAGTTGTTGGTGGCTTAGCCACCGACAACATTCAGTCAAATTGTTTTCAAAATACTCCGCATATCCAGAGTTAAACTCCATTGAAAATGTAGTCTGCAGAAATTCAGCAGACGAACAATTAATAGCTACAGTTAGCCATCTGACTGCTGAGTTTTTGCAGATGACATATTCCAGGGTTTATATCTCTGGACATACTTAATATTTTGAAAACTATTTGACTGAAAGTTGTTGGTGGCTAAGCCACCAACAACTTTCAGTCAAATGGTTTTCAAAATATTTAGCTAGTTTAGAGTTTTTGCTCATTGAAATTTTTGTCTGGTGGCTTGCAGCAGTGAGACAGTTAATAGTGCTTGTTCTACCACATTGTAAGTATATATACATGTATTTATTGTGTCTCACCCGCGTAGCAGAAAACATTCTTGTTTATATGTTTTTGTTGATTTTTCTTGGTTGTACAGACTGGCAGAAAACAGAAGCGCAGAAACTTCGTGAAAAGCTGCTTCTTGAGGAACTTGTCGCAGTCGTTAATAAGCGTGATGAGCTGGTCCAAGATCTCGATTCACAAGAGAGAGCGTATGTCCATTTATACTATTTATTTGTGCACTTTTCATTGGTAATTAGCAATTTAATGGTCAGGCCAGCTAAAAATGGCTTATTTTGTTTTTGAAATATGCCCATTTACAGGCCATTAGACTGACTAGCTTGATAACCGAGCCAGTCATTCGCAGTAGTAAATTTTCAAAAGTTGTTCTCTCTTGGCCTGCATTTGGACAGGCCGTAAGTGCCAGTCATTTCAGTTGTAAATTAAAAAAAAATAGTCTTCTCGTGGCCTGCAAATGGACATTCCTCAAGATTACTGCAGAGGCTGGTTTAACCGTTTTGGCCGATTTTGTCATGAAAGCGTTAAAGACAATAATCATTTACTTACCCACCCCTACTTGCCCATCCCCCCCCCCCCCCACCCACCCGCCCTCCTTGGTGTCATCAATGAATATTCATAATTGATGAAGGCCAGACATAACTAATACGTTTAAGTTGTAGTAAATATTATTTTATTGATTATTTTGAAAATTTACATTTCTGGATATTGTTGCATCCCGCTTAGTATAGCAACCACTTGCACTAAATTTTCAATTGTAAGATATGTCTTGTTGACAATGATTATATTCTACCTGTCTTGTTGACAATGATCATATTCACTACCTTCTTGTTGACAATGATCATATTCTCTACTTGTCTTGTTGACAATGATCATATTCTCTACCTGTCTTGTTGACAATGATCATATTCTCTACCTGTCTTATTGACAATGATCATATTCTCTACCTGTCTTGTTGACAATGATCATATTCTCTACCTGTCTTGTTGACAATGATCATATTCTCTACCTGTATTATTGACAATGATCATATTCTCTACATGTCTTGTTGACAATGATCATATTCTCTACCTGTCTTGTTGACAATGATCATATTCTCTACCTGTCTTGTTGACAATGATGTGTTTATAATGCTACATACATGACATACAGAAATCAACATTGTTTTATATTTAGCATACAGAAATCAACATTGTTTTATATTTAGCATACAGAAAGCAGTCTATGTTTTTAAAATGGTCTTCTAGCAACACCTTTTTGTCAAATGGATGACAAATTATCATTTTATAAAGAATTTGATAACATGTTTTGAATTAGGAGTACAAGTGTGAACAGGGAGTCAATTATGCTTATTGAGTGTATTATTTCTAATGACTTTGCAAACTCACTATCTAATTGTTCTGTGTACATAACTAATAGCTTTTATACTGGCTACACATGGCTTCCTGATTAGGCTGTTAAACATTGCTCATTTAATACAAGACATTTTCCATATGGAATAGCTCCTGAGGGCGCCGGTTGTTAGTTATTCACCCCTTTATTACTCAAATTTGTTAAGAAATTTTTTTATTTTCTCATAGAAAATGTCCATTTGCAGACCAAGGGAAGATTATTTTTGAAAATTTAACACTGGAATGGCTGGCTCGGTAACTTTTCTCTTCGTTTGCAAATGGACATTTCTCAAGACCACTGCAGAAGGCATTTGTGGCTGGGTTTGGTGTTAAATGGTTAAGATGGCTGCTGTTATAACCACCTGTCTTCTGAACCACTGTCTAGTGGGCCAACAAGGAGGTGTCCCCTAGAGACTGGGCGTGACAGTATCAGGATGAGTTCCTCACTTGGCCAACAAGAAGTCATTTACAGAGACTTGTTAAATCAGAACATGGAACGCTATTAACCTTATGTGTGCTTTGACTAATTAATTATACTTTTGTGTCAATAGACTTATACGGACCACTGTACGTGGGTGCTCCTATCAAGAGGAGGATGATCCAAACAACAACAACATGCCTTCTTAGCCCTAATATTGCATACTTTTTATTGTTAGAAAATCGCTGAGAAATTTGACCTTGAGGTTTTTAGAGCTAATTAACTGATTAACCCAGGAACTATTTTCATTTAGGATTGTTCTGTATGTGGGTGTTGTTATATAATCATTTAACACATATACTGTAGCAATGCTTGTATTCAGTAATTTATTAAATAACAGTCACAGTGAGCATATGGCCTGAAGATATCTTTTAAATTTTAAACTGATTTAATGGGTTTATGCCATGGTGACCATACACCATCTATCTGTCATCAACCTTTTAACTTTAAATGTGTTAGAGCAATAGGGAATTTGCTTCTTTATTTGCTATGATCGAGCATCTGAGTTAAAGGAATTAAGAGGATAAGTTGGAAATGGATGAGGACCTTAGCGCTCCATTTAATATTTTGAAAACAATTTGACTGAAAGTGGTTGGTGGCTTTCAGTCAAATTGTTTTCAAAATATCTATCAAGTCCAAAGATATAAACCCTGGAATATGTCTTCTGCAAAAACTCAACGGTCAGACAGTTGAACATCTCAGAAACTGCTTAGTCCAATGAGGTGAAAATCAAGCTAAGGACAAGAGCTGAACAAAGTTACAAAGTTTACTCAAGAAAATCTGTTTAGTAAATTAATCTGGCGGCCATTATGGCTGGATGACCCACTTTTCTGAAAATCAACCGGTGATCATTATTGGGGGAAAACTTTGAAGATATGATTAAAAACTAAGGGACATTGAGGTTTGTTCAAGGGAAGTTGATCCAAAAACAAAATGGCTGCCAATGAACAATACAAATTTAGCATTCGCTAGTTGATATATTTTGACAGTATAAATGTTGATATATAGGTTTGGTGCTTGCTAAAAATGAATTTCACACTTTCAAATTTGATTCTATAAGGGTGTTCAAACAGAGCTGTTTGGTCAATTTGTTTGGTGGTTGTCTTGTAGGATATCCTGGTTTGTTGTGTCAGTCTGTACTTTGACAGTGCTTGCCAGATGCACTAATGATATAAATGAATTACTCTTCTGGCATGTGTGGAAGCATAAAAAGACCTGTATTCATCTGTCCATTCTTCCACACAGCCACTATCATATTCAGACACTCATTTATTTTACCAACCCTCCCATATATCCATCCTTTAGCCCAGTCACATACCCTACCCATCCATACATTCATCAGTCCTTTAGCCCAGCCACATACCCTACCCATCCATACATTCATCAGTCCTTTAACCCAGCCACATACCCTACCCATCCATACATTCATCAGTCCTTTAACCCAGCCACATACCCTACCCATCCATACATTCATCAGTCCTTTAACCCAGCCACATACCCTACCCATCCATACATTCATCAGTCCTTTAGCCCAGCCACATACCCTACCCATCCATACATTCATCAGTCCTTTAGCCCAGCTACATACCCTACCCATCCATACATTCATCAGTCCTTTAGCCCAGCCACATACCCTACCCATCCATACATTCATCAGTCCTTTAGCTCAGCCACATACCCTACCCATCCATACATTCATCAGTCCTTTAGCTCAGCCACATACCCTACCCATCCATACATTCATCAGTCCTTTAGCCCAGCCACATACCCTACCCATCCATACATTCATCAGTCCTTTAGCCCAGCCACATACCCTACCCATCCATACATTCATCAGTCCTTTAGCCCAGCCACATACCCTACCCATCCATACATTCATCAGTCCTTTAGCCCAGCCACATACCCTACCCATCCATACATTCATCAGTCCTTTAGCCCAGCCACATACCCTACCCATCCATACATTCATCAGTCCTTTAGCCCAGCCACATACCCTACCCATCCATACATTCATCAGTCCTTTAGCCCAGCCACATACCCTACTCATCCATACATTCATCAGTCCTTTAGCCCAGCCACATACCCTACTCATCCATACATTCATCAGTCCTTTAGCCCAGCCACATACCCTACTCATCCATACATTCATCAGTCCTTTAGCCCAGCCACATACCCTACCCATCCATACATTCATCAGTCCTTTAGCCCAGCCACATACCCTACTCATCCATACATTCATCAGTCCTTTAGCCCAGCCACATACCCTACCCATCCATACATTCATCAGTCCTTTAGCCCAGCCACATACCCTACCCATCCATACATTCATCAGTCCTTTATCTCAGCCACATACCCTACCCATCCATACATTCATCAGTCCTTTAGCCCAGCCACATACCCTACTCATCCATACATTCATCAGTCCTTTAGCCCAGCCACATACCCTACCCATCCATACATTCATCAGTCCTTTAGCCCAGCCACATACCCTACACATCCATACATTCATCAATCCTTTAGCCCAGCCACATACCCTACCCATCCATACATTCATCAGTCCTTTAGCCCAGCCACATACCCTACCCATCCATACATTCATCAATCCTTTAGCCCAGCCACATACCCTACTCATCCATACATTCATCAGTCCTTTAGCCCAGCCACATACCCTACCCATCCATACATTCATCAGTCCTTTAGCCCAGCCACATACCCTACTCATCCATACATTCATCAGTCCTTTAGCCCAGCCACATACCCTACCCATCCATACATTCATCAGTCCTTTAGCCCAGCCACATACCCTACCCATCCATACATTCATCAGTCCTTTAGCCCAGCCACATACCCTACCCATCCATACATTCATCAGTCCTTTAGCCCAGCCACATACCCTACTCATCCATACATTCATCAGTCCTTTAGCCCAGCCACATACCCTACCCATCCATACATTCATCAGTCCTTTAGCCCAGCCACATACCCTACTCATCCATACATTCATCAGTCCTTTAGCCCAGCCACATACCCTACTCATCCATACATTCATCAGTCCTTTAGCCCAGCCACATACCCTACCCATCCATACATTCATCAGTCCTTTAGCCCAGCCACATACCCTACCCATCCATACATTCATCAGTCCTTTAGCCCAGCCACATACCCTACCCATCCATACATTCATCAGTCCTTTAGCCCAGCCACATACCCTACTCATCCATACATTCATCAGTCCTTTAGCCCAGCCACATACCCTACCCATCCATACATTCATCAGTCCTTTAGCCCAGCCACATACCCTACCCATCCATACATTCATCAGTCCTTTAGCTCAGCCACCTACCCTACCCATCCATACATTCATCAGTCCTTTAGCCCAGCCACATACCCTACCCATCCATACATTCATCAGTCCTTTAGCCCAGCCACATACCCTACCCATCCATACATTCATCAGTCCTTTAGCCCAGCCACATACCCTACCCATCCATACATTCATCAATCCTTTAGCCCAGCCACATACCCTACCCATCCATACATTCATCAATAAATCAATTTACCCACTCAATCATCCACTCCACCATCTATCTATCCATCTGCATTGTCATCCATCCTTCCACCAAGCTGCAGTGTTGTATCTCCATATGCTTATGACATTACATCTAGCTAAAGGCTACAGTTTAAACCATAGCAAAAAACTGCAATTAAATCAGATTTTTGTCTTGTTACTAGAGTTTTGTATTGACCGGCCAAATTTCACACATTATGTACAATGTTATCGAAAGATATTCGCTTTTTTGCAAATTATTTCATATATTTTGATACACTGGGCAATACATTCACAGATGAGCGTATCTTGCACCCAACCCAGTGCACTGGGTCCTAGTTACTGCTATGAATCATGGGAAATACACTGCCTTATTTAGCAGATGAGGTCAAACATACCATATATGAGCAAGTGGACTTGATTGCACATCATGTTTGTCGTCTGTTTGTGCACATGGTAAAATTGGCCGTGTCAACGTGAGATTCTGGCTGCTCTGCCCACTTGCCGATATATGGTACGTTTGACGTTGTCTGCTAAATACAGCAGTGTAGTTTCCATGATTCATAGTGGTAACTTGGACAAGATGGCTTGCACACTGGATCGGGTTCGCTGATATAGTCAGCCGTGAATGTTTTGGCCAGTGTAACAAAAATTTATGAAATATTTTTGCAATAAAGTGTATATTTTTTTATAGCAGGCTACTTAAGGTACACATGTGTGAAATTTGGGTGATGTAAGTGCAAAACTCTAGAAGCTAGATGAAAATCTGATTTAATGGCAGGATTTTTGCCTGATTAGAACTGTAGCCCCAGGCTTAATGTAACATCGTATAAGCATAATAGCATGAGGCTATGTTTGCAGCTACCTTCCATCCAGCCTCCTACCCTACCAATCCTTCCATTCATGTACTCATTCATCCACTCATTCTTCAATCAATCCATCCATCCATCCTTTCTTTCACTCAAGCACCCTTTCTACCCGTTCATCCACTCAATCACATATCCTACCATTCCAAACATTCACACTCTAAAACCCATAATTTCTTTCACCAAACTACCTACCATATTCATCCTAGCATTGACACTAATTCCTCCACTCAATTATCCATTCATCTAGTCACACACACGCGCACGCACGCACGCACGCAAGCATGGGCACACATGCATGCAATATTTAGCTGAACCAGCCTGTACAGTATTGTTCTGGTTTGGAATCATGGGTTGCATAAGGTTGTTCATTAACCCTTTAATCCTCAAATTTGTTCAAGAGAATTAAATCTTCTAATAGAAAATATCGATTTGCAGACCAAGAGAAGAGTATTTAAAAAATTGCATCACTGGAATGACTGGCTCGGTTATCGAGCCAGTGATTCCAGTGATAAATTTTCCAAATAGTCTTCTCTGGTCTGCAAATGGCCATTTCTCAAGATCACTGCTGAAGCGGTTTTTGTTTGGCTAGAGTGTTAAAGTGTTAACGTATGCGCTGAAGTCTCTCCTTGCTTACCATTAGAAGCACGTTGCAGTTCTACACCTTGCACCTTTGTTTGATTAAAAAATACAATGATAAAAAAACCAAGCCATCTCCATTCACCGATTACATCCTCCTCCTCGTCATCATCATCATAGTCCTCGATGTCGGATCAAGTAAAACAATTTCACGATCCACTCTGATTAGTCAGGAGGAGAGGATTTAAGCGGCTTTACTCGGGATTTCTGAGCCACCCGCTAATGAAAACAATAATTACTTGGTGTGAAAATGAACACGATTCCAGAGTTAAACTCCTCAAGATATCACACATTCTTCTTTTACCATATTTTCTCAGATAAGCTGGAGATATTACGTCGTAGTGTCTATGTAACTTAATGGTTATTTTGAAAATTATTTAACTGAAAGTTATTGCTGCCTTATAATTATGCAGCAATAACTTCCATGCAATTATTTTTCAAAAATATTTTTAAGTTTTCATATTTAGCTTCCCTTTAAACTCACCACCTGTGATTCGTGGGATTAAAAACTGTTCCACAGACATTGGCCTTGACTTTAAAGATCAAGCTCATTTCAGAAACGTCCATTTGTAGGCCAAAGAAAAATTAATTTAGAAATTTTGCCACTGGAATGACTGGCTCGATAACTGTATTATAATTAGCACCATATTGCCATGGCTACTTATATGGCTCGATAACTGAGATTCATTCCAGGGGTAAATTTTCAAAAAAGTCTTCTTGATCTGCAAATGTACAAATCCTAGTAAGCATGATTCTGAGAAAGCTAATGGTTAAGTACGCGGTCATTATTAGCTCACATGACCAGAATGGTCAAGTGAGCTTATGCCATCATGGCAACCAGTCAGTTGTCCATTCGTCAATGATCCATCATCTTTTGCTTTAAAACAGCTTAGCCTAATCTCTTTGCCAGATTTTAACATAATTTGCCGGGAAGGATCCTATGGTGGTAGGCTCTAGAATTTTGATTCAGAATTTTGATTGGTCGATTTTCTGGTGGCTTTACTAATAAAAAGATTCTGCAAATTCTTTAAAATGCTACCCCTTAATCAATGGCACGCTTTCAATGAACCTTGGGTGTAGCAATCCTATGCTGGTTGGCTACAACAATCCTAAGTAGAATTTTGATTGGTAAATTTGTTGGCAACCATCTTAGGTCTTTCACATATTTACTTGAAATCCTTAGGCTTTAAAACATATCATAAACCACTTGGCAGGTTTTGACCAAAATTGGCTAGAAATATCATATGGGGGCAGGGATGAGAACTTCTATTCAGAATTTTGACTTGTCTAACTACACCCAAACTTGAACCCATTGTTCCTTGTAATGGCAGGGGATCGCTCAAAGACTTTGGGTCAAAGAAGTGTATTGATAAGCCTTCTATATCTATCTGTATCGTGTAAGTAAGAAGAATTATCTTTGAAGTTGAGCTTTGTTCATTGCAAAGTCGTAAAGTCTATCATCATGGTTACATTACAAAGCCATTGTCTGGTTAGCTGTTTAAACCTTTAAAGGGAAATACCAGACCCTCTATACTACTTTGTATAAAATGAATCTACAGACTGTAACGTTTTCAAAAGTATAATTGTAAGCTCTGTGCTCAAATTAGAAATATATAACTTTGTTATTTAAATATGTGATACATGAGTTACATTTCTATTCCCGGATGAGGCATATCATGTCATAAGTTGAACGTCTTACTCGCTGTCATCCAGTGCTATCGCAATAAAATTGTGAATTGCATTTTTATAAGGCGTTTCTCTTCAGCGGTGTTAGGAATATATAAACTATATTTGCGGAAATGTTGAAGACTATAAAATATGTCCTTTGTCTGATTTCTCTGATGGTGCCGATTTAGACATCAAGTTTTGATCTTGAGATGAATGAATGACGCGATAGTATAGGTATATCAGTACAATTGCCACTTTTGATTCAACATTCTTACTGGCGCTACGGCAGATAATGTTATTAAAGTTTCATCTATTAATATGAGAGTTTAACTAGTTCTTACGTACATCCCAATACATAATTAGGTATTTATGTTTTCATACTAGGCTCAAAACTTCCCGAGATATTGTAATATTCATGTAATTGGCAGGCAGATTCATAGAAAATGGCCATCTTAAGGTTCGGCAAAAAATGTATGAAAATAACAAATATATTCCATGCATTTGCGATAGTGTGATAAACGCCTTAATCTCTTCGATCTATACATATATAAATGATGTTAATAGCACTATAACCGACAGAGATATCACCATCCAAATGCATGCACTCCTGTCTTCAGAGTGCAGTTATCATGGTTCTTGTCGGATGGGATTCAACCTATGACGTCATGGGTTTAATTAGCTTGCGAAAATTATAGTAACATTACGTTTTTTAACACCATTTTAATCGGATTTGTATATAAATGTCGCAGGAAATTCTTACACAGCAGCTTAAATATGGGGTCTAGGATAGAACTGCGTGTTTTATGCAAATTATGGTGACCCTTCTTGTGTTCCCCTTTAATGGTCATATTGACCAAAACCGGCCTCTGCTATGGTCTTGTGGAATGTCCATTTACAGGCCGAGAGAATCAAATCTTTCCAAATTTACCACTGGTATGACTGGCTCGATAACCGAGCCAGTAATTTCAGTGAAAAATTGTCAAAAATTGTCTTCTCGGCCTGTAAATGGACATTAAATAAGAAAATATTAAAACTTTCTTGACCAAATTTGACCATTAAAGGGTTAAATAATGCTATTATATATAAGCAATATATGGGGATATATATATATATAGCATTTGCTGTGTCTGTCAGTCCGTTTGTTTGTCCAGACTTTCATTTCCAGGTGAGAAGTCAAGTTCTACTAGAGCTATCATCAGGAGACCTGATTGATTTTGATGTCAAAAGATCATGGTCACAGTGACCCGATTAAGAATATTGGATTGCATCTCCGGATGATAACTCGAGTTCCACTGAAAGGATGTTTACCAGATTTGACCTGTGTGTTGCCCTTTGGGGTCCGAAGACCCCTATTAATTTGTGGGTCGATGGTTAAAGGTCAAAGTCATAATGATCCGAGTAAGGAAATTTGTTTGTGTTTCTGGATGATAACTTCTAATTCTACATGGTTACCAAATTAAGGAAATGGTAACTCAAGTTCTAGTAAAGGGACCTTCGCCAAACATCGCTGGTGTGTTGCCCTTGTTGGTCCAAAGAACGCTTAATTTTGGGATCAAAAGCTCGAAGATCAACGTCACAGTGACCCAATTACGGTAATTCTGATTACTTTTCATTCTAATAACATGCTCTGTATGGCGGAGTGAATGTCATGAGTGCAGTAAATACGTACATACATAAATAAGTATGAATACAATATGCTTTCCTTTGACACTACACTGCTAGACAATCTTAATGCCACATTGCGTGATGCTGGTGGGGTTGGTGGAGCATAGATTTCGGGAAATCAAGTGATAATGCTCTTGTTTTTACTTGGATGGAAAGTCACTTTCCGTCAAATGGTTGCAAATTTTATGCTTACGTCCTTGAAAAGCAGCTTCTTGGAATGTGAAATAAAATGTATAAATGGGTTCTTATTTAAATTATCATCCTCTCTTCTAATTTTATCTACTACTATAAAAATCTAAAATCTAACCACTTCAACATTTCATAAATTTCTTTAACCCTTGAAATTACAGGACAAATACTTTGTCTGCCCAAGGCAGCAACAGCTCCCAGTCAAATTAGTTTCAAAATATTCAACATAATATTCTTTACATCATAAAGAATTTGTTGTATCAGGTTTGTACGGTCAAAGGGGTCAAGCATTCTTATCTAACCCTTACCACTCTAATATCAAAATTGTTAATTTTCAAATTAAATTAAATGATGAACTGATGTTCATTTTCCAACAAATTTGTTGGAAGATGTTGCTGTCAATGACAGCAACATCGTCCACCAAATTTATTGAAAAATGTACATCCTTTTCTCTGCTATTGAACATTGACAACAGAGTGGTAAGGGATAACGATGCTAAAATCTGCTTCTTTTGTTAGTTTCTTCTCAGATACCTCTCATCCCTGCATTATCTGGGTTATCAAAATTTCCCTGTTTGTGTTTAAAATTAATATGGATAAACTTGTATTTGAGCGCAGGTGTGAATATTTTTCAAGTCTCTTTAATTTCTATTTCATCTACTGTGTTTGAGGCGAGTTAGCTTTCTGTCTTGTTCAAATAAAAAAACCCATTTGATTTCAGTATCAGAAGTGTGGGTGAGTGGATGGTTAGGATAGTTCTATGTGTCAACAGGCAAATGTCTGTTTGTCTTGGGTCAGAGGTGGGTGTATGCTGAGATAGAGGGGAAATATTTCGCGTGACATACTCAATAGGATGATATATAGGCCAAAAATCATCAATTCTCACTTCATATTGTGTTCAGATATGGCATATTAAGCCTCTATTAAGCTGACATTTCAATAGGCTATGCTAGATCAATTTGTCCAATTTGTACAAACTCATAGTTTAACATAAAATTTTGTTATGTTTTCTTTAGACATGTTAGAACATACAGCCTCATAAAAATTTACTTTTTAATTTTTCTTAACAATTCGAGATTTTATTTGAAGCGTCTGTAAGCGTTAGTATCCAATGTTTCTTTATTCACTAAGAGACTATAGTTTCTTTAGCTGCTCAGATGCGCTTTTGCGGGAGCTGGATGGATGCGTGTGTGATTTATGTGCTTAAGAAAATTTGTGATTGGGAAATTTTCTGAGGTCACATTGTCATACTAAGGTGATCTAGGGTTGGTGTAAGATGATTTGGCTTTCACATGGTAAGATGGACTAGGGCGGGTGTGGGGTGATTTGATTTACACATGATGAGATTGACTAGGGTGTGTGTGGGGTGCTTTGACTTACACATGATGAGATGGTCTAGGGTGGGTGAGGGGTGATATAACTCTCACATGCTGTGATTGACTAGGGTGGGTGTGGCGTGATTTAACTCTCACATGATGAGATGGACTAGGGTGTGTGTGGGGTGATTTGACTTAAACATGATGAGATTGACTAGGGTGTGTGTGAGGTGATTTAACTCTCTCATGCTGTGATTGACTAAGGTGTGTGTGGGGTGATTTGACTTACACATGATAAAATTGACTAGGGTGGGTGTGGGGTGATTTGACTTACACATGATGAGATGGTCTGGGAAGTTGTGGGGTGATTTGACTTACACATGATGAGATGGTCTAGGGTGGTTGTGGAGTGATTTGACTTACACATGATGAGATGGTCTAGGGTGGTTGTGGGGTGATTTGATTTACACATGATGAGATGGTCTAGGGTGGTTGTGGGGTGATTTGACTTACACATGATGAGATGGCCGAGGGTGGTTGTGGGGTGATTTGATTTACACATGAGATGGACTAGGGTGTGTGTGGGGTGATTTGACTTACACAAGATGAGATTGACTAGGGTGTGTGTGAGGTGATTTAACTCTCACGTGCTGTGATTGACTAGGGTGTGTGTGGGGTGATTTGACTTACACATGATAAAAGTGACTAGGGTGGGTGCGGGGTGATTTGACGTACACATGATGAGATGGTCTAGGGAAGTTGTGGGGTGATTTGACTTACACATGATGAGATGGTCTGGGAAGTTGTGGGGTGATTTGACTTACACATGATGAGATTGTCTAGGGTGGTTGTGGGGTGATTTGACTTACACATGATGAGATGGTCTAGGGTGGTTGTGGGGTGATTTGACGTACACATGATGAGATGGTCTAGGGAAGTTGTGGGGTGATTTGACTTACACATGATGAGATGGTCTGGGAAGTTGTGGGGTGATTTGACTTACACATGATGAGATGGTCTAGGGTGGTTGTGGGGTGATTTGACTTACACATGATGAGATGGTCTAGAGTGGTTGTGGGGTGATTTGATGTACACATGATGAGATGGTCTAGGGTGGTTGTGGGGTGATTTGACTTACACATGATAAGATGGTCTAGGGTGGTTGTGGGGTGATTTGATTTACACATGATGAGATGGTCTAGGGTGGTTGTGGGGTGATTTGATTTACACATGAGATGGGCTAGGGTGTGTGTGGGGTGATTTGACTTACACATGATGAGATTGACTAGGGTGTGTGTGGGGTGATTTAACTCTCGCATGCTGTGATTGACTAGGGTGTGTGTGGGGTGATTTGACTTACACATGATAAAAGTGACTAGGGTGGGTGTGGGGTGATTTGACTTACACATGATGAGATGGTCTAGGGAAGTTGTGGGGTGATTTGACTTACACATGATGAGATGGTCTAGGATGGTTGTGGGGTGATTTGATTTACACATGAGATGGACTAGGGTGTGTGGGGTAATTTGACTTACACATGATGAGATTGACTAGGGTGTGTGTGAGGTGATTTAACTCTCACATGATGAGATGGACTAGGGTGTGTGTGTGGGGTGATTTGACTTACACATGATGAGATGGACTAGGGTGTGTGTGGGGTGTTTTGACTTTCACATGACATTGACTAGGGTGTGCGTGAGGTGATTTAACTCTCACATGATGAGATTGACTAGGGTGGGTGTGAGGTGATTTAACTCTCACATTGTTTGATGGGCTAGGGTGTGTGTAGGGTGATTTGACTTACACATGATGAGATTGACTAGGGTGGGTGTGAGGTGATTTAACTCTCACATGGTTTGATCGGCTAGGGTGTGTGTAGGGTGATTTGACTTACACATGATGTGATTGACTAGGGTGTGTGGGGTGATTTGACTTACACATGATAAAATTGACTAGGGTGGTTGCGGGGTAATTTGACTTACACATGATGGGAAGGTCAAGGGCAGTTGTGGGGTGATTTGACTTATACATGATGAGATGGTCTGGGAAGTTGTGGGGTGATCTGACTAATACATGATGAGATGGTCTAGGGCAGTTGTGGAGTGATTTGACTTCCACATGGTGAGATGATCTAAGATAGTTGTGGGGTGATTTGACTTACACATGATGAGATGGTCTAGGGCAGTTGTGGAGTGATTTGACATACACATGGTGAGATGATCTAAGATAGTTGTGGGGTGATTTGACTTACACATGATGAGATGGTCTAGGGCAGTTGTGGAGTGATTTGATTTACGCATGAGATGGACTAGGATGGGTGTGGGATGATATGACTCACACATGATAAAATTGACTAGGGCAGGTGTGGGGTAAGTTGACTTACACATGAGATGGTCTAGGGCGGGTGTGGGGTGATTTGACTTACACATGATGAGATGGATTAGGGTTGAGTTGGAGTGATTTGGTTTTCACATGATGAGATTGACTAGGGCGGGTGTGGGGTGATTTGATTTACACATGATGAGATTGACTAGGGTGTGTGTGGGGTGCTTTGACTTACACATGATGAGATGGTCTAGGGTGGGTGAGGGGTGATATAACTCTCACATGCTGTGATTGACTAGGGTGGGTGTGGCGTGATTTAACTCTCACATGATGAGATGGACTAGGGTGTGTGTGGGGTGATTTGACTTAAACATGATGAGATTGACTCGGGTGTGTGTGAGGTGATTTAACTCTCACATAATGAGATGGACTAGGGTGTGTGGGATGATTTGACTTACACATGATGAAATTGACTAGGGTGTGTGTGAGGTGATTTAACTCTCTCATGCTGTGATTGACTAGGGTGTGTGTGGGGTGCTTTGACTTACACATGATGAGATGGTCTAGGGGTGGGTGAGGGGTGATATAACTCTCACATGCTGTGATTGACTAGGGTGTGTGTGAGGTGATTTAACTCTCACATGATGAGATGGATTAGGGTGTGTGTGGGGTGATTTGACTTACACATGATGAGATTGACTAGGGTGTGTGTGAGGTGATTTAACTCTCACATAATGAGATGGACTAGGGTGTGTGGGATGATTTGACTTACACATGATGAAATTGACTAGGGTGTGTGTGAGGTGATTTAACTCTCTCATGCTGTGATTGACTAAGGTGTGTGTGTGGTGATTTGACTTACACATGATGAGATGGTCTGGGAAGTTGTGGGGTGATTTGACTTACACATGATGAGATGGTCTAGGGTGGTTGTGGAGTGATTTGACTTACACATGATGAGATGGTCTAGGGTGGTTGTGGGGTGATTTGACTTACACATGATGAGATGGTCTAGGGTGGTTGTGGGGTGATTTGATTTACACATGATGAGATGGTCTAGGGTGGTTGTGGGGTGATTTGACTTACACATGATGAGATGGCCGAGGGTGGTTGTGGGGGTGATTTGATTTACACATGAGATGGACTAGGGTGTGTGTGGGGTGATTTGACTTACACAAGATGAGATTGACTAGGGTGTGTGTGAGGTGATTTAACTCTCATGTGCTGTGATTGACTAGGGTGTGTGTGGGGTAATTTGACTTACACATGATAAAAGTGACTAGGGTGGGTGCGGGGTGATTTGACTTACACATGATGAGATTGTCTAGGGTGGTTGTGGGGTGATTTGATTTACACATGAGATGGACTAGGGTGTGTGTGGGGTGATTTGACTTACACATGGTGTAAGGGTGAGTGTGTAAGTGTGGTCTAGGGTGTGTGTGAGGTGACTTATACATGATGAGATGGTCTAGGGCAGTTGTGGAGTGATTTGACTTACACATGGTGAGATGATCTAAGATAGTTGTGGGGTGATTTGACTTACACATGATGAGATTGACTAGGGTGGGTGTGAGGTGATTTAACTCTCACATGGTTTGATGGGCTAGGGTGTGTGTAGGGTGATATTTGACTTACACATGATGAGATGGTCTAGGGTGGTTGTGGGGTGATTTGACTTACACATGATGAGATGGTCTAGGATGGTTGTGGGGTGATTTGATTTACAAATGAGATGGACTAGGGTGTGTGGGGTAATTTGACTTACACAAGATGCGATTGACTAGCATGTGTGTGAGGTGATTTAACTCTCACATGATGAGATGGACTAGGGTGTGTGTGTGGGGTGATTTGACTTACACATGATGAGATGGACTAGGGTGTGTGTGGGGTGATTTGACTTTCACATGAGATTGACTAGGGTGTGCGTGAGGTGATTTAACTCTCACATGATGAGATGGGCTAGGGGGTGTGTGGGGTGATTTGACTTACACATGATGAGATTGACTAGGGTGGTTGTGGGGTGTGATTTGACTTACACATGATGAGATTGACTAGGGTGTGTGTGAGGTGATTTGACTTACACATGATGAGATGGACTAGGGTGTGTGTGGGGTGATTTGACTTACACATGTTGAGATGGACTGGGGGTGTGGGGTGATTTGACTTACACATGATGAGATTGACTAGGGTGTGTGTGGGGTGATTTGACTTACACATGTTGAGATGGACTAGGGTGTGTGTGAGGTGAGGTGACTTTCACATGATGAGATTGACTAGGGTGTGTGTGGGGTGATTTGACTTACAGATGATGAGATTGACTAGGGTGTGTGTCTGGGGGGGATTTGACTTACACATGATGAGATTGACTAGGGTGTGTGTGGTGATTTGACTTACACATGTTGAGATGGACTAGGGTGTGTGTGGGGTGATTTGACTTACACATGATGAGATGGACTAGGGTGTTTGGGGTGATTTGACTTACACATGATGAGATTGACTAGGGGGTGTGTGGGGTGATTTGACTTACACATGTTGAGATGGACTAGGGTGTGTGTGGGGTGATTTGACTTACACATGATGAGATTGACTAGGGTGTGTGTGGGGTGATTTAACTCTCACATGCTGTGATTGACTAGGGTATGTGTGGGGTGATTTGACTTACACATGATGAGATGGTCTAGGGAAGTTGTGGGGTGATTTGACTTACACATGATGAGATGGTCTAGGGTGGTTGTGGGGTGATTTGACTTACACATGATGAGATGGTCTAGGATGGTTGTGGGGTGATTTGATTTACAAATGAGATGGACTAGGGTGTGTGGGGTAATTTGACTTACACAAGATGCGATTGACTAGCATGTGTGTGAGGTGATTTAACTCTCACATGATGAGATGGACTAGGGTGTGTGTGTGGGGTGATTTGACTTACACATGATGAGATGGACTAGGGTGTGTGTGGGGTGATTTGACTTTCACATGAGATTGACTAGGGTGTGCGTGAGGTGATTTAACTCTCACATGATGAGATGGGCTAGGGGGTGTGTGGGGTGATTTGACTTACACATGATGAGATTGACTAGGGTGGTTGTGGGGTGTGATTTGATTTACACATGATGAGATGGTCTAGGGCAGTTGTGGAGTGATTTGACTTACACATGATGAGATGGTCTAGAGCAGTTGTGGAGTGCTTTGATTTACGCATGAGATGGACTAGGATGGGTGTGGGATGATATGACTCACACATGATAAAATTGACTAGGGCATGTGTGGGGTAAGTTGACTTACACATGAGATGGTCTAGGGCGGGTGTGGGGTGATTTGACTTACACATGATGAGATGGATTAGAGTTGAGTTGGAGTGATTTGGTTTTCACATGATGAGATTGACTGGGGTGTGTGTGGGGTGATTTGACTTACACATGATGAGATTGACTGGGGTGTGTGTGAGGTGATTTGACTTACACATGATGAGATGGACTGGTGTGTGTGTGCGGTGATTTGACTTACACATGATGAGATTGACTAGGGTGTGTGTGAGGTGATTTAACTCTCACATGATGAGATTGACTAGGGTGTGTGTGGGGTGATTTGACTTACACATGATGAGATTGACTAGGGTGTGTGTGTGTGTGTGTGGGGTGATTTGACTTACACATGATGAGATGGACTGGGGGTGTGTGGTGATTTGACTTACACATGATGAGATGGACTAGGGTGTGTGTGGGGTAATTTGACTTACACATGATGAGATGGACTAGGGTGTGTGTGGGGTGATTTGACTTACACATGATGAGATTGACTAGGGTGTGTGTGGGGTGATTTGACTTACACATGATGAGATGGACTGGGGTGTGTGTGGGGTGATTTGACTTACACATGATGAGATTGACTAGGTGTGTGTGGGGTGATTTGACTTACACATGATGAGATGGTCTAGGGTGTGTGTGGGGTGATTTGACTTACACATGATGAGATGGATTAGAGTTGAGTTGGAGTGATTTGGTTTTCACATGATGAGATTGACTGGGGTGTGTGTGGGGTGATTTGACTTACACATGATGAGATTGACTGGGGTGTGTGTGGGGTGATTTGACTTACACATGTTGAGATGGACTAGGGTGTGTGTGGGGTGATTTGACTTACACATGATGAGATTGACTAGGGTGTGTGTGGGGTGATTTGACTTACACATGTTGAGATGGACTAGGGTGTGTGTGAGGTGATTTGACTTACACATGATGAGATGGACTAGGGTGTGTGTGGGGTGATCTGACGTACACATGTTGAGATGGACTAGGGTGTGTGTGGGGTGAGGTGACTTTCACATGATGAGATTGACTAGGGTGTGTGTGGGGTGATTTGACTTACAGATGATGAGATTGACTAGGGTGTGTGTCTGGGGGGATTTGACTTACACATGATGAGATTGACTAGGGTGTGTGTGGTGATTTGACTTACACATGTTGAGATGGACTAGGGTGTGTGTGGGGTGATTTGACTTACACATGATGAGATGGACTAGGGTGTGTGGGGTGATTTGACTTACACATGTTGAGATGGACTAGGGTGTGTGTGGTGTGATTTGACTTACACATGATGAGATTGACTAGGGGGTGTGTGGGGTGATTTGACTTACACATGTTGAGATGGACTAGGGTGTGTGTGGGGTGATTTGACTTGCACATGTTGAGATGGACTAGGGTGTGTGTGGGGTGATTTGACTTTCACATGATGAGATTGACTAGGCTGTGTGTGGGGTGATTTGACTTACAGATGATGAGATTGACTAGGGTGTGTGTCTGGGGGGGTGGATTTGACTTACACATGATGAGATTGACTAGGGTGTGTGTGGTGATTTGACTTACACATGATGAGATTGACTAGGGTGTGTGCGGGGTGATTTGACTTACACATGATGAGATTGACTAGGGTGTGTGTGGTGATTTGACTTACACATGTTGAGATGGACTAGGGTGTGTGTGGGGTGATTTGACTTACACATGATGAGATGGACTAGGGTGTGTGGGGTGATTTGACTTTCACATGATGAGATTGACTAGGGGGTGTGTGGAGTGATTTGACTTACACATGTTGAGATGGACTAGGGTGTGTGTGAGGTGATTTGACTTACACATGATGAGATGGACTAGGGTGTGTGTGGGGTGATTTGACTTACACATGTTGAGATGGACTAGGGTGTGTGTGGGGTGATTTGACTTGCACATGTTGAGATGGACTAGGGTGTGTGTGGGGTGATTTGACTTTCACATGATGAGATGGTCTAGGGTGGTTGTGGGGTGATTTGATTTACACATGATGAGATGGTCTTGGGTGGTTGTGGGGTGATTTGACTTACACATGATGAGATGGCCGAGGGTGGTTGTGGGGTGATTTGATTTACACATGAGATGGACTAGGGTGTGTGTGGGGTGATTTGACTTACACAAGATGAGATTGACTAGGGTGTGTGTGAGGTGATTTAACTCTCACGTGCTGTGATTGACTAGGGTGTGTGTGGGGTGATTTGACTTACACATGATAAAAGTGACTAGGGTGGGTGCGGGGTGATTTGACGTACACATGATGAGATGGTCTAGGGAAGTTGTGGGGTGATTTGACTTACACATGATGAGATGGTCTGGGAAGTTGTGGGGTGATTTGACTTACACATGATGAGATTGTCTAGGGTGGTTGTGGGGTGATTTGACTTACACATGATGAGATGGTCTAGGGTGGTTGTGGGGTGATTTGACGTACACATGATGAGATGGTCTAGGGAAGTTGTGGGGTGATTTGACTTACACATGATGAGATGGTCTGGGAAGTTGTGGGGTGATTTGACTTACACATGATGAGATGGTCTAGGGTGGTTGTGGGGTGATTTGACTTACACATGATGAGATGGTCTAGAGTGGTTGTGGGGTGATTTGATGTACACATGATGAGATGGTCTAGGGTGGTTGTGGGGTGATTTGACTTACACATGATAAGATGGTCTAGGGTGGTTGTGGGGTGATTTGATTTACACATGATGAGATGGTCTAGGGTGGTTGTGGGGTGATTTGATTTACACATGAGATGGGCTAGGGTGTGTGTGGGGTGATTTGACTTACACATGATGAGATTGACTAGGGTGTGTGTGGGGTGATTTAACTCTCGCATGCTGTGATTGACTAGGGTGTGTGTGGGGTGATTTGACTTACACATGATAAAAGTGACTAGGGTGGGTGTGGGGTGATTTGACTTACACATGATGAGATGGTCTAGGGAAGTTGTGGGGTGATTTGACTTACACATGATGAGATGGTCTAGGATGGTTGTGGGGTGATTTGATTTACACATGAGATGGACTAGGGTGTGTGGGGTAATTTGACTTACACATGATGAGATTGACTCGGGTGTGTGTGAGGTGATTTAACTCTCACATAATGAGATGGACTAGGGTGTGTGGGATGATTTGACTTACACATGATGAAATTGACTAGGGTGTGTGTGAGGTGATTTAACTCTCTCATGCTGTGATTGACTAGGGTGTGTGTGGGGTGCTTTGACTTACACATGATGAGATGGTCTAGGGTGGTGTGAGGGGTGATATAACTCTCACATGCTGTGATTGACTAGGGTGGGTGTGGCGTGATTTAACTCTCACATGATGAGATGGACTAGGGTGTGTGTGGGGTGATTTGACTTAAACATGATGAGATTGACTAGGGTGTGTGTGAGGTGATTTAACTCTCTCATGCTGTGATTGACTAAGGTGTGTGTGGGGTGATTTGACTTACACATGATAAAATTGACTAGGGTGGGTGTGGGGTGATTTGACTTACACATGATGAGATGGTCTGGGAAGTTGTGGGGTGATTTGACTTACACATGATGAGATGGTCTAGGGTGGTTGTGGAGTGATTTGACTTACACATGATGAGATGGTCTAGGGTGGTTGTGGGGTGATTTGATTTACATATGATGAGATGGTCTAGGGTGGTTGTGGGGTGATTTGACTTACACATGATGAGATGGCCGAGGGTGGTTGTGGGGTGATTTGATTTACACATGAGATGGACTAGGGTGTGTGTGGGGTGATTTGACTTACACAAGATGAGATTGACTAGGGTGTGTGTGAGGTGATTTAACTCTCACGTGCTGTGATTGACTAGGGTGTGTGTGGGGTGATTTGACTTACACATGATAAAAGTGACTAGGGTGGGTGCGGGGTGATTTGACGTACACATGATGAGATGGTCTAGGGAAGTTGTGGGGTGATTTGACTTACACATGATGAGATGGTCTGGGAAGTTGTGGGGTGATTTGACTTACACATGATGAGATTGTCTAGGGTGGTTGTGGGGTGATTTGACTTACACATGATGAGATGGTCTAGGGTGGTTGTGGGGTGATTTGACGTACACATGATGAGATGGTCTAGGGAAGTTGTGGGGTGATTTGACTTACACATGATGAGATGGTCTGGGAAGTTGTGGGGTGATTTGACTTACACATGATGAGATGGTCTAGGGTGGTTGTGGGGTGATTTGACTTACACATGATGAGATGGTCTAGAGTGGTTGTGGGGTGATTTGATGTACACATGATGAGATGGTCTAGGGTGGTTGTGGGGTGATTTGACTTACACATGATAAGATGGTCTAGGGTGGTTGTGGGGTGATTTGATTTACACATGATGAGATGGTCTAGGGTGGTTGTGGGGTGATTTGATTTACACATGAGATGGGCTAGGGTGTGTGTGGGGTGATTTGACTTACACATGATGAGATTGACTAGGGTGTGTGTGGGGTGATTTAACTCTCGCATGCTGTGATTGACTAGGGTGTGTGTGGGGTGATTTGACTTACACATGATAAAAGTGACTAGGGTGGGTGTGGGGTGATTTGACTTACACATGATGAGATGGTCTAGGGAAGTTGTGGGGTGATTTGACTTACACATGATGAGATGGTCTAGGATGGTTGTGGGGTGATTTGATTTACACATGAGATGGACTAGGGTGTGTGGGGTAATTTGACTTACACATGATGAGATTGACTAGGGTGTGTGTGAGGTGATTTAACTCTCACATGATGAGATGGACTAGGGTGTGTGTGTGGGGTGATTTGACTTACACATGATGAGATGGACTAGGGTGTGTGTGGGGTGTTTTGACTTTCACATGACATTGACTAGGGTGTGCGTGAGGTGATTTAACTCTCACATGATGAGATTGACTAGGGTGGGTGTGAGGTGATTTAACTCTCACATTGTTTGATGGGCTAGGGTGTGTGTAGGGTGATTTGACTTACACATGATGAGATTGACTAGGGTGGGTGTGAGGTGATTTAACTCTCACATGGTTTGATCGGCTAGGGTGTGTGTAGGGTGATTTGACTTACACATGATGTGATTGACTAGGGTGTGTGGGGTGATTTGACTTACACATGATAAAATTGACTAGGGTGGTTGCGGGGTAATTTGACTTACACATGATGGGAAGGTCAAGGGCAGTTGTGGGGTGATTTGACTTATACATGATGAGATGGTCTGGGAAGTTGTGGGGTGATCTGACTTATACATGATGAGATGGTCTAGGGCAGTTGTGGAGTGATTTGACTTCCACATGGTGAGATGATCTAAGATAGTTGTGGGGTGATTTGACTTACACATGATGAGATGGTCTAGGGCAGTTGTGGAGTGATTTGACATACACATGGTGAGATGATCTAAGATAGTTGTGGGGTGATTTGACTTACACATGATGAGATGGTCTAGGGCAGTTGTGGAGTGATTTGATTTACGCATGAGATGGACTAGGATGGGTGTGGGATGATATGACTCACACATGATAAAATTGACTAGGGCAGGTGTGGGGTAAGTTGACTTACACATGAGATGGTCTAGGGCGGGTGTGGGGTGATTTGACTTACACATGATGAGATGGATTAGGGTTGAGTTGGAGTGATTTGGTTTTCACATGATGAGATTGACTAGGGCGGGTGTGGGGTGATTTGATTTACACATGATGAGATTGACTAGGGTGTGTGTGGGGTGCTTTGACTTACACATGATGAGATGGTCTAGGGTGGGTGAGGGGTGATATAACTCTCACATGCTGTGATTGACTAGGGTGGGTGTGGCGTGATTTAACTCTCACATGATGAGATGGACTAGGGTGTGTGTGGGGTGATTTGACTTAAACATGATGAGATTGACTCGGGTGTGTGTGAGGTGATTTAACTCTCTCATAATGAGATGGACTAGGGTGTGTGGGATGATTTGACTTACACATGATGAAATTGACTAGGGTGTGTGTGAGGTGATTTAACTCTCTCATGCTGTGATTGACTAGGGTGTGTGTGGGGTGCTTTGACTTACACATGATGAGATGGTCTAGGGGTGGGTGAGGGGTGATATAACTCTCACATGCTGTGATTGACTAGGGTGTGTGTGAGGTGATTTAACTCTCACATGATGAGATGGATTAGGGTGTGTGTGGGGTGATTTGACTTACACATGATGAGATTGACTAGGGTGTGTGTGAGGTGATTTAACTCTCACATAATGAGATGGACTAGGGTGTGTGGGATGATTTGACTTACACATGATGAAATTGACTAGGGTGTGTGTGAGGTGATTTAACTCTCTCATGCTGTGATTGACTAAGGTGTGTGTGTGGTGATTTGACTTACACATGATGAGATGGTCTGGGAAGTTGTGGGGTGATTTGACTTACACATGATGAGATGGTCTAGGGTGGTTGTGGAGTGATTTGACTTACACATGATGAGATGGTCTAGGGTGGTTGTGGGGTGATTTGACTTACACATGATGAGATGGTCTAGGGTGGTTGTGGGGTTATTTGATTTACACATGATGAGATGGTCTAGGGTGGTTGTGGGGTGATTTGACTTACACATTATGAGATGGCCGAGGGTGGTTGTGGGGGTGATTTGATTTACACATGAGATGGACTAGGGTGTGTGTGGGGTGATTTGACTTACACATGATGAGATGGACTAGGGTGTGTGTGGGGTGATTTGACTTACACATGATGAGATTGACTAGGGTGTGTGTGGGGTGATTTGACTTACACATGATGAGATGGACTGGGGTGTGTGTGGGGTCATTTGACTTACACATGATGAGATTGACTAGGTGTGTGTGGGGTGATTTGACTTACACATGATGAGATGGTCTAGGGTGTGTGTGGGGTGATTTGACTTACACATGATGAGATTGACTAGGGTGTGTGTGGGGTGATTTGACTTACACATGATGAGATTGACTAGGGTGTGTGTGAGGTGATTTGACTTACACATGATGAGATGGACTAGGGTGTGTGTGGGGTGATTTGACTTACACATGTTGAGATGGACTGGGGGTGTGGGGTGATTTGACTTACACATGATGAGATTGACTAGGGTGTGTGTGGGGTGATTTGACTTACACATGTTGAGATGGACTAGGGTGTGTGTGAGGTGACTTGACTTACACATGATGAGATGGACTAGGGTGTGTGTGGGGTGATTTGACGTACACATGTTGAGATGGACTAGGGTGTGTGTGGGGTGAGGTGACTTTCACATGATGAGATTGACTAGGGTGTGTGTGGGGTGATTTGACTTACAGATGATGAGATTGACTAGGGTGTGTGTCTGGGGGGGATTTGACTTACACATGATGAGATTGACTAGGGTGTGTGTGGTGATTTGACTTACACATGTTGAGATGGACTAGGGTGTGTGTGGGGTGATTTGACTTACACATGATGAGATGGACTAGGGTGTTTGGGGTGATTTGACTTACACATGATGAGATTGACTAGGGGGTGTGTGGGGTGATTTGACTTACACATGTTGAGATGGACTAGGGTGTGTGTGGGGTGATTTGACTTACACATGATGAGATTGACTAGGGTGTGTGTGGGGTGATTTAACTCTCACATGCTGTGATTGACTAGGGTGTGTGTGGGGTGATTTGACTTACACATGATGAGATGGTCTAGGGAAGTTGTGGGGTGATTTGACTTACACATGATGAGATGGTCTAGGGTGGTTGTGGGGTGATTTGACTTACACATGATGAGATGGTCTAGGATGGTTGTGGGGTGATTTGATTTACAAATGAGATGGACTAGGGTGTGTGGGGTAATTTGACTTACACAAGATGCGATTGACTAGCATGTGTGTGAGGTGATTTAACTCTCACATGATGAGATGGACTAGGGTGTGTGTGTGGGGTGATTTGACTTACACATGATGAGATGGACTAGGGTGTGTGTGGGGTGATTTGACTTTCACATGAGATTGACTAGGGTGTGCGTGAGGTGATTTAACTCTCACATGATGAGATGGGCTAGGGGGTGTGTGGGGTGATTTGACTTACACATGATGAGATTGACTAGGGTGGTTGTGGGGTGTGATTTGATTTACACATGATGAGATGGTCTAGGGCAGTTGTGGAGTGATTTGACTTACACATGATGAGATGGTCTAGAGCAGTTGTGGAGTGATTTGATTTACGCATGAGATGGACTAGGATGGGTGTGGGATGATATGACTCACACATGATAAAATTGACTAGGGCATGTGTGGGGTAAGTTGACTTACACATGAGATGGTCTAGGGCGGGTGTGGGGTGATTTGACTTACACATGATGAGATGGATTAGAGTTGAGTTGGAGTGATTTGGTTTTCACATGATGAGATTGACTGGGGTGTGTGTGGGGTGATTTGACTTACACATGATGAGATTGACTGGGGTGTGTGTGAGGTGATTTGACTTACACATGATGAGATGGACTGGTGTGTGTGTGCGGTGATTTGACTTACACATGATGAGATTGACTAGGGTGTGTGTGAGGTGATTTAACTCTCACATGATGAGATTGACTAGGGTGTGTGTGGGGTGATTTGACTTACACATGATGAGATTGACTAGGGTGTGTGTGTGTGTGTGTGGGGTGATTTGACTTACACATGATGAGATGGACTGGGGGTGTGTGGTGATTTGACTTACACATGATGAGATGGACTAGGGTGTGTGTGGGGTGATTTGACTTACACATGATGAGATGGACTAGGGTGTGTGTGGGGTGATTTGACTTACACATGATGAGATTGACTAGGGTGTGTGTGGGGTGATTTGACTTACACATGATGAGATGGACTGGGGTGTGTGTGGGGTGATTTGACTTACACATGATGAGATTGACTAGGTGTGTGTGGGGTGATTTGACTTACACATGATGAGATGGTCTAGGGTGTGTGTGGGGTGATTTGACTTACACATGATGAGATGGATTAGAGTTGAGTTGGAGTGATTTGGTTTTCACATGATGAGATTGACTGGGGTGTGTGTGGGGTGATTTGACTTACACATGATGAGATTGACTGGGGTGTGTGTGGGGTGATTTGACTTACACATGTTGAGATGGACTAGGGTGTGTGTGGGGTGATTTGACTTACACATGATGAGATTGACTAGGGTGTGTGTGGGGTGATTTGACTTACACATGTTGAGATGGACTAGGGTGTGTGTGAGGTGATTTGACTTACACATGATGAGATGGACTAGGGTGTGTGTGGGGTGATCTGACGTACACATGTTGAGATGGACTAGGGTGTGTGTGGGGTGAGGTGACTTTCACATGATGAGATTGACTAGGGTGTGTGTGGGGTGATTTGACTTACAGATGATGAGATTGACTAGGGTGTGTGTCTGGGGGGATTTGACTTACACATGATGAGATTGACTAGGGTGTGTGTGGTGATTTGACTTACACATGTTGAGATGGACTAGGGTGTGTGTGGGGTGATTTGACTTACACATGATGAGATGGACTAGGGTGTGTGGGGTGATTTGACTTACACATGTTGAGATGGACTAGGGTGTGTGTGGGGTGATTTGACTTACACATGATGAGATTGACTAGGGGGTGTGTGGGGTGATTTGACTTACACATGTTGAGATGGACTAGGGTGTGTGTGGGGTGATTTGACTTGCACATGTTGAGATGGACTAGGGTGTGTGTGGGGTGATTTGACTTTCACATGATGAGATTGACTAGGCTGTGTGTGGGGTGATTTGACTTACAGATGATGAGATTGACTAGGGTGTGTGTCTGGGGGGGTGGATTTGACTTACACATGATGAGATTGACTAGGGTGTGTGTGGTGATTTGACTTACACATGATGAGATTGACTAGGGTGTGTGCGGGGTGATTTGACTTACACATGATGAGATTGACTAGGGTGTGTGTGGTGATTTGACTTACACATGTTGAGATGGACTAGGGTGTGTGTGGGGTGATCTGACTTACACATGATGAGATGGACTAGGGTGTGTGGGGTGATTTGACTTTCACATGATGAGATTGACTAGGGGGTGTGTGGAGTGATTTGACTTACACATGTTGAGATGGACTAGGGTGTGTGTGAGGTGATTTGACTTACACATGATGAGATGGACTAGGGTGTGTGTGGGGTGATTTGACTTACACATGTTGAGATGGACTAGGGTGTGTGTGGGGTGATTTGACTTGCACATGTTGAGATGGACTAGGGTGTGTGTGGGGTGATTTGACTTTCACATGATGAGATTGACTAGGCTGTGTGTGGGGTGATTTGACTTACAGATGATGAGATTGACTAGGGTGTGTGTCTGGGGGGTGGATTTGACTTACACATGATGAGATTGACTAGGGTGTGTGTGGTGATTTGACTTACACATGATGAGATTGACTAGGGTGTGTGCGGGGTGATTTGACTTACACATGATGAGATTGACTAGGGTGTGTGTGGGGTGATTTGACTTACAGATGATGAGATTGACTAGGGGGTGTGTGGGGTGATTTGACTTACACATGTTGAGATGGACTAGGGTGTGTGTGGGGTGATTTGACTTGCACATGTTGAGATGGACTAGGGTGTGTGTGGGGTGATTTGACTTTCACATGATGAGATGGACTAGGGTGTGTGTGGGGTGATTTGACTTACAGATGATGAGATTGACTAGGGTGTGTGTCTGGGGGGGGGGATTTGACTTACACATGATGAGATTGACTAGGGTGTGTGTGGTGATTTGACTTACACATGATGAGATTGACTAGGGTGTGTGCGGGGTGATTTGACTTACACATGATGAGATTGACTAGGGTGTGTGTGGGGTGATTTGACTTACAGATGATGAGATTGACTAGGGTGGGTGTGGGGTGATTTGACTTACACATGATGAGATTGACTAGGGTGTGTGTGGGGTGATTTGACTTACACATGATGAGATTGACTAGGGTGGGTGTGGGGTGATTTGACTTACACATGATGAGATTGACTAGGGTGTGTGCGGGGTGATTTAACTCACTCATGCTTTGATTGACTAGGGTGGGTGTGGGGTGCTTGGATGCGTCCTCCAGCATTGCCTAATTGAACTATTTCAAGCTTCATAATGTGTTGTCAGAAGGCTAAGGGGATAAGACTGTTGTAAGTGCAGAACAAATATTATTTTTGCTCACTTTCAATTCCGTCCACTCAGCCATTTGCAATCAGCCATGAATCACAGAGAGCTACCAGAATGATCACTAGACTGTTGTATTAGTCACATTATTGTGTGTGTATTGAGTTTCCCTTCACGTGTGTAACATATCTTCATTCCATATTGTTGTTTTTGGAAGGTGTTGCTGTCATGACCAACAAAAATAACAATGACAACAACAGCAACAATGATAACAACAACAACAGCAAACGACGATGATGATGATGATGATGACACCAACAGCAACAACAGGAGAGGATATATTTTTAATACACCTCTAGAATGGATGGCTCGATGCCGAAACCAGTCATTCAATTGTTCAATTGTTAAAAAGTAGTCTTCTCTTGTCCTGCAAA
This sequence comes from Chaetoderma sp. LZ-2023a, assembly GCA_034401795.1. Lineage (NCBI taxonomy): Eukaryota > Metazoa > Mollusca > Caudofoveata > Chaetodermatida > Chaetodermatidae > Chaetoderma > Chaetoderma sp. LZ-2023a. Next base: position 23,204,793 of record CM067373.1, read on the forward strand.
TGGCAAAGCATAAATTTAGATTTTCTTGACCAATCTTGACCATTAAAAGTATAATTACTTTATTACCAATCCCTGCATCATGGAACTGGTGACTTGTCCGTTTCTATTATTCTGTCACGGTCAGCATAGCGGCAACAGCTTTTATCACCATTATTCTTAAAATAGTTCTTGTGTCAACCACTATGTTTTACTCTAACCATAGCTAAGCTGATTAGGTAGTTATCTAATGGACCGTTCCATTTTTAGCCATGCCCCGCCCATCACTAGCTAAGCTCCACCCACACCTCGCCGTGCTGGGATTGATCGATCCCCAAATGCCCTAGCTATCAATTTCCTGAAAACTATACAGGGAAGCTGTTGAATATTTTGTAACTAATTTGACTGGGTGCTGTTGCTGCCTATGGCAGCAACAGCGCCCAGTCAAATTAGTTTCAAAATATTCAACAGAATATTTATTAAATAGTAAAAGCAAACAATTTGTACAACAACGCATAGACCGTCTTCAAATATGCGTTCGTAACGTACTTATCGACGTCATTCATGACATCATTCATTATGATGTCGCGCAGTTCATTATGACGTCATATGATGGGTGAGTACTCTGAAAAGGTGAATTACTGAGTCATGTGACAATGCAGTCAGTGTCTGGCATTCTGTGCAGGTGTGACATTGCATGGAAGAAGAAATATGACATCAGACAATAATTGCTAGTTTTCATGTTCAGCTTTCTTATCCCTTTAACACTCAAGCAGGCCAAAATTGGCATATGCAGTGCTCTTGTGGACAGTCCATTTGCAGACCAAGAGAAGAGTATTTCTGAAAATTTAGCGATGGAATGACTGGCTCGATAACCAAGCCAGTCATTCCAGTGGTAAATTTTCAAAAAAATACTTTTCTCTTGGTCTGCAAATGGGAACTTTCTATGAGAAAATTAAAATTTTCTTGAACAAATTTCAGGGTGAAAGTGTTAACATGATTCATCATAATTGCGTGCGTTATCCTCATGTCATCCATTAACCCTTACCACTCTGGTGTCAAAATTTTAAATTTCAAATTAAATTAAAAGATGAACTGGTGTTCGTTTTTCATGAAATTTGTTGGGAGATGGTGCTGTCGTAGACAGCAACATCTTCCAGCAAAATTGTTGGAAAATGTACACTAGTTTCTTTGATACTGACACAATAAAAGATAGACTATTGACATCAGTGTGCTAAGGGTTAATCCATCTGTCTCCTAACAGGCAAGGACATCTCACTTTTACTTCTGCTGCTACTATGACTATCACTCCCACCCATCCACCCACCCACCCATCCACACCTGTGTCTAATGTTGAATAATCATATCATATTCTGTGTAAAGAGATTAACATGAGGAGTAGCGAGCGCTAATCTGTTTCAGGATTTACATGTGAACCTGTCCGAATGACCACCAGCCTTTTTGGAGCCACAAAATAGCTATTGTTTAAGACCTTTGGTCAAAATGGCACCAGTATTAAGAGACCACCTGTTTATAATGACTGTAAGGTGGTCACTTAAGACAGGTTTTACTGTGTTGTATCATAGCCTCGGTGGACATGTCATTTATACCTGTGTTTCGTATGTCATTTGATTAAAACACCTGTGAGTCATGTGTCACATGATCATACTCTGAAAAATGATCAAAAAGTATTCTAACTAATTCATTATTTTATCACTTTAACCCTAGTTAAAAACGGCTTCTACAGTGGCCTTGTGAAATCTCAATTTTCAGACAAAGAGAAGACTATTTTTGAAAATATTTATCGAGCCAGTCATTCCAGTGGTGAAATTTAAAAAATAATCTTGTCACTGTCTGAAAATGGACATTTTCTATGACCCTTTAACAAACAAATTTTCTCAAGAAAATTAAAATTTTCTCATGGTTAATAGACGTGTCTGCCAAATCAGGATCTTGTACTACCCTAGAGGAATGTCAACTTACAGGCCAAGAGAAGACTATTTCAAAAATTTTGCCACTGAAATGACTGGTTTGGTAATTGAAACAGTCATTCCACTGGTCAATATTTTTTTTAAGTCTAGGCCAGCAAACCGACATTCACAAAGGAAACTATAATTTTCTTGACAAATCTTGCCCATTAAAGGGTTAAAATGTTCAATAACTTGCCAGTTTGGTTGTTTTCAAATTTAGTCACTAGGCTTTCAAGACCTGTACAAATGAGAGTAATGTTACAGAATATATTCCCCTGACTGACAATGAGAGTACTATCTTATAAGTACTCTCACAGTGACTCATTATCAATGTGAAGCTACTAAATCCTGAATGTTTTATATCTTAAATTAACTAAAAAATGTTTTATTCCTTTGAGTTAACTAATATTAAAATTGCACAGATTTGATGTCATATTTTTGCACACAATCTCCCAAGAATTATTAATATTTCAGAAGATGACATCAGTTTGTTGTCACTTAACATTCGCGGAACTTGCCTGATTGGCAGGTTACATGGCGTAAATGAAATTCACATCTCACGAATAGCGGGTTTTATTATGCTTTTTATACCGCTCCTAAGGCTAAGATGACATACACATCATTATTTATTCAATTAAATTCATTCAGTGTCACCTAATTTGGTGACATCTTTCCAGGGCCATTGCCTGAGCTAGGAATATGACAAACAAGCTTGCCATTTAAGAAGCAGTAACTAGGAATGTCGTGGAGCTATCAGACACGGCGCTGTTTGAATTTGGGATTATTGTGGAATTTATGCCATATTATTATCAGTTGAAATGATGCAGTTGGGGTTTTTTCGTGAAGGATAGAGAAACGTAGTTATCCAATTGGTGTACGGAATCCAATCTCAGAATTAGATAATAATGTTATAGTTTATCAAAACTGTCCTGAAGGCTCGACATCAGCCCAGGGAATCTAGTATTATATATATATATATATATATATATATCAGCTATATATATATATCAGCTATATATATATATCAGCTATATATATATATATATATATATATATATATATATATATATATATATATATATATATATATCAGCTATATATATCAGCAATCAATATTAATAGTGCTAGTAGTAGTTTTCAAGCCAGTCATTCCAGTGGTAAAATTTCAAAAGTAGCCCTCTTGGCCTGAAAATGAACTTTTCCCACGCCCACTGCCATTACCAGTTTTTGCATGTTTAATGATGAACTTAATATTAATGGCTACTTTGTACTCATTTTGCTAATGCCATCCCATTAAATAAAGTCTGCTATTATCATGGCAGTCTCTTGTACATATGTGGCTTGTTTGTAGCTGCTGGATCGACTGTCTCATAGCCGCTACTCAACTGTCCTGTGCTGTCATAATTGCAGCGCAAAGTCAGCTGAATTTTGACTGGCAATTGATACGGGCAGGCTATAGGAAAGTGCTGAGTGCTGGCACCAGTAGGCCTTTAACGTCTCTATAGGTGTCTCTAGAAGTTTGATTAGTTTTTGTAACTTTTCTCGCTTTTATCCTTATTTTAAAGACAGCAGACCTGCGTAAGCAGGGTGAGAACAGGTCTGTGCGGTTGATCAGATTTTTAGCGCGAAATTAAAAGTCAGTCCAATAATTAAATTGTGATGTGTGTTTCACCATTTAACACTCAAATTTGTTCAAGAAAATTTCAATATTCTCATAGAAAATGTCCATTTGCAGACCAAGCGAAGACTATTATTGAAAATTTACCACTGAAAAATGACTGGCTCGGTCATCGAGCCAGTCATTCCAGTGGTAAATTTTCAGTAATAGTCTTCTCTTGGTCTGCAAATGAACATTTTTCAAGACCATTGCGGAAGCCATTTTTGGCTCGTATGAGTGTTAAGAGGTTAATCATTGGTAAGGAAATCTTGAGTAAGCTGAAAATTAGACCAGGCTTAGGTATCCACGGTCACCATCAACTGTCACATGTCTGCTTCTCACGTAAGCTGTACATAAAAGCTGCTGATTATTTTGAAAACAATTCATCAGAAAGTTGCTGCTACATATGGCAGCAATATCTTTTAGTCAAATTGTTTTCAAAATAATCTAGCATTTAGCACATATTGCACGTAATAATCAGGACAAAACTGTTTAATATTTGTGGTAATTTTTGCGCCGAATGACATGTCCGGTAGGAATGTAATCACGCTCTAAAATGTGGCCATAAGCGATAATTATACTTAAATCTGATAGGAAAAAAAAAGCGAAGCTGGGTTCAATATTGTCAATCCAATACAGAAAACCTTCATACATCGAATAAAATGTAATGTCACCGGACGGAGTATATGTCGATTCCCTCTCTCTCTCGGTCTTCTTGTCCTCATCCTCGTCATCATCCGTGGAGCATGCCGTAATTGAATATTGATCCATCGAGGGGATTAAATCCGAGCGCCACGATACAATCTGTCCCCGTGACAAGGATTTAATCCCCTGTTAATTATATCTTATGAGAGGAAACGGAGTGGGGGCCAAGTGGCAAAATATGTTTACCATAAGAGACATGTAAAAATACTCCAAGGGTTCGCGGCCCATTTCATTTTGTCGGAAAAAACTGTGTAACTTTGTTTCCAGATTATTCTAGGCTGGAATATGAGCCTCATTTTGGCACTCTATTTAGAATTTGAGTTAGCGTTAATTTTGAACCAAATAGTGCGGCTCAACACACGGGGTATAGTTAGTCACAGTACAGGTCAGAAATAATGTGAATCCAGAAGAAAACACAAACACGTGCCTTAGCCTTTTAAACCTTGAATTTGTTCAACAAAATTAAAAAATTTCTCAAAAGAAAATGTCCATTTGCAGATCAAGAGAAGACTATTTTTGAAAATTTACCAATTGAATGACTGGCTCGGTTATCGAGCCAGTCATTCGAATGATAAATTTTCAAAAATAGTCTTCACTTGGTCTGCAAATGAACAATTTCTCGAGACCACTGCAGAAGCCGTTTTTGGCTGATATAAGTGTTAAAGGGATAAGCCAATTTTGAGCAGGACATAATGTCTTCCAATGCAATTATGTTCAAAATATTCCACAATACTTTTTATTTAGTTTTGGACACATGTTAAATTATTGCTGAGTTGTACTGTATGACCTCCTCAGCTTTCAGTTTCAAGTCTTAGTAATTTGCTTGGAAGGTCAAACTTGTCCTTTAGCTTTAATGGTGAAAATGGGTCAAGAAAATCTTTAGTCCTACTTAGCAAGTGTCCAATACTGGTCCAGAGATGACTATTTTAGACAATATACCACTGGAATGACTGGCTCATTTATTGAGCCAGCCATTCCCTTGGTAATTAAAAAAACCAAAACTCTTCTCTTGTCCTGCAAATGGGCATTGCTTTGTGGCTGGCTTGAGAGTTAAATGTGTAAGCATCACTTACACATAATAACCCTCTAATGGACAAGCTGGACAACAGCAGATTCTTCACTGGTCTTTAAAAGTGTGAATTTGCTGACCATGAGGTGACTATTTTTGACATTTTACTAATGGATTTGCTGACTGGATAACAGTAGCAATCATTTTAGTGGTAAATGTTCAAGAATAATCTCTCGGCCTACAAATGAACTTTTACTAAGCAGACCTATCAATGGAGGGATCCAGTTTTAGCTACGCTCGCTTATCTTTAGATAACCCTTTAACACTCATATCAGCCAAAAACAGCTGCTGCAGTGGTCCTGAGAAATGTCCATTTGCAGACCAAGAGAAGACTGTTTTTGAAAATTTACCCCTGGTATGACTGGCTCGATAAGCGATATCGAGCCAGTCATTCCAGTGGTAAATTTTCAAAAATAGCTGTTTTTGGAAAAAATGGAGGATTAAAGGGTTAAGCTCCACACACACTTCGCCCATGTTGGATCGATCAATCCCTAAATGCCCTCGACTATCAATTTTTAGAAAACTCTACAGGTAAGCATTCATAATCTCATTGATTATGACGTCATCCTGTACATCACGTTGTTGATTATGATGTCATATGATTGATGGATAAATTGGAAAGGTGCGTTATCTTGCGCGGTCTCGGCCATTCGAGGTTTAAGGAGTCAATGCAGTTCAGTTTTCTTGGCTAAAACCTCTGGTACCATAAACCCATGGTGCAATCATATAAATATTAAAATGAAATTTTACCATTCAGTTTTAAGCTTTTCATGTGTTCCATTGAACAACTTAAAGCAGAGAATGTAAATAATAATAATTTTAATTAAATGCTTGTTGATTCATCAGAATTATTTGCAGCTCTTACTTTATTATTATGTTTACTGTACATGGGTTATTGACTTGTGGTCATCTTGAAAGCATCTTAATTAATTATCTCTCAGCTGACCAAGGGAAACTAGACAAAAAAAACTTTCCAAAGAGCCCTCTGTTCTTTACTTTGGTTGTTCAAGCACTAAAACACAGGCTTCCTAAGGCATTGTGTCTTTCAATGTAGTTCAGACTGACCGATTGCGGAGTGTGTCCAGCAGCCAGAGTGACCGCAAGGTCAGCTCTGAAAGCCATCAGACATTGTGGTACCTGATTGACTTTTTTCAATGAAGAGTTGTGCATGAATTAAATTTAGACTCGCTCTTGTTCTTTGTGCATTTTTCTCATCTTAACCGCTGGTCAGTACGAGACAGGAGTGGTCTGCTTGTACAGCTCTTGTCCATTCCAATTTCTCTCTGTCATTTTCTGTATAAATTAATAAAGGCTATTTTTCCATCAGCACTGTTGTTCTTTTCACCGTGCTGCTGTTTGTTGATTCATTATTGGTCAGTGTTGTCCAGCGCGAGCTATTGTGGTCACTCCATCTCTCTGTCATTCAACCTTATGTTCATTATAACAGATGGCAGCAGCTTGAAGTCGACAACGGCTGCAGGATTTCTGTTTGCGCACAGCCGTCATCATCTTCTCTATTCATGAATTGCATTCATTCACACTTCTCTCATAATAATGGAAGTCAATTGTGTAGTGTAGAGCAATGTCACTTGTACACATTTTGGGGATATTTACTTATTTTTCATGTTGAAATCTCATTTTTCTTCGTGAAATATTTTCTTATCAGCTTGATTCATTATTTCACTCCGCTAAGTCTCAATTATCTGTTTACAGCATACATACAATAATTACTGTTATCTTTAAGCTCTTGTTGATAAATAAATAAAAGTTAGCCTGACCCATCTCTAGCTAAGCTCCACCCACTGCTTTGCCTGTGTTGGAATTGATCGCTCCGTGAATTCTCTCAATCTCAATTTCCAGAAAACTATACAGATAAGCTGTTGAATACTTTGAAACTAACTTGACTGGCTGCTGTTGCTACCTATTGCGACAACAGCGCCCAGTCAAATTAGTTTCAAAATATTCAACAGAAATTTTATTAAATAGTAAAGACCCAATTTGTACAACTTGTCGGACTATTAAGCGTTTGTGACAGGCTATATTGCATCATTCATGACATAATTGATTATGATGTCAGCCTACATGTCCCACCCATTTCTAGCTATGCCCCGCCCATTTCTAGCTATGCGCCGCCCATTTGTAGCTATCCCCCACCCATTTGTAGCTATGCCCAGCCCATTTGTAGCTATGCCCTGCCCATTTCCAGCTATGCCCTGCCCATTTCTAGCTATGCCCCGCCCATTTCTAGCTATGCCCCGCCCTTTTCTGGCTATGCTCTGCCTACTTTTTTTTTTACGTTGGAATAGATTTATATTCTTTGAACCCTGACTTCTCAGAATCTTAATTTCAAGGTAAGAATACAGGTAAGCTGCTAAATATATTGAAACTAATTTGACTGGGGCCTGTTGCTGCCTATTGCAACAGCAGCTCCCAGTCAAAGTAGTTTCGAAATATTCAACAGAATGTTTATTGAATTGTAAGCTTTTCAAAGACACACAATTCATTCAGTTAACAGACGTTTCGTGCTTCAAAACAGCTAAATATGTCATTTTGATTGTGATGTCAGCTAATGTGATGTATTTGATTACGATATCAAATATATGAGTGCCAGGTCTGATCCCTCTATTGAGAGACCCTTATGAGAGAAAATATTGTAATGATTTTCAATCTATGTGTATATATGATAATCGTGTTTGGTCAATAAATCAATCTACTCTTCTAATAGAGACTGTTGAAACTTGTCTGTATATCATAGCTATCATAATATAGTGAATAGAAAGAAATGGGGGAGTGAAGAATGGCTGACAGCTGCTGTTATCTAGTCAATACAACATACCGTACAGGAAGGCTAATATTGTACACTGTATGCTGGCACACTGCACATCCTCAGGGAATTTAAATATTTGGTTAACCATGAACTGAACCATGTCTGTTCAAGACAACAGAATTGGTCAATCTCTCTGGCTAGCAACCATGCGGCCAACTGCAGACAATGCGGCCGACCATGTAGCTACCTTCCAATGACATCATAGAACATAATTTATTCTAGTGGAACCAACTACGGACAATCACAATGACGCAACTAGTTGCACTGCGAACAACAATGGATAACTGCGGACAACCTTTGCCTAAAAATGGTGTACAAGTTGTCGACATTTCGCTGCCCCTCAGGGTGTATATAAGGCACAGACTGCTTAGACCTGACATCCTTGACTCAAAACTTAGATCAGCATCAGGTGTAAATGGTTTTTGTCTCACCTGCGAAGCAGAAAGCGAGACATATCTATCACTTTTCCGATGGCGACGGCGGCAATAATGTTAAGTTTTTGCGTATAGCAAAACTTATCAGCTTATATTTCAGTATTGGTTAATCCTATTGGAACTAAACTTTGGTACATTGTTACCTATGATGTTAGGAAGGAGCATGTTGATACTGAGGTCATACAATCAAAGGTCAAGGTCACTGTGGCCTAGATACAAAACCTTTTTCAATGTTAAGCAAAACTTCTTGGCTTAACTTTCATGATTGCTTAATCTTATTCATACTAAACTTAGATACATTGTTACCTATAATGTTAGGAAGCAGCGTGTTGACACTGAAGTGACAACGTCGAAGGTCAAGGTTATTCTGACCTCTGCAAAACTTTGTTATTTTTCAATATTAAGTTTTTAGGCTTAGCAAATCTTATCATGTTATATTTTGGGATTGCTTAATGTAACACAACTTGGGTACATGGTTGCTTATACCAAGAGATGGTGACATGGAGGTCACTAGGTCAAAGGTCATGGCCATTCTAATATTGCTATTTAACCTATGCCTTTTCAACCTGACACACTAATTAGTCAATTTAGCTAGCAACCATTTTGGATGCCCTAGGTTTCACAAGAATGACTCTGAAACCACTAAATGGATCGTATGGAAACTTGTTAAATATGATTAGTGCCTAATGTTCATTTATGTATCGCCAAGTGAATATGTGAAAAACAGGCCACCTTCGACTAACCAAACATGAGCTATTGTTATTTGATGGATTTTGACAGCAACAATGGCAATATATAAGTTTTGCGGTTTGTTGGTTAGGAATTTGATACGCTTCAATCGCATTGGTCAATCTGGTCCAAAGTACCAAAGTTTATGCATCTTTAACACTTATGTCGAAGACCGCCAAAACGGGCCTCTGCAGTGGTCTTGAGAAATGTCCATTTGTAGGTCAAGAGAAGACTATATTTGAAAATTTCCCCTGAAATGACTTACTCAATAAGCGAGCCTGGGTCATTCCAGTATGAAAATTTCCAAAATAGTCTTCTCTTAGCCTGCAAATGGACATTCAATAAACAAATATTTTGATATTCTTGACCATAATTTAGCCATTAAAGCAAACTTTTTTCATTTCTTACTTAAATCCTCAAGTTTCCTGTCAAAATTTTCATATTTGGACCATATTTCCATGTTCCATAATACGGTACAGAAATCTTTTGTATTTCCACCCAAGATTTTCATATGTTTCCTGTTCCTGATTCAAATACTTGTGCTATAGGTGACCATGCTAGCTAGCATGATGTGTAGGTGACCATGCATGATGGCTGTTGATATGCTTATCTCATATGACATGAGAACTCTTCATTCATTGAGTTTTAGCAAAATCCATTTGTATTCACCAGAATTTTCACCATTTGTAATTCAAAATTCCATAAACCTCTCCAAAGAAAGTGGATAGGAAGTGAATATCTGATACCTTAGAATATTTCATTAAAGGTACTCCCTCCTATCTCTCTACTCTTTGATTGCAATGCAGGGACAGACCTAGCTTTCACGCCAGTAGATTAGCCAACTACCCTTTTTCTTAGACAAAATTCTCAGCTATTTTAGCCAATGTTTTCCAATGTCTACGATACATCACCGCCAGGTAACCCTTTCAATGCTACATACCAGATACAAGGTTATGTTGAATATTTTGAAACAAATTTGTCTGGAAGCTGTTGTTGCAGGCAGCAACAGCTTCCAGTCAAATTAGTTTCAAAATATTCAACAGCTGGTCTATTGACCGATCTGTTATATGAGGATTTCAGGGTTCTTCAATGTTAATTTTAATGATTCTCTACTTAGAAATTATGTAAAATATGATTTTAATTATTAGCCAAATATTTAGCCAATCCGCCTTTTTATTAGCCAGATCTCAATTTTAGTAGCATTTGGCTAATTGGCGAATGTGTCAGTCAGTCCTTGCTTGGAATTTGGGTGAAAATTCATTGTTTGTTTGCTTTTGGTAATTTTAGAGCACCTTCAAGGACCATTTTAAATTTAATTTTGATGTTAGGCCCATCTGAAGAGCTCCATTTTAATTGCATTTAAAGAGTTAAATGCAATTAAAATGGAGCTCTTCAGATGGGCCTAACATCAAAATTAAATTTAAAATGGTGAATTTGTTCAAGAAAATTTCAATTTTGTCATAGAAAATGTCCATTTGCAAACCAAGAGAAGACTATTTTTGAAAATCTACCACTGGAATGACTGGCTTGGTTATCGAGCCAGGCATTCCAGTGGTAAATTTTCAAAAATGGTCTCTTGGTCTGCAAATGGACATTTCTCAAGACCACTGCAGAAGCCGTTTGTGGTTGATATGAGTGTTAAAGGGTTAAATGTGAAATCTATCCATTGTAGCAACAATTATCCCCCCTCTGCTTGATGCACATGCAATGTTTGAGATTTAGCGCTATTTTATTGCAGTTATGATTATTATCATTTTCAATCATTTATATATTCTCTCTGCAGGATTGAGGAGGAGGAGGAGTTGAACACAAAGATTCAAGAAGGACAGTTTCTGAAAGATGAAAAGTCATGTTGTATTCAATAAACCTTTCATTTGTCAGTAATGTAGCTACACTCTTCAAGTTAACCCTTACCACTCTGATGTCAATATTCTATCTTTTATTTTGTCAATATCAAAGAATCTGGTGTACATTTTTAAACAGTTTTGGTGGAAGATGTTGCTGTCTACGATAGCACCATCTCCCACCAAATTTGTTTTAAAAAATGAACACTAGTTCATCTTTTAGTTTAATTTGAAAACTGAAAGTTTTGACACCTGAGTGGTAAGGGTTAACACTACGATGACCACACTGTACCAGGCTACCCTTAAGGGTACAGAACAGCAACAGATAGATTGAGTCACTGTGTTCTTAGGGTGAATTGAGTAACAGCATTACAGAAACATGTACAGCACTTACAACAACAATCTTGTCAAAAACAGGAAATATAATGCTAATGTTGCCACAGGATCTTGCTATCTCTTTCTCCCCCCCCCCCCCCCCCCCCCCACCACCTACACAAGCTCGCCGTGTGAAGTTTGTGGTCAAAATGTTTATTGTCAAACTCATAGTGACCAAATTAATAGTAAGTAATTTTGGTGGTGCAGATTGAGAAGGGTAGTGGTGTTGATGGTCGGTGGGTGGGTGCGGGTGGGGCTATGGTGTCAGAGATTTCAACACTTTCTTTCATTCCTCTTGAAATGTAATTTTGAAAATCAAAAAGTTTATGTATATGCTTTCATCTGTACATGTGGACACGTTTTCCATCTGAGGAGAATGTCTGCCTGTTATTTGACAATTTGTATTCTGCTTCTTTATTTTGATGTCTGTCAAAGTTTGTGCTCACAAAAGGCCCGATTTTGTTAAGAGGTGAACGTGTGTTACATTAATTTCTTATGATATAAAGAGGCACCCATACATTTTGTGCACATATCTATAACCCTCTCCCTCCCCCCCCCCAAAAAAAAAGAAAAGAAAAAGAGATGGGTTCCCATAGCAGGCTGATTAATATTATAGCAATGAGTTACCTTTCCGTCAAACCCAAGTTCAGCCTCCAATTTTTCTGACCACTGATCAATCGCTACTACAAATTGTTTAAGACAATTACTTATTAATATAGAGAAATACTACGTACAATTAATGTATTAACACTTCCTTACCTATATTTATTAAATCTGATATATGTGATAATGATGGTCATTGTTTTACCTAAAGCTTATTTAAATTCTTCCATGGATATATTCTCATATAATTCTTGTCTGTTTTTGCCCAGTAACTGACTGCCTTCCGATGTTCTGCAAGCTACATTTTCCATACACTAACTTTGGATATGCTGGATATTTTGAAAACAATTTGACTGGAAGTTGTTGGTGACTGAGCCACCATCAACTTTCAGTCAAATTTTTTTCTAAATATTCAGCTGGTCTAGAGTTATTGCCTGTTGAAATCATTGTCTGGTGGCTTGCGGCGGTCAGACTGTTAACCCTTTAACACTGATGTCAGCCAAAAACGGCTTCGACAGTGGTTTTGAAAAAGGTCCATTTGCAGACCAGGAAAAGACTATTTTTGAGAATATGTCACTGGAATGACTGGCTCGATAACTGAGCCAGTCATTCCAGTGATAAATTTCCAAAAATAGTCTTAAAACAAATTCGAGGGTTAAAGGGTTAACTGCAATACGTGATATATGCTTTAAATGCTGCTGCTACTGGTGTCATTCTTGTCAGTATATGCTATTAGAAATGTCTAATCAAATACTTGACAATAACACATTCTACGATTGAAAATTCAGCAAATATTTTCAGTCAAATTATTTCCAAAACAATGACGCTTTATATGAGTTTGTCATACAACAAGCCTGTGAGAATTCGGACTGTGATATGGTAAATTGGAGCATGTCTTTCTGTCCCGCCTCCATGCAGTCATTCAGTCGCTGAGTATAAAGGCTTATTATCACTTGATTCAGCCATGCCTGATAAATATTCAGAAAAATAATTTGACGTAGAACCATTGGCGCACAGAACACTCTTCCAGTCAAATTGATTTTTAAAACATTCAATAAAATATTAATTAAATTCTTAAATCATTAGGGAGTTTGTTATATGTCTAGTCTTTCATATGTGAAATGCTTATTTATTCAGTATATTACTGAAGAAATGCCTCACAATGATAAAATAATATTTATTAAATATATTCTCATTGGTTGCGGACATTCTATGGTGCAATCAGTATGGTGTAATTAAAATTTTTATTTCAATGCTAATAATTTGCAATATAATGTACGATACTAGGTAAATATTGCTACAAGTTTATATATTCTTCGAGTCTACCTTTGCCCTCATGTAGATATCCATAAGTAACAATAGTATTCTCTCTGTCTATTGTTAGCTTTACTGGCAGAACTTTATTTATAAATATTTATGTTTTTGACAGATTTTTAAGTTTATATTATTGTAATTATGAAATTATATAATATTCAATTAAATAACGATATATACACATATGGTAGATAGTAATTTAAATGCTCAGCTTCGAACAATAATATTATTATTATTATTATTATTATTATTATTATTATAATATATTTTTCACATAATTTTGTTTTGGATGGCTTAATCTTGTGTGTATTTGCCTTAGCTTATTGTTATCCTTCTATCATTCTTTAATAGTGCAATGGCTTAGTAACAGTTACATGAGATTACCCTCCATTGTTACAGATTATCTGTTTGAAGACATGTTTATGTTTATACATCCATATATGCACGCATGCACGGACACAGGCATGCACGCACACACACGCACACGCACACACTATCTGTCTATCTGTTTTCTAATTATCACAAATAACAGTTTGAAAGTTGAATGTACTAATGTATGGATGTTACTAATGATGTAGTCTAATAACTTGACTGTCTAATAACTTGACCTCTCTATTAGCCTGACACTTGGTCGCTCGGTGAGATTAATCAGTGTGCTAATGTATGTACAATATGAATGACGTATGTACAACACTGATAACGTATTTAACCATTATCACTCTGATGTCAATATTCTATCTTTTTACGGTGCCAATAGCAAAGAAACTAGTATACATTTTTCAACAATTTTGGTTGAAGATGTTGCTGTCTTCGACAGCACCATCTCCAGCCAAATTTGTTGAAAAATTAACACCAGTTCATCTTTTAATTTAATTTGAAAATTTAAAGTTTCGACACCAGAGTGGTAAGGGTTAACCCTTAGCACACTGATGTCAATATTCTATCTTTTACTGTGTCAATAGCAAAGAAACTAGTGTACATTTTTCCACAATTTTGGTGGAAGATGGTGCTGTCTACGACAGCACCATCTTCCACCAAATTTGGTGGAAAATAAACTGGTACTTTTAGTTTAATTTGACAAAATTTTAAATTTTGACAGCAGAGTGGTAAGGGTTAATAGTAAACTCCTGCATTCACACCAGACTCTTTCACTATCAGAATACTGCTTAATTTAAATAGTTATTTTGAAATATTTATAAGCACACATATAAACACCTTACAGGATACATATTTGTGACGTTATTTTGGTCCTACTTATGTTACATATGTAATGTTAATTGTGATCTTATTTGCAAAAACATGTCATCTTTATATTATTTCTTGTGTCTATCAACACCTGTTCTTCTTCACACCTGTAATTTGATGAATCTGTCAAACTTTCAGGTGTATGTATTCAAATGAACATGAGTAATTCCGCCTCAGATAGTGTGTGGTAGAATGATGTGCATCACTTTGATATAAACTGTTTGAAAGATAATCTTGTATGCTTGTGCACAAATTATCGCATCATCATCAGCTATCTATGATGTGTTTCTGTAGTAAGTAGTCCCTCAGCAGTAATTCTCTAAGTTATAATGGTAGTAGGATTAAAAGCTAGCTCAGTACATTTAATACTTCAATGGTCAGGATTTGAAATGGCAGTTATTTCAGAGTTTAAATTAAAACATTTTTTCACCTGCAAATGGATATGTTTCAAGAGCAGAAGGCATTTTAGCCGTCGTGAATGGTAAAGTGTTAAGATAGCTCGGGCTCTATATACAATGCCATAGCACATAGGACATTAAGGGTCAAGTCTATTTACTGGACAAGAATTTTTTGTAAATTTACCATCAGAGTGACTGGCTCAATAACCGCGCCAGTCATTCCGGTGGTAAATTGTCAAAAATCCAATCCTATTTGTCACTGCTTACCTCCAACCATCCTGAATTATGTACAAATGTGATGAGTAATCTAATCAGTGAGAATGTCTTTATAAATATAGTAATTACTCAAGCCTCCAGCTTATAATGTTCACTCATGTCGACAGCAGGGTATTAAAGTCTATAGTCCTATCATAGCTGTATTCAAAGAATGAGTCACGTGAATTAAAAGTATAATTACTTTAAGCATTTTTATTCTGATTTCTCTAAATCCTGGTTTTCCAGGTAAATCTGACATGTGATGAATATTTGTAAAACTATTTAGCTTCAAGTCAGATCGTTGTCAGAATATTTATCAGTTTAACTATAGGATGTAATTGTCTGGTATTGTGAAATGGAAGAAGATAAAATTAATAGACGCCTATATTCTTGTCATAACAATTTTGTCTTCAAATTTAATTTATCTTGGGATTGTTTTTCAGTAAAATCAATTCATATTTGCTGGAGTAAATGTTCCCTGAAAATATATGTTTGCACGGTAATATGCTTTAACCCTGTCACTGACAAATCCCTGAAAAAGTAAATTCTTTATGATATAAGACTTATTCTGTTGGATATTTTGAAATTAATTTGACTGGAAGTCATTGGTGCATAAGGCAGCAATGGCTTCCAGTCAACTTAGCTTCAAAATATTCAACAGTTTGCCTATACGCTTGCCTTGAAAATTAGATATGGGGAATTCATCAGTGAAAGGGTTAAATTATTTTCATCATAGGACATCACAAGTATTGGGCTTTTATTCGAAATAGTCGGAGTAAACTTTACATTTTATTTAATGAATGTTTTCTTAAAAATCATATTCAAGACTTATCTAATCTCAGCAAATGCATAATATAATATTATAGTCAGTTAAAAGCATTGTTATGATATAAAATACAGAATGAAGAGAATTGTTTTTGTAACATTGTACTGTTATTTTGCATGATTTCATGTTCTATATGAAATACATTGATGTATTAAGTATATTATTTATCACAGCAATACACATTTTGCTTGACAACTCTCATAGTCTTTTATATCATTGATATACACCCCCCCCCCAACCATCGGCCAAAATTAATGAGACTGCTATATAGATTTGTCCATTCATTGACTCATCAATCATATTTTCAATCTGAGTCGTTTCATTCAATTCTAAACGTAGTTGTCATACAGTCATATTGCTGATGACATACAGAAATTACGTTATAGCCAAAATGACTGCTTTGAAGCCTGTTATGAATTCTGTAGATAAGATGCCATTGTGACACTATGATCCTGTATAGTGGGTCTCTGGAGAACATAAGACTGCTTTATCCGTGATGTGGCGGACCATTAAAATTCTGATTCAGCAGCATGTACTAATGGTGTGTATGCTGGCTCCTTACTGTGCACACGCTCATCATATAGTTGTGGTGTATGCAGCCTCCTTATTGTACACACGCTCATCACATAGTTGTGGTGTATACTGCCTCCTTATTGTACACACGCTATCATATAGTTGTGGTGTATACTGCCTCCTTATTGTAGATACGCTCATAATATAGTTGTGGTGTATACTGCCTCCTTATTGTACACATGCTCATCATATAGTTGTGGTGTATACTGCCTCCTTATTGTACACATGCTCATCATATAGTTGTGGTGTATACGGCCTCCTTATTGTCGACATGCTCATATAGTTGTGGTGTATGCAGCCTCCTTATTGTATACACGGTCATCATATAGCTGTGGTGTATACCGCCTCCTTATTGTACACATGCTCATCATATATGTGTGGTGTATACTGCCTCCTTATTGTAGATATGCTCATCATATAGTTGTGGTGTATACTGTCTCCTTATTGTGCACACGCTCATCATATAGATGTGGTGTATGCTGCCTCCTTATTGTACACACGCTCATCATATAGTTGTTGTGTATGCTGCCTCCGTATTATAGACATGCTCATCATATAGTTGTGGTGTATACGGCCTCCTTATTGTAGATACGCTCATAATATATTTGTGGTGTATACTACTACCTCCTTATTGTGCACACGCTCATCATATAGTTGTAATGTATGCAGCCTCCTTATTGTGCACACGCTCATCATATAGTTGTGGTGGATACTTAGTGTATGCTGCCTCCTTATTGTAGACATGCTCATCATATAGTTGTGATGTATGCTGCCTCATTGTATATACGCTCATCAAATAGTTGTGGTGTATACTGCCTCCTTATTGTACACACACTCATCATATAGTTGTGGTGTATGCAGCTTCCTTATTGTACACACGCTCATCACATAGTTGTGGTGTATACTGCCTCCTTATTGTACACACGCTATCATATAGTTGTGGTGTATACTGCCTCCTTATTGTAGATACGCTCATAATATAGTTGTGGTGTATACTGCCTCCTTATTGTACACATGCTCATCATATAGTTGTGGTGTATACTGCCTCCTTATTGTACACATGCTCAGCATATAGTTGTGGTGTATACGGCCTCCTTATTGTCGACATGCTCATCATATAGTTGTGGTGTATGCAGCCTCCTTATTGTATACACGGTCATCATATAGCTGTGGTGTATACCGCCTCCTTATTGTACACATGCTCATCATATATGTGTGGTGTATGCTGCCTCCTTATTGTAGATATGCTCATCATATAGTTGTGGTGTATACTGCCTCCTTATTGTGCACACGCTCATCATATAGATGTGGTGTATGCTGCCTCCTTATTGTACACACGCTCATCATATAGTTGTTGTGTATGCTGCCTCCGTATTATAGACATGCTCATCATATAGTTGTGGTGTATACGGCCTCCTTATTGTAGATACGCTCATAATATATTTGTGGTGTATACTACTACCTCCTTATTGTGCACACGCTCATCATATAGTTGTAATGTATGCAGCCTCCTTATTGTGCACACGCTCATCATATAGTTGTGGTGGATACTTAGTGTATGCTGCCTCCTTATTGTAGACATGCTCATCATATAGTTGTGATGTATGCTGCCTCATTGTATATACGCTCATCAAATAGTTGTGGTGTATACTGCCTCCTTATTGTACACACGCTCATCATATAGCTGTGGTGTATACTGCCTCCTTATTGTACACACGCTCATCATATAGTTGTGGTGTATGCTGTCTCCTTATTGTAGATACGTTCATCATATAGTTGTGGTGTATACGGCCTCCTTATTGTAGATACGCTTATCATATTGTAGTAACTTACCTACATATAAAGTGTTACTCACCCAACAGAGGTCTTGAATCGACCAGCGGAACCAGCGGCAGGTGCTCGCGTTTCAAGTTCCAAGGTACGACTGCCGGGCGTTCGTAGAAACGGCGGGAATCAGCTAGCGAAACGCAAACTCCGGGATTGCGGGATACCGCCAGCGCCACACACTCCCCCCGTTTTAAAAACATGAACTGCGAGCTCAGACCAGGTTGTTTAATTTAAAATCGCACTAGAAAATTTATGGTGAAAATTAAGTTTCCAGAAATTTCTAAAATAAAATCCCTTGGAAGACAACAACAAATGGTAATCGAATGATCATCCAAAAAACCCAGAATTTACAAGAAATTTCAGCATATATCTTTAAAAATGTACACACAATATTATAAGAAACCCAAGGCGTATATCACAAATACATGTAGTTTTCTTTTGATTTTTAACAAGAGGCACCAGTACTTCATTTCTAGTAAAAATGTGTTCTAAATTTAACAATAAATGAAATCAGGCTGATCCTCTATTGTATTTAACAAGAGCATATAGGCATTGAAGCTCAGCTGCTAACGGTAGAATTAGAATCAACCACAAGTACAAAAAAATATTTAACCATAGTAGGTGTCGATCTATCCAGAAAGAATGAGCAGCTAATGATAAAACAAATGGATAGCTCAACAGCCGCCGGACGAGGGCCATCGTTACAGATTTTAAAATAAGCATAGCATCCTAACTAAAATTAAGGACACCACAGCAGAAAACTGACAGAATTGACGAATTGATAAAAAAAAGTAATAAAAATAATCTCATGAATTTAGTGGAAGTGTTATCTGAAATTAACATATGCGAGATTCAAGGAATACCTATGAATATTGCATATTTTTAATTTTAGTGAACATTTTTAACCTTAACATTTATGATATACCTCTTATATAATTGAACGGATCTGAATCCACAAATTTAGGAAATCCGGAAAACCACTATCCCTATCACAATAAAGATATCTGAATGAAGCTAAAACGGAACGGATAATACAGCAGTAGAAAGAAACATATGAATTTGCGCTATGACTAACGCGTCAATTACTTCGCGCTTTATGAAATGGTAAGCGCAAGAAATGCATCTGTACGAGTTATGCAGTCTTTGCTAAATGCATATTATAAATATGCTGTCATATGCAAGACTTCTTCATTATAGAGTACTGCACATTGTAAATATGCATGAGTTATGCATTATAGAGTAATAATGCATCATTGCATCATTTTAACATGTAATTGTTACACGTTTAATAAATGAAATACCTAGGTATGGCAATATATAATATGTTGGCCTAATATCAAATATCTGAACTGACCTATGTATAATTAAAATATCTGGGCTATCCTATAAAATATCTGTGCTGACCTAATAAAACTATATATAATATATTTGAGCTACCCTATAACATATCTGAGCTGACAAATGTAGAACTGGTATTGAATAGCTAACCTAAACTGAAGTTCACTATACATAGATGAGTTTGCATCATAACATATGATGCATATACTTATAAAAGCGTGTACATGGAGTTAATCCATATACACATAAACAGAGAGCATTATTATGACTACACATCATGACGGACAATAAATACAGTTAACAATACAATGCGTATGATTAATGCGTAACAATTTACACATCACCTGACAACGCATATTTGTAATGTGTGACCAAGAAATGCGTAAATATAACCACGCATTACTACGCGCAATTATTTACGCGTAATTTGAAAAACGCGTAATTATAATAACGCGTTCTGTGAGTCATACAGCGATGGACCCCTGTTGGTTTTTTGGTATCTCAAGGAGTATTATTGCTCGAAAAAGCCACTATGTGCTTATGTGTCCAACTAATTTAGTTTCCCAAAAACTTACAAAGAATAGAACATCACGATTTTGCTGTTGCTGAAACTAAAGCTAAGATGGAAACGAAACATAAGCCAATGATTATAAATGTTTTCCGGACAAGTTGAATGTCTTCAGTGTAATGCAGAATGTTAAAATTTGAAGTAATAATTTCATATCATCTGGATCACAGTAATTCTTTTAATGCTGAATTACTGTTACCATTGTACATTATCACATTACTATTGTAGTACTGTACTACGACCGAAAAGCTAACTGCAGTCTGCAACAGTACCATGACCAAATGAATCCGAAATAAGACGAAACCAGAGGAACATTTATGCAGGTGGACAAGTATGGTCCATGAAGACTTACATAGTCTAATTCACGAATGCTTAAATAGCATTCTAATACAGTTCATAATCTAGGAACCTGTTGGGAAGACGGCCCTGCCTTCCTGTTCGACCCTGAATGGTGTGAGTTTGGAGTTTGTCATCTCTAGGAGATGTGTGATGTGTTTCTCCTCGGACCTGACACCTCATGCGCCTAGGGGAAAAAGTGCGATGCGGTTCCCCTCGGACCTGACACCTCATGCGCCTAGGGGAAGTGTGATGCATTTCTCCTCGGACCTGACACATCATGCGCCTAGGAGAGTGATGCTGTGTTTGTGGGACAGGTAAAATAGAGTCGATATCCAGGTCATCTGTCAAAACAGCATCTAAGGTCATTATGCAGAATTGATGAGGATGGATCAATACCATATGGAATGATTTCATCCAAATCCTCTTCAAAAATGGATGCACGGTTATCATCAGATAACCTACGGCCATTATCGGGGGATAATAAGTCATCATCATCGCCATGATCTTCAGAGCTTATATCACGTCTCATTCGCAATATCCAGAGAGGTAAATCACGATCTCTGCACAGCTTTAATCTATCATGGTGAACAACTAGTTCCCGGCGTTGGTTTTTGATACAAAACAGTGCTTCTGACAACTTTATAAATAATAAATGGACCAGTCCAAGGAGGTTGTAGTTTACTGGACTGACCTATTTTAGTTGCAGAATTAGCAAGATAAACTACATCACCAACATGATAGGCACGCTCATGCAAACGTAGATCATACTCTTTTTTCTGGCGCTTCTGAGCCATTTTAAGGTTATCCTGTGCTATCTCATGAGTTTCATGCAACGTTTGCTGTAACTGTTGGACGAAGTCACTGGCATCTGAAGGGGCATTCTCTGTAGTCACAGACACAGGGCATTTGCACATTATGTCAATAGGCTGTAGTACTTCTCGACCAAGCATCATCATGTTGGGAGTATACCCCGTCTGTCGGCTTACAGTAGATCGTATAGCTCCAGCGATGAAAGGAATACACTTGTCCCAATCTTTCTGTCTGTCATGCTCTTGCAGGTAACACTGTATACACTGCAAGACAGTACGGTTTATACGTTCAATCTGTCCATTCGAACATGGTCTATAAGCTGTGGTGCGTGTTTTTGAAATCCCCAGTAGATGGCACAGTTCCTTAAATAGGCTGCTCTCAAAGTTACGACCCTGGTCGTTGTGTAAGAAATATGAACAGCCAAATGTGGTGGCAAAACGCTCCACATACGTTTTGGCTACCAGTTCTGCCCCTTGTTCAGGGAGCGCATAGCACTCAATCCATTTAGGGAACTGATCTATGATCATCAACACATATCTATTTCCCAGTGCAGATGTCATAAAGGGGCCCAAAATGTCCATATGTACCCGTTCCAAGGGCAAACCTGCATGGAACTCACCCAGAGCAGCTCTAGGTCGGATGGAAGCCTTTTTGCTACAGCTACAAATCTGACAGGATTTCACATACGTCACCACATCACGAGAGTATCCGTGCCAGATATATTTAGCCTTCACTCTCTCTAATGTCTTCTGCTCACCCATGTGACTGGCAAGCTTGGAATCATGACAATTTTCCAAAACCAGCTTCTGGAGAGACTTTGGGACTACCAGCAGATTCCGTGTGGTATTTGCTTCTACCCAGAGATAGTGCAAAATGATATCGACAAAAATCAATTGATCACAACGAGCCCACCAAAACTTGACAGCTGGACTAGCTAAATATAGCTCCACATCAGAAGGTATGTGTGACTGCTCAATCCATGATACAACTGTCTTCAGATCAGGATCCTCCAACTGACGATCCCTTAGATCTTCCGAAGAGAATGCGTCTAACCAGTTTGACCTTCCGATAACCTGGTCCGTTTGGGGGACACCGTCCAGCAGTCCATCTGGATTGTCGCTGTCTGTGTCTCTGTCTGATAGGTCATTATTACTCAGTTGAAGGGCCCTTAAGGTTTGAAAAGCCAAAGGAATTACATCATCAACATCTTGTTCAAATTGAGACCATTGCTGCTGAAGCTTGGTACAATATTTGCAGCCACCACATGGTAATGAACTAAGAGATTGGCCAGCTTTATAACAGTGGCAAGGTGAAGAATCACTTGGAACTCGTGATAGACCATCAGCATTAGAGTGCTGTTTACCGGGCCTGTACTGCATCATCATATTATATTGGGACAGTTCTTCTAGCCATCTAGCTAGTTGTCCTTCGATGTGCTTGGAACTGAGCAGCCACGTGAGACTGTGATGATCAGTCCGCACAATAAATGACCGTCCTAGCAAGTACATACGGTACTACCTAGTAAATGCTACCACGGCTAGCAACTCTTTGCGTGTAACACAATATTTATGCTGAGCCGGTGTCAACATTCGGCTCGCAAAACCAATACGCACCTCTTTCCCATTCTGAATTTGGGATAACTCTGCACCAATAGCAGCCTCTGAAGCATCAGTATCCA
The DNA here is from genome assembly GCA_034401795.1 of Chaetoderma sp. LZ-2023a. Taxonomy (NCBI): domain Eukaryota; kingdom Metazoa; phylum Mollusca; class Caudofoveata; order Chaetodermatida; family Chaetodermatidae; genus Chaetoderma; species Chaetoderma sp. LZ-2023a. Next base: position 23,228,153 of record CM067373.1, read on the forward strand.
GTATGAAGGTACTATCCGGTGTCAGATAGCCTAACACTCCCGGGTTGGCCATAGCACCCTGAAGTGTTTTGAAAGCTACCTGATGCTCTAGAATCCAGTCATACTCTACTTTGGAACTGGTAAGTGCAGAGAGAGGAGCAGAAATACCAGCAAAACCCTGTATGTGCTCTCGGTGGTAATTCATGAACCCTAGGAAAGAGTCCAGCTCTTTCCTGGTCTTAGGAACAGGCCAATTAGCGACGCTTTCCATATTGTTTGGCTTAACAGCGATTCCCTTATCACTCACCAACTTACCTAAGAAACAGAGTTCTGTACGGAACAAATTACACTTCTTAGGTTTGAATTTAAGGTTGTGCGACAGGAATCGGGAAAGGACAGCTTTCAAGCTGGTTATATGACTGTCAAAGTCAGTCCCTGTCACTACCACATCATCTAAATACGCAAGACACTCGCACCAGTTAAGACCTTGCAACACCAGCTGAACATCCCTCTGAAAGGTAGCCGGGCTGTTGCACGTACCAGATGGCATCCGGACAAATTCAGAGAGCCCATATCTTGTGATAAATGTGAGCTTGTGGCGGTCCTCTGGGTCAACCTCGACCTGCCAATACCCGGCTGCCATATCAAGTGTGCTGATGAATTTATCACCATCAAGTGCATCCAGACATGTCTTAATGTTTGGTAGGGGGTAAAGGTCTTTGCGAGTTAGACTGTTCAGAGCTCGAAAATCGATGCAGTACCATATGGTACCGTCTTTCTTCCGAACTAATACCGGGCCGATGACCACTCAGATTTTGACGGAACTATGATACCTTTCTCTAACATTTCCGCAAGGTGTTTCTCTTCCTCCTTTTCAAAACCAAGAGGAGTTCGTCTAAGTTTAGAACGAACAGGTTGTGCATTACCTGTGTCAACTTTATGTCGTATTCCCTTGAACAAACCTAAACCAAGATCATCTTTTGCAAATGCATCCTGATACTCGATTAACATGGATTTAACATGCAAAGACTGGGTCTCCGATAAACCCGATGTCTACCTCTCATACAGATCCTGTAAGAACACAGGGATGTCCTCCTCAGTGGCTGTAGAAGTCTGTAAACCGTCCTGGTTTATGGGGTTACCAGCAAGTTGAAATTCTGTTCCGGTGTCTAAAACCTCAATTTCTGTGACAATACCAAGGTTGTGGTCTTGTTCCAGAGGAATAAATTGGGCCGACAGGTTCCTTAACAAAATAGGAATCTGCGAATCTTTGGCAGTGGCCACTGTATGAGGCGTTACCAGACCCTCCAGTTTAGATTAGTGCTGGAGCACAACATCATTCTGTACCTCCTGATCCAGAATGCCTGTGGTCTTCACGGCCTCAAAAGGACCAATGACCACTTTCTGCTTCAATGTTACCCGAGCTACTTGGGCTTCCTTCCCATGAGCTCTCAACATTGATGCTTGAATCGGTTCTCCATTAATTGTTAGACACAGTCTAGTCAGATCAATGGTGGCCTTGTGTGCCTTCAAGAAATCCAGGCCTAATATAATCGGATCATTAATATTGGCAAGAAGGACTGGCCAGTTGAACATCATACAGCCTAATGCAATTGTGACTGGCTCAACACTTTCTGCAGGGATAATATTGTCTCTACCTGCACCTTTCAATGAAATAGACTCCAACTTCTTTAAAGGGTAAGGTAATTTATTTGCAAAGAAATTGCCAATTACTGTCACTTGTGCCACAGTGTCCACCACTGCATCAACGGAAACACCATTTACTTTAATGGGAATGACTAGTGTCATAGGGTCACGATTAAACTCATACATGCGAACATCATATGATCGCACAGGCGAAGATCTCGGTGAAGCAGAAGGTGATGGCGACCATGTATGCCTCGGCTCCGGACACTCACGGGAAAAATGCCCCTCTAAATTGCAATTAAAGCACTTCCCCGATCTCAGAGGAGGAGAAGGGGAATGCGATGGAACGTCCTTCCCTCTTGGAGGAGAGCGACCTCGACCGAATTGACCAGATATAAGATTCAAAATCTTAGCAACATCTACCTTCATCTCTGCCATATCCTTCCTAAGTCCGTCGACATCTTTCTCTAATTTATCTGTCCTACTTGGAGCTGTTATGCCTCTCAACTGCTCAGGATTATCTGCCTCCATCAAATCAGAAGCATCGTCCGGAAAACGGACCTTTCGAACCTCAGGTCTTCTGGAACCCATGATCAATCTTTGATTATGGATAGCTGCATTGACCATTTGTACAGCCTCCTCCAGGGTGCTCGGATCTTGTTTATGCTCAACACCCCATAGGAATGCATCAATGGTAATTGTCTCGCCAAAACTCTCTGAGGCATCAGGGTAGCCATCTAAAGTGAGCTCCTGAATGATATCTGCAAATTCTTCTAAAGAGTTACCCTCTTGTCGAATGTCTTGCATTTTTTCCTGATGATGGTTGGCAGATCTTTCTTCCCGAATCGCAACCGTAATTTGTCGCATAAACTGAAGTAATCCTTCTGGACTTGCACAGAACAGATGCAATAAAACTTTAAGGCATTGTCCCTTAAAGCTCAGATGAGCATGTCTAATTTATATGTATCAGACCAATGGTACCTTGAAGCAGTATGCTCAAACTGTATGAAAAATGGTTTCCACACATATTCCATCAAAAGTTGACATTTTAGGTCGAGGAGGACCATCAGAGTAGCTTCTACGACCTGGTGACGATATTCTAGAGTCATTATACGAAGAGCCATCCAAGTAGGCTCTACGAACTGGCGATGATGTCCTAGTGTCATGGTGAGAAACTGATCGCGACTCCCTCTTGGGTTCTCTAGTGGTATATACCCGCTAGGAGCCAGGCTATCAACTAGAGTCTGATCACCCCTTTGTCGACTAGTTGAGTTAAGGAGTGCCTTATATTTGATACCTTGGGCTAGCAGTTCCATGTTGAGTCTAGCTACTTGCTCTTGCAGGGATCTTTCCCTTCGGTGCGACTGCGAGTCGACCCCACCAACTGCGCCTTCATCATTGATGTCGAATACGACGTCCCCAGCATGGAGCAATCGTTCAAGGACTGTAGCCATGGCAGGCAGATCAGGATCTGCCTTAATGTCGGCCAGAGATATGGAACCTCCGCTGGACTCACGGAAACTTACTATGCCAGCAGCTCGAATTTTACCAATATTATGGAGTGCACTAAGTTCCTCCACGGTTGCAGTCTTAATACACAAAGGTTTCGGCATTATGGGTCACCTGTTGATTTATACCAGGGAAGCGAAATTAATATTCGCTAAAAAGTAATATCACTTACTGAAATAAGTTGTGAGTGTATGCTTACTGAAAAATATATCTCACTGAGTAGTGATGGTGGTGCAACTCCGGAGAACGTCTAAATGAATCTTCCGAAGCCAAACCACATTCGGTAGCGTACCTGCATGCACACCATCCTTCAGAAACCCGAAAGTATAATGATAACGGACGCGTTTACGTGCACTAGATTTTTTACGGAGTATTAACTCCACACTGCATTTGATGGTGTGTATACCAATATCTGCATTAATTTTCTCAATTCTATCATTGAGAAGAGAGAGTTGGTCATGCAGTTGCAGCTCTTGGTCTTTGAAGGAACAGGGATTCAAATGGTGCAGTTGCTCATTATACAGGACCAGAGAATACGCCGGGATATCGATAAATTTCACCGTTTGGCCTTACTATGTCTATCGCACGTTGATAGTGTTGGCAAATGCGGTCTACCGCGAGTTCATCATCAGCCGTCCTTAAGTAGACAAAACCGTTGCCTTGTTTCTCGGTAAGGTCGCAGGTTCCGGCCCAGATATAGAAAACGATGCGGTGAAATTTCTGAATGGCGTTGGCTATCCTCGACTGCAAAATATTAACCAGGTCTTGTGTAGTACCACTGCTTTTACACAAATACTCAACAAACCCAGTTTGATCATCCCTTTTCAAAATGAAGCCTTTACTTGTATCCAACAAAATTGCTTTGTGGGTAAAGGATTGATCCACAGAAAACTTGGTGCGAGCCAAAAACTCCTCAGATTTAACTTGAAAAGAAGGCATAAGCTGAGTAGTGTTTTAACGGAGTAGCTAGCAATGTGATAATGAACTTTTTGACAACTAACAATAGCAATCCAGAAACTATAGGTTTTCATTTCACGGAATACTGACATAGATGATAGAAACTTAGCGTGAAAATATACCTCGATTCATTACAGTTCAAATAAATAACATTGAATCTTGAATTTATGACGTATATGACGTATGTATGTAAGGTATATTAATCTACATACCCGACATTTGCATGCTATAGTATAAATAAATAATAAATATTTTACTATAACTCACCTATCATCTGTGATTATTAAAAATTTTTAAAAATAACTATAAAATAATCAAAATGGCAGTCAGAGTCTGTCAAATTGACGTTCGGGCAGGACTAGAGTAGCCTTTATATTTCAGAGAATTCTATCATTTTTTACAGCAAAATCGTGAGTAGAATTTAGAAATAACTAATAATAATTTTTAATTTAGGGCCCAAAGTACTCCTGACACCATTTGTAGTAACTTAGCTACATATAAAATGTTATTCACCCAACAGAGGTCTTGAATCGGCCCGTGGAACCAGTGGCAGGTGCTCGCGTTTCAAGTTCCAGGTTCGACTGCCGGGTGTCCGTAGAAACAGGGGGAATCAGCTATCCCGGCAGCCACGAAACGCAAACTCCGGGATTGTGGGATACCGCCAGCACCACAATATAGTTGCGGTGTATACTGCCTCCTTATTGTAGACATGCTAATCATTATTCCCCACCCCGCCCCACCCCACCCCTGTTTTAGCAAAAAGCGGGAGGGGGGTGGGAATTAATTTTTCACTTCCGTCCATCCATGTGTGCATGTGTCCATCCGTGCGTGCGTCCGTCACAAATACAGGTTTTCTTTCTATAACTGCTTTGCTTGGAATATTGTGACAACACTTCATGTGAAGGTTGGCTATGGTAGTAGGCAAATCCACCTTAGTTTGAGGGTCAGTCAGCCTGTCCCTCCGTCCGTCCATCCCTTTGTCTCTGAATTTGTGTCCATCTGTTCGTCCGTGCAAATTTTGGGTTTTCATTCAATAACTTTATCTTTGCTTGGAGTATTATGACGAAACTTCATGGGAAGGTTGGCTATGGTAGTAGGGAAATGCGCCTTAGTTAGAGGGTCAGTCAGCCCGTCCCTCCATCTTTTCATCACTTTGTCTCTGAATTTGTATCCGTCCGTCCATGCAAATTTTGGGCTTTCATACAATAACTTTATCTTTGCTTGGAGTATTGTGAGGAAACTTCATGGGAACATTGGCTATGGTACTATGGAGATTTACATTATTTTGTGGGTCAGTTAGCCCATCCCTCCCTTTGTCTCTGAATGTGTGTCCGTCCGTCCATGCAAATTTTGGGTTTTCATTCAAAAACTTTATCTTTGCTTGGAGTATTGTGAGGAAACTACATGGGAACATTGGCTATGGTACTAGGGAAATGTAAATTATTTTGTGAGTCAGTCAGCCCATCCCTACGTCCATCCATCCCTTTGTCTCTGAATTTGTGTCCGTCCGTCCATGCAAATTTTGGGCTTTCGTTCAATAACTTTATTTCTTCTTGGTGTATTGTGACAACACTTCATGGGAACATTGGCTATGTTTCTAGGGAAGTGTACATTATTTTGTGGGTTCAGTCAGCCTGCCCGTCTATACATTTGTCTCTGAATTTCTGTCCATCCGTGTAAGTTTTGGATTTTTCGTTTGATAACTAGTGGAATTATGTCATCCCACGAACATGGCTGCCGTTGCAGGGGGATTATTTGATTTATATTATCTAGTATAGTTGTGGTGTATACTGCCTCCTTATTATAGATATGCTCATCATATAGTTGTGGTGTATACTGCCTCCTTATTGTAGACATGCTCATCATATAGTTGTGGTGTATACTGCCTCCTTATTGTACACACGCTCATCATATGGTATGGTGTATACTGCCTTCTTATTGTACAGACGCTCATCATATAGTTGTGGTGTTTACTGCCTCCTTATTGTACACACGCTCATCATCTGGTTTTGGTGTATGCTGCCTCCTTATTGTACACACGCTCATCATATCGTTGTGATGTATGCTGCCTCCTTATTGTACCCACGCTCCATATAGTTGTGGTGTATACTGCCTCCTTATTGTACACACGCTTATCATATAGTTTTGGTGTATACTGCCTCCTTATTGTAGACACGCTCATCATATATTTGTGGTGTATGCAGCCTCCTCATTGTACACATGCTCATCATATAGTTGTGGTGTATACTCCCGCCTTATTGTACACATGCTCATCATATAGTTGTGGTGGTATACTTCCTCCTTATTGTACACATGCTCATCAGATAGTTGTGGTGTATACTGCCTCCTTATTGTACACATGCTCATCAGATAGTTGTGGTGTATACTGCCCCCTTATTGTACATACGCTCATCAGATAGTTGTGGTGCATACTGGCCTCCTTATTGTACACACGCTCATCAGATAGTTGTGGTGTATACTGCCTCCTTATTGTACATACGCTCATCATATAGTTGTGGTGTATACTGCCTCCTTATTGAATACATGCTCATCAGATAGTTGTGGTGTATGCAGCCTCTTTATTATAGACATGCTCATCAGATGATTCAAATATTACTTTAGATGTTTAAATGTTAGAATTATTCCGGGCCACAAAGCTGTACTACTCACTAGAGACTAGTCACAATAATTCTTTACTCCCCACAATATCTTCTTACTGTAGATCAACTTTAGCAGATATGTTCCGCCAGGCAATATCTATTTGCACTATAAATATGAAGAGGACACGGCATGAAACAATGGCCATAGCTGTGGTTCTTTAATGTGTTTAAGTGTTAAACCATATAGGGAGAATACATCTGTGATACGTTTCGTCAATTATTGATGGATTAAAACAAGATTTGGCAGAAATGTTCCTTTAGAACACTTTAGCTGTTTGACAATAGTGTCATGAATAGCTGCACCATTGACCAACGGTACTTTTCCCATTGGTCAATCGTGTCCAGAAGACCAATATTTTTGCATCTCCCGCTCAAATCTTTGCTTGTGATCATTGCTCCCTTTGTATATAGCATCTCTTAGTGCACTTGGGATATTTTACAATTGTGTCAGGGATGGCTGCCCCATTGATCAATGGTACTTTTCCTGCTGGACAATAATGTCAAGGATGTCAATATTTTTGCATTTCTTCATCCATATTCCTTACTGTAACCATTGCTCCTTTGGTAAATGCCAATGTTGGTACACTTGAACCATTGGTCAATAGTATCAGGGATGCCTGCCACATTGCCCAATGGTACTTTTCCCATTGATGAATTCTGTCCAGAAGACCAATATTTTTGCATCTCCTGCTCATGTCTTTGCTTGTGATCATTAATAATAATAATAATAATAATAATAATAATAATAATAATAATAATAATAATAATAATAATAATAATAATAATAATAATAATAATAATAATAATAATAAGCTTTATTTAACGAAGGTAAACCGATCAGTTACACAATAGCTGGTCTTCCCCGGGGCCTTCAGACTATACTTAACAATTATTTACATTTATATATACAGCTTTGATATGTACAATATATACACATTTTATGTACACAATATGCAAATATATACAATCTTCCAACCCTTAGCACTCTGATGTCAAAATTTTAAATTTTCAAATTAAATTAAAAGATGAACTGGTGTTCATTCTTCTACAAATTTGGTGGAGGATGGTGCTGTCGTAGACTGTAAGCAACATCATCCATCAAAACTGTTGAAAGATGTACACCAGTTTCTCTTCTATTGACAGGGTAAAAGATAGACTATTGACATCAGAGTAGCAAGAGTAAATCCATATGCTGCAGCTCTCTCTAATATCAAGCTATTAATACACTGGTGGATGAAAGCCTAGTGTGCATTTTGAGAACCCTCATGCTCAAAGATGCTATATCTTTGCTTGTTGCCAAACAGTTTTCAAAATGAATACCAAGTATCATGTTATTTAATTAAATAATTTAATTTGACAATTCAGCAGTATGAGGGATAAAGCATGTTTATATATTTTACAAGATCTTTGGTCAGGCTGATATTTAAAGCATAATTTTTCTTTATTTTCCTAGTTGATCTGCCATATATTGTGATTTGAAAACAGTCAAGGAAGAGGCTGTTCAAAGTGATATTTTTAAGGAATCCATAATTTTGACCCTTTTACAGCAAAGCTAGAGGAATGTAGAACACCTTTAGCTAACGGAATTTGAACCTGAACGTTTTCAACAGATCTCGAATTGCGATTATGGGACTCTGAGCTCTTTATAAACAATTTAGATAAATACTCTGGGTTTTCATTCCTAACAGCTTTACATACTATACAACAAGTTTTATAATTAATTCTCTCATGTATTGACATCCACTCCAGTTTTTCAAATAAGATTTTTGAGGGTGTACTAAATTTTTCAGAAAGGATGATTCTTGCAGCATGTTTTTGTAATTTTAGTAGTCTAACTAATTGGTGTTCTTTACAAATGTTTCCCCACACTACAAGGCACAAATCAAAATGAGGTAGAATATACGAATTGAAATTTTTTAACCTAATATCAATTGGTAGGGCTTTTGCATATTTCTTTAGTATTCCCAAAAGATGTGATATCTTTTTAACAACATTATTGATATGATCTATGAATGTTAGTGTGTCATCTATATGGACTCCTAGAAGTTTTTCACATGTACTCCCAGTTACATTTTTGCCGTCGTACCATTGGCTAATTGGGCATTGCTCCCTTTGTAAATAGTATTTCTTAGTGCACTTGAGATATTTTACAATTATGTCAGGGATGGCTGCCCCATTGATCAATTGTACTTTTCCTTTCGACAATAGTGTCAAGGACGCCAATATTTTTGCATTTCCTCATCCAAATCTTTTACTGTGAGCATTGCCCCTTTGGTAAATATCATGTGTTGAGACACTTGAATCATTGGTAAATAATGCCGGGTATGACTGCCCAATTAGCCAAGGGTACTTTTCCCGTAGGTCAATAGTGTCAAGGACAGTAGTAAATGTGTATTTCAGAATATGTGTATTTTAGCTCTATTCTTATACCCTGCCAAAAATTGCTGGGGGTAATATGAGGTGGTGCCATCTGGTCGGATGGGTATGCGGCAGAGTGGTTTCCCGGAGGATAACTCAGTTACCGTTTTCAGATCACTTTGAAACTGTATAGGGTGTTTGGACTAGGTCTGAGGAAGAAAGCGATCGAAATTGATGATAATCCGAAATCCAAGATGGCCGTCACCCACAGGCGGCCATCTTGAAAAAGTTTCCGGATGATAAATGCATTACCGTTTATCGGATCGCTTTGAAACGTCATAGGATGACTATTCTAGGTCTGATGAAGAAATCACTATTTTCTGGTAGCTCTCTTTCATTGGTTTGCCAATATTAGGAGGTATTATGCGCCATCCTATTTCGCAAATGGCTTGTTTTGGTTTCAGAGCTGCTTCCTCGATTTCCGCTTTTCGGTATCGGGTCCTGTGGTGGAGTTACCACCTGCTTTACTTTGCTGAAAATTACCTCTTGTTACTTCGCTGGGTAGGCCTGGATGGACACGGTCGTTCTGCTGATCCACTACACAATTGTCATTCGTTTGTAGCCAACCCACCTGCTCGGTTCAGTCGGCATCGACCCCGAGGCCGATCCGAGAGCTAGACCTGTCGTCCTCAGACCAGGGGATGTCTTAACGGCTCAGACGAGAGGACATCTCAGTGGCAACAAACAGTGAGGCAGATGGGACACACACACTACATAACATTAAACGAACCAAGTTTCTTCGTCCATCAATCCCTGTAAGACGGCCATTCTAGATGCCCACGTGAAAGCAATTGCTGAAAGTATGTAGGCTGGCCCCAAATGCTGATGTATCTTTAGCACATTCACAAATGATCGAGTCTCCAATCTTGAGTTTAGAACATAGATGGTATTTGCGATGGATGTGGCCATCTTAAACAAAGTATAATAACTGGCTGTTTCCTGTTGATTTGGCGGATACAGTCCTCTTTGTGTAGCCCTGATGTCCGTTAAGCCATTTATTAAGTGTGTTGCCATTCCGTGTAGCTTTATATGTAGATATGAGAGGTTTATCTGGCTGATGCATGCTTCCTTCAATCTTCGCAAGGCTGTCTGCCTTTTCGTATCCTTGAATTCAGCAGTGAGCTGGAACCCATTATAAGTCATTTCATCTTTTCATAGAACATTTGCAACGAGGAGGGAGGCGCAGAGTTCTGAGTTTTTATGTTTTTGCAGCGCGCGTCTGCTGCTACTCTAAGTACATCAGCCTCTGCCTTGTAGTTGGTTGACAGTCGACATGTTGGAATAGAGATTCCACGCCTTTCACCAGAGGTATATTTCATGATTTGGAAGTTGTGGATTCATGGCTCGAAAATTTACATGAAAGCCAAGATACAACTATATGATGCTAGATGTGTTTAGATAATGCTGTGCAATTGCAACAACTGGACAGCTCCAAAAGCCTTCTTGAACAAGTGTGATGCAGGTCATCGCAACCATCTGTAAATCATTACAAATAATCACTGGCTACACCGTCTAATATAAAATGCAGCGCCCTGTGTATACATACTGTGTAAGGCAGAGCCACTATCTGTGAGGATAGCGCAACAGCGATGGTCTATGTTCGGACATGTTATTAGAATAACAGAGAATACTCATGCTCAGAGAGCACAACAATTTGGAGTCATAGGTGCCAACACGTCTCACGCACCCACAGGATGCCACAATATCAACGTACTAAGTGTTTTGCAATCGGACCTCAACTAACATTATCTAGGACCACTAACGACGAGAAAGGACTTAAAGGAGCTTAGAACGTTCGCAGTGGACACGACACGATGGAGAATGTTGAAGAAAATAGATTGTAGCTTTCATTCTTCAGCTGCAGCACACAGTCACTCATCATCATGTTTCATGAAAATGCCTCACCTGCCATTTATGATTGCTTCGAAGCCATCTGTGTAAACACTGATCCATTGTTGTCGGGGTATTCTTTGTCTATGTAACTCCTTGCGAAGTTTCTAGTGACTATATCCGTTTATTTACCTTTTATGTTTTGTTGTGTCTTTCGACAGAGTTGTCAGTTCCCATGTTGGAGGCAGGGCTGCACTGTTTTATTGACTCGTTTGGGTAGTCTTTGAGGTCTACGATTCTTTCCTTGTGACTTCTTGACTTCATCTGCAAAACTGCTTCCTTTTAGTTTTTTGCAGCTTTATGCGTTGATGTAGCTGGTGCTCATCCATCTGCTTGATCTCGGTGGCTGTATTAGAGTTGCATGCTCGTTTGTAATTTCTAAGGAGAGGGCATAAATTTATAGCTCCACAGATGATGATGCTTGTTGGGTTCTGAGCCGTGCACACAATTTCAATGTTGGTTCTAGCTGCTCTGAGCCATGGTGTCTTGCCATATTCCAAGGTTGAACAAACATAGCCACAATAGAGTTTCAGCGGGGTTTTGTTGTCGTCTCCCCATTATGTTCCGGGGGGGGGGGGGGGATTTCTACATGTACTTGCTTGAGCTCTGGCTTCAGGCCGTGATATGATACAATTCAAGAAGTTTAGTAAGATTGAAGATGATTTCAGCTAAAGTTATTCCAATTCTATAAAACAGTAGTTTTCAATATTTTCGATTTATAAATATTTATATTACAAAGTTATTGACAAATTATTAGAGAAGTGTCACTTTCTACGATTACAAGATACAATTGTGACTGTACAAGCTATACAATGGCGGCTACAATTCTGGCTATTTCTAAGTCGTGGACCGGCTGCAGATTGAGCTAGGTGCCACCAGAAAGGGGCATTGAAGGGACATTGTTTTTTCACATCCTTATCATTTATATAAATAAAAGATTTCAGGTAAATGTGCATCTTCGGCTGACTTTGTAAAATAGAGGGAACTTTCAAAGTGACTGATGGTCATATTTGTATTCGTGGCATGAACTAGTCAATTGTTGCATATCAAATTAAAGTTCACCGAAATGTAGTGCTTAAAATGTGATCTAATCCTAGATTCGAGCGCATTTGTTAATGTGCAGAGGTGTGGAAACGTGCTAATGTGTGTAAATCGCGAAACGCTACCCTTTATTATCATTCCATGTCAAAATATATAATGTTGCATATCAAAATGAAGCTTATCAAAAGCATTGTCAGAAATGTCATTTATTGTTTGTTAACAGTTTGCAATAATCGGGAACAGCCTGAGTGCAGCTTAGCTAGAGTTGTGCGGACTGCGGGGCATATATAAAACCGGATTCATCCATTATTCTGATGTAACCTATAAATGACAAGATTTTCTTTACTTTGTGACACGCTGAATTGAACACCTCTCATGCCTGGAGAGTTGGTTAATGCAAGAGCGAACACATATCCCTCATGTATTGGTTCTTCCAGCAACACAGATCTCTAATCTCGCTACAATATATCATTTGCATTAATCAAATGTCAATGTCAAAACATTTTTGTGACCCACATCCGATTTATAGACATGACTATAGATCTAATTCTCTCAGCACAAGCCCTGACTTATCTTTAAGATTTAACAAATATTATATTGCATAATGTGAAACTATTTTGGCTTGAAGTTGTTGCAGGAATGTCTATGTCCGATAATTTCAGAGATTAATAAAACGTTCCTACATTGCTGCGTGCGCACGTATAGATACTCATAATGAGATTTCAGGGGATGAAAGTGTCATTCGTCTTAATACTGAATGGACCTGTCCAGTTTATCCATCTATCATGTGACGTCATAAACAACTACACGAGGTGTAAGATGACGTCATAATGAATTACGTCATGAATGACATAAGTAGGTTCGTCACGAACGTTATAATTGATGACGAACTAAGCGTTGTTGTACGAATTGTATGTCTTTGCTGTTTAATAAACATGATGCTGAATATTTTGAAACTAATTTGACTTATAGCAGCATCAATTCACTTTTCCAGAGTATCCATCTATCATATGACGTAATAATTAACTACGTGACGTGTAGGATGACGTCATAATAATTACGTAATGAATGACTTAATATAGTCCATCTTTAACGCTTAATAGCCCGACACCTTGTACGAATTGTATGTCTACCATTTAATAAACATTCAGTGGAATATTTTGAAACTAATTTGACTGGGCGCTGTTGCTTCCATAGGCAGCAACTACGCCCAGTCAATTTAGGTTCAAAATATTCAACAGCTTACCTGTAGTTTTCTGAAAATTTATAATCAGTCAGTTCAGCGATCGATGGATCCCAACACGGCGAACTGTGGGTTGAGCTTAGCTAGAGATGGGTGGGGCATTGTTAATACCGTATTCCTCCGTTCTCTTGTTAATACCGTATTCCTCCGTTCTCTTGTTAATACCGTATTCCTCCGTTCTCTTGTTAATACCGTATTCCTCCGTTCTCTTATTCTATTATTCAATCTCTGTGTTTGTTTTCAGAATAATGTTCCGTGAGGAATAAACAACAATGTTGGAGATATACAATTCATAGACTTTTGTGACAGACGTGTACCACTATCTTCACGGATCTAAGTTATTTTAATTATAGTGAAGTCAGCTAACAAATGGGGTATTTTGCTTATGACGTCAAATACTCGAATGACCGTTCAGATCACTCCATTATACACTTGGGTGCAAAATAACGGTGGTTCCTCGAGTCCTATAACAACTGTCTTGAAAAAGTAATTTTTTCCCCCAAAAGCAAGTATGTGTCCGTTATAGACAGATTTAGCTGCTGTATAGTGGCATGTAATAATGATCGTTGTAATATCGCTTTATAATCGTCGAGATAATTATTGTGTAATTAATCATTGTAATAATTATCTTGCCGTGACGCATGGTGTGTCGTATGCGGCATCATCTTTCAACGTCACTTAACCATGCCATAATATTGGAGCTCACATCTTTGTGACTCGTATTTCATTGTATAACACTTCTGCTCTACACTGGGTATTCCATACCAGGCATCTCTGACTTTAGGTTCATAATGGTGTATTATGGATATGCGCTTTGATATGCTCTTCGGCCAAATTGATAAAATCCTAGTTTGTACGTGTTTTTATTCCCAATCCTTTGAACCCAACATCATCTGAGCTGTCACCGCTACAATGAACACCACACGCACCCCCTCACCTCTCACAAACTGATATCTGTTATTGTCAGCTTAGTATGTGTTTTACGTAGTCATAGCGCACGCCCGCACGTACGCACGCACAAGTATGGTTTGCTACATTTTGCGTATGGCCATCTGTATGTCTGTGTTGTAGATTAAGCTTGATAGTTTAGGTTCTACCTGACATTGGCACATCATGGGCAGCTTATGTAAAGAAGAATGTTATTAGAAAGGACAAAGATCAAGGTTACTCATTTAACAAAATATGGTTCTTTGGAATACGTTGATATGGATAGAGATTCGACCTATATTTGGAGCTGAAAGGTTTAGCAGAGACGTAATCCGTCCCGTGATTCCAGTTCAAGCCCCGTAAAGAGTTACTCGATTAGAACACATTGTCGAAGAGGATTGAGTTTCTGGTTAGAATTTGAGGTAGTTTCTAGTATCATGATTTTAAGCGCTACTGCACTACATTGAGTGCAAAATAAAGTATCAAACCAAGGCATCGGAATGGCATTCCTTAGCAACGGTTCTGCAACACTCCGTGGTCCTCTAACGCGCCAATGTCGAGTTGACCAATGGTAAGGAGACCAATATCGTATTTTATCGTTGGTTAACGGCGCAGGGGTCGGATGGGGTGCGGTGTGTGGGGTATGTGGGGTATGTGAGGCTGCTGGAAATTTCAAGCGTTATATTTGCGGCGATGTGAAATAGTTTTGAAGTTTCGAAAACGCACAGTGGCCCCAAAACATATGTTGCCACTCTCTCAAATCGAGCTCCACAAATCCATGTCTAAAGAGAGGCTGGTCGTTTTGTTAACTATATTGGACGCCATTGACAAGCGAAGCACTGCGATATCCGGTTCTTCATCGGTCATACCTTCCTATCAAAGTAGATGTTGTGCGTCGTATGTGTCGTTTAACAAATAGATGTCCAGCGTTGCTATGCATTTGCATTACCACCATTCTCAAATTCTCTGATCCCCCCCACCCCTTTTGGTCGTTTATATATAGAACTTTGTCTATAAGACGGCACTTCAAATCGTTGATTGTAATATTATACCATAGTCTTGAGAGAAAAGCGACATTTCTTCCCACGTGTACCGGTACCTCTCCGTTCTTCATGCGAATGCTGCTAAATCTTAATGTTTTCCTGCATGGTCCTTAGTTCAATGAACTTTTCCATTTTATCCATCAGTCATATGACGTCATAATCAACTACGTGACACGAAGGGTGAATGTGGTAGATAAGTTCGTCACGAACGCTTAAATGATGACGGACTAAGCGTTGTTGTACAAATTGTATGTTCTTACTATTTAATAGGCAGCAACAGCACCCGGTAAAATTAGTTTAAAAATATTCAACAGCTTACCTGTATAGTTTTCTGGAAATTGACATTCATATAGTGCAGGGATCGATCGATCCCAACACGGGCGACGGGGTGGAGCCTAGTTAGACATGGGCGGGGCATAGCTAAAACTGGATTCTTCCATTAAGCGTTCTTGACGAACTTATCTACATCGTTCATGACGTCATCGATTATGACGTCAGTAAACACGTCACGTAGTTGATTATGACGCCATGTGATTGATGAATAAACTGGAAAGAACCATTGGTATCCAATTGGTGGGATAGCAAAGCAATAGTTCCACGCCTGCTTGCCATAATTCCAAGGCCATTTCGATTTCTCTTTGTGAAGTGAATTGACAGCTGATTGCGTCCGCATTACGGTGTTCTTTACCGGGACAGTGGCCAATCTCAAAATTAAGTCCTCATCTGATCGTGTGGTATTTTTAAAGCTCGTCAGCCATTTAACCCTTGTCACTCTGATGTAAAACTATTTATAATTTCAAATTAAATTAAAAGAGGAACTGGTGGCCATTTTTCAACATATATGGTTGCTGTCGTAGACAGAAACATCGTCTACCAAAATTGTTGAAAAATAACCACCAGTTCCTTTGCTATAGACATAGTAAAAATAGAATACTGACATCAGAGTGGTAAGGGATAAGTGGACGGTGGTAAATACGGATAAGAAACACTCGCTCTTAACGGAGATGTTTATACTGATGCACAAAGATAATAATGGCTATAACTATTCCGTTTTATCATGGCATAGTTCTTTTTGGCTCTACTACCTAGTCTGGGGTCATAGCTATAAGCATATGCTTCAATCCATCTAGGACAGAATGGGATAACACCACATTGATTCTAAGGTCAGAAACATACAAGTCCATGATAGGTTTCAATTCTGGATACCGATGTGCTGGTATCGATACAGTCACCAAGCCTTCTTTAAGGCTTCAAAACACGATAAGGCTTCCACAGCTCGTCCGTTCATTAAAAGAATGACCCTTCTTAAGCTGAAAAGCGGTTTTGCTATCATGGAGAACTGGAGAAACTACTTTTTCTTCTACTGCCTACACTTCTATCCAAAGCCCATGGAGAGATCCGATCTGTCGCTAAAGTATGTAACGTCATAATCAAATACGTTACGCGTAGGCTGACGCCACAATCAAAATACGTAATAAATGACGTAGGCCTATCGGGCTCAGTCATGAAAATGTCCTTCAAGTGTACGAATTGTAGCTTGATGGATTAACTATTTAAATTTTAAACATCATTCTTTTGAATATTAAAAATAATTATTTGGCCATAGGAAGCAACAGCACGCAGACGTAATCAAATTAGTTTTAAAATAATTCAAAGGTCTATCTGTAGGCCTATTGTTACCTTAAAAATAGGATTCTGAGAATTCGGGATTCCAAGTATATATATATATAAAGGAATAACAGATTGGCATAGATAAGATTGTTATTGTGACAATCTTATCGCTATCTAATTGAAAGCATGATGCACATTAACTTAGATTCTATCCAGGCAGAGACACAAACAAAGCATAGCAAGGCAAGAACCCGACATCAAAGGCAGTTAGAATACGATCAGTAAAGCAACATATAATTCAATCAAAGCAGACAGACAGCTTGAAACCACGATCGCGCCATATTATATGTACAGTTTATAAGTCGATACCCCGGTAATAAATCCATCCTCACACGCACAAAATTTGGGAGGAGCTTAGCTAGAAACGGATCCGTCAATTGCTCCGTGATTCCAGCTACGTTAATTACATGCTTTCCAGCTGTTTATCCACTCGTCCGGTTATTGTCGCTGATTTGTCATTACATCCGCCTGTCTGTCCGTCCATCGTGTAAGTTCGTCTGTCTCTCTGTGCGGTGCAACAAATAACTCCTATTTACAGTTATGCTGCTCTCAAGTTTCCAGCTCATTAAATACTTGTAAAGCCTACGAACCACATAATCTAGGGGTTCCTCGTGAAATCTATTTCTTAGCGTGTTAATCAGACATCTTCTGGCAAGGCCCGATTAGAAAATCGTCGCAACAATATGACAATATGTCACGCTAATATGGCTCTATTAATTATCCAATTAATCATTTAACTAATTATTCAATTGTCGCATCATATGGGCTGTAGCTGTGGCCGCCGATGCCGCGTTCTCTTCGTGTCTTTACGGCTTGTTTCCGCAACACGATCGATCACATGGACAGATTGCCCGGCCCCTTGTCAGGAACAAGGCAGCGAGGTTTCTAGCGACAAATGTACGACGTTCCTTCCATGCCATATTCCTCGCTCGGTTTGAGCCACTGTTCCACAGCTGATAAGCCAGGGATGACCCCGCCATCACCCAGCCCCCTCCCAGGCAAGCATTGACTCTTGTAGCAGCCATAGAAGCAGTATGGTCGACTCGCAGACTTGCTTTCGTGGAATGTTATCGCGAAGCAGTCAGTTCCTGTCAGACAACACTGCCGGATTAATTTGCAAATTATGGACTTCCGTGTGCGCGCAACGAGGACAAAATCACACACCCATGATTTCCGTTTTAGAGGACAGAGAAACAGATGAAAGCGTTACATTGACAAGCGGGTATATCCCATCACCCATCCAGCCAGCCACCCACTTCATTAAACTATCCACAACGTCGAATCTATAAACACCAGCCTTGTGGTCGTTGTAGACGTAGATAGCTCCAATGATCACTGCACTGTGTCATAACTAACGTCATGTGTGCACTCCTCTTTTGTTGTTCAATAACTTATTAAACAAAATAACGAAGATTGAAACACTGGAATTGATGAATCGAGTTTCTCAGTCAATCAAATGACGTCATAATCAACTACATCATATGTAGGATGCTCTCATAATCAATTACATCACGACTGACGTATTTAAGTTCGCCACGAACGCTTAATTGATGACGGACTAAGCTACGAATTGTAATGTCTTTACTATTTAATAAACATTCTGTTGAATGTTTTGAAACTAATTTGACTAGGCACTGTATGGCAACAACAGCACCCAGCAAAATATTCAACAGATTACCTATATGTCTTGTAGAAATTGCGATTATGGGAGTTCATAGATTTAGGGCTCGATCGATCCGAACACGGGCAAAGTCATAGGTCGCAACAACACCCAGTCAAATTAGTTTCAAAATATTCAACAGCTTATCTGTGTGGTTTTCTGGAAATTGAGATTCAGAGATTGCAGGGATCGATGGATCCCAACACTGGCAAATCGTGGATGGAGCTTAGCTAGAGATGGGCGTGGCATGGCTAAAATAGGATTCCTCCATGAGAAACAATGACTTCAAACGTGAGATTTTCCGTGAGCTAATAAGCTAGGTTCTATTATTTAATAGGCATATGCTTAAATCTGCTGAACTTCTGCACAGTTCGCATTCCTTCTAGAAGGCAAATGAATAAAGCGTAAGCCCTTGTAGCAACCGGAACTTAAAGTACCGGATGTATAGTAACCATTTCCTAGTCATCCGGATATGTGGTAATGGTTTCCAATGACAACTACGTTGCTATGAGTAGTGAAATTCTAGCCGCGGATGAGACAGACACTAAGTAGCGTGATATAATATTGTCTATTCGCAATCAATCCTCCTTAGCCAAGGTTTGTGGTGTGTGGGTGTGTGTGTCTGTCGACACGACGACAGGAATAAATGTGGCATGTGACATAAGTTTAACCATTTAATGACTAAATTTGTTTAAAAAATTATATTTACTTATATTGAATATCCTTTTTCAGGCCCAAGAAAAGACTATTTTTGAAAATTTACTGCAGGAATGACTGGCCCGGTTATCGCGCCAGTCATTCCAGTGATGAATTTTCAAAAATAGTCCTCTTGGCCTGCAAATGGACATTCTTCAAACCCCCTTAAGATGCCGGTTTTGGCCGGCTTCGTCGTGAAAGGGTTAACAGATATTCTTATACAATATCAATAATACAATATTATTAAAGGCCCCACATTCACACCAGAATGTTTGAAAATAAGTCTTAAAATTGTATACGTTTAGAGGCTTAAATTGTGTACCTCGATGTAACGAAACGAAATACATTTTAACATGTGATGATTTCATTTCGTGTAAATCAATATAATTATTTTAAGTTGCGAAATTGAATTAGAGACACATATCCGTAGTTCAAATTCACAACTAAAACAAATATATAAATTTGTACAGGATGAAATCATCACGTGTTAAGATTTATTTCGCTTCACCGCATTGAGGTACATAATTTAAGCCTCTAAAAGTATACAACTTAGACCATTTATTCTTGCGCATTCTGTAACGGTACAGACTTAGGATAGACTGGATAATGTTTTAATGCCGATATGTCGAATCATTATTAGCTCTCCTGGCCGTCCGTCATCCGTCAACTTTCCCTTTAAATGACTTCTTCTCAAGAACCGCTGGACCGATTTCAATTATATTTGGCAGGAAGCAATACTGATTCAAGTTTTTTAAAGGAAGCCGATCGGCCAATTTAGCCGAAACGGCTTAGGGGATCGATTCAAAACTCACGAAACATCATCTAAGGCAACAGTTGAACCAAGTTTGACGGACATCGAGGATGACCTAATTTGACGGCCATCGGGGATGACCTAGTTTTACGGCCATAGGGGATGACCTAGTTTTCAAGAAAACTACCTCCTATCCAGAACAATTGAACAGATCGGGCAGAAACTTGGGAGATATGATTATGAACTAAGCCCCATTACGGTTTCTTTAATGGAAGGTAATACGTAAACAAACATGGCCGTCGTGGGCCAATCAATATGTAGCGTATCTGGCGGCCATATTGGATTTGTTTATTTGATGGATTTTGAAGCTGGAATTGGCTTTATATAGGTTTTTGGGTATTCTGCTTTCAAATTTGCGATTTGTGAAACTGTCGGATAAACGGTTTGGCGGCCATCTTGAATCTTTTCCCGCAAAAAAACCTCTTATACTAAAGCAAAAGGAAATTTTTTAATGTCTTCTTCTAGAGAACCACTGTGCCGATTGGCCAGTGTCAATACTGGGTATGCCGCTGGAGATGGAATATGCCGATTATGTGGACTTCATAGATAAGGAAAAGAAACCCCTTGACGAACTTCTCCCAATAGCTGCAAGCAAAATAAAAATTGAGAGTCTCTTTATGAATGAATCCAAAACAGATTCACCCACATATACCTATCTGCAAAGCATGACACTAAAGAAAATGACGATCCGCTTCGTGGCGGTGAACCAGGGAGGAAAGGTAGAATCCTGGGCTGTACTGCTGGCATTGCTGCACGCTGCATCACGGGGAATATAGCTTTCCAGTCCTTCTGAAAGCTATGGATTCGTAGGTCAAAGATGCCCTTGATTAAAAAGCTACGTTTATACAATACAACGTGTGTATCCTTGATGCTGTATAACTGTAACAGCTGGGCAGCTCCAAAGGCAGCTCTAGGCAAACTGGATGGCTGTCATCGCAAACACCTACGCACCAGCACTGGACACCGATGGCCAGACAACATAATTTCCAACGATGGACTATACAAGATGTGTAATACGTCGCCGCTGTCTGTAAAAGTCGCCCAGCAAAGATGGTCCCTGTTTGGCCATGTGCTAAGGATGCCAGAAGAAACACCAGCATAGACGGCCTTGGAATTCGCCCTACTCGGAGACAGCAGATACAAAGCCAGGAGAGGACGTCATTGCATAAATCTACTAAGCGTGCTACAAGGTGACCTCAATAATGCAGGACTCGGTACACTCAAGTCAAGAATGGACCTGAAGAAGCTAAGGATTACGGCTGAGGACAAGACACGTGGGCAAAAATGAAGAAGGACTGATTGCAGCTATATGATGTTTCTACTACTACAGCCGCAGAATACAGTAATCATACATACTGTGCCGATTTCAAGCATATTTGCCAGAAATCATCCGTATGGCATAGAGATCCAAGTTTGTTCAAATGAAACCGATCGTCCAACTTGGTCGGTGGCCATCTTGGATTTTGGCCAATTTTGGCCAAAACGCCTTTAAAACTCTTCTCCGAAACCGTTTGGTGGATCAATTCAAAACTCACAAACATCATCTAGGACAACAGGTGAGCCAAGTTTGTTCTCGGGAACTTAATTGGCCAAATGCTCTGGCGGCCATCTTAGATGACCTAGTTTTCGCGAAAACGACTACTTCTGCAGATCCATTGAACAGATCATGCAGAAATTTGGGAGATGTGATTATGGACTAAGGGTCATTAACGTTTCTTCAAGGGAAGTTGATATGTAGAAAAACATAGCCGACGTGGGCCAATAAAAACGTAGCGTGTTTGGCGGCCATAATTAAGCTTTTTATTTGATTTATTTTGAAGCCTAAATTGTTTTATATCTCGTTTTTTTTAATATTTTGATTTCAAATTTGCCATTTTCAAAACTATCGGATAAACGTTTCGGCGGCCATCTTGGATTTCTTTCCCGCCAAAAGCTCCCATGCATGTGCTAAAGCAATATGAAATTTAAAATGTCTTCTCGAGAACCACTGGGTCGATTTCAAGTAACTGTTTGGCAGAAAGCATCCTTATGGTATTTGATAAAGATACAGGTTTGTTCAAACAAACCAGGCGGGCCAATCTGCTCGGCGGCCATATGGAGTTTGGAGGATTTTTTTTACCGTCTTTAAACATTTTCTTTTCCGAATCCGCTTGTGGGGGGCTGGGGGGGGGGGTCGATTTAAAACTCATGAACCGTTATCTAGAGCTTTAGCTGAAACAAGTTTGTACAAGGGAACTTGATTGGCCTAATGCTTTAGCCACCATCTTGGATGATCTAGTTTTCATGAAAACGACTTCTCCAGAACCATTTAACGGATCGGGCCGAAATTTGGGAGATATGATTAGTGACCAAGGGCCATTAAATTTTGTTTAAGGGAAGTTGATACGTAAAAAACCGTGGCCTCTGTGTTCTTGCTACAATTCTGGTTAACTCCTTAGAGGTCTACTTATAGCCGATGACCTTTCTAATTGAAATGCCTGTGTTCCAGGTGAGTAATACAAGCCATTAGGCCTCTTGTTAGACATATCAACAAGAATTGATTCAGCTCCGCAGAAGTCAATCTGGATAACATCTCATAGGCCTATATGGTATCGCCTTAAGTTGACACTCTCTGGTTTTACCGTGATAACTGATATTATACCGGATTCAACGGTAGTACTTTTTAAGACCCACTTAGATTATCCGACGAGCTTTCGCACAGAAAAGTGCTTCCAGGGCCGGATTTATTAGTGTGGAGGCCCGTGGTAAATAATTGGCGGAGGACATAGTTGGAGTTCCCCCTCTCCTAGTCAGGGGTGTGGATGGGGTGGGGAGGGGTGGGGTGGGTGGAGTGGTGATGATTTCTTAATCAGAGTATCTAATTTTCAATTTTCTCCGCTAGAGAACCCGGGAGCCCGTCTATGGGAGGGTAACACGCGGCCTTTTCCTGCATTCTGGATGATAAATAACATCCTTAATTTGCTTTGGCTGAAATTTAGCAATCATTTTATCACATGACAATGATTCTCACTGATCATGACCACTTCTCCTTGCGCATTATATTTTTGTTTTTGGTGGAGGCCCCGAATAGAAATTTTCAAATTTGATTTTGATTTAGGCCACTGGGCAATGGCCCTTTCCAGTTTTAGCCATGCCCCGCCCATCTCTAGCTAAGCTCCACCCACACCTCGCTCATGTTTGGATCGATCCCTTAACTCGCTGACTATCAATTTCCAGAAAACAAGTACAGGAAAGCTTTTGAAACTAATTTGAGTGGGTGCTGTTGCAGCAACAGCGCCCAGTCAAATTAGTGTCCATTTTTCAAAGGAATGTTTATTAAATGGTAAAGACATACAATTCGTACAACATGTCGGACTATTAAGTGTTTAAAACGGACTAAATCGAGTCATTCATGCTGTAATTGCTTATGACGCCATCCTACACGTCACGTAGTTGATTATGATGTCATATGATTGACCGATGGATACACTGGCAAGGTCCATTGCCCAGTCTGTCCTAAATCTGACCCCGTGTCTTAAAAAGTAATACATTAGAATCCTGGTTTTATTGTCTATACAGACTAACACGGCTACCTGACCTTTCTCTGGTATTCTTCCAAATTTGCTATGGCACGATGAAGACACTCGCATCGTGTGGGTAGGCCCACAAACTCCAAAGCTATTACATATATAAATATTAAAAAAATTTGTGTTTTACCCCCATTGAACTATATGAAAAATATATTTGTGTGTTTTTAGTCGATGATTTAATAACACGCTGTCTAAATGCTCGACTGATTTTAGTAATGTCTGCTATGAGAAAGATGTTATGTAGTTACAGCAACACAGGGTTATTTATGGTCCTTGCCTCCTGTATTGTGACCTGTTGCAAAATTAGAAATGTGAAAATAAGCCAGCTTCGTTATACGGACTAGTACTACCCATACACACACACACAAACACACACACACACACACACACACACACACACACACACACACACACACACACACACACACACACACACACACACACACACACACACACACACACACACACACACACACACACACACACACACACACACACACACACACACACACACACACACACACACACACACACACACACACACACACACACACACACACACACACACACACACACACACACACACACACACACACACACACACACACACACACACACACACACACACACACACACACACACACACACACACACACACACACACACACACACACACACACACACACACACACACACACACACACACACACACACACACACACACACACACACACACACACACACACACACACACACACACACACACACACACACACACACACACACACACACACACACACACACACACACACACACACACACACACACACACACACACACACACACACACACACACACACACACACACACACACACACACACACACACACACACACACACACACACACACACACACACACACACACACACACACACACACACACACACACACACACACACACACACACACACACACACACACACACACACACACACACACACACACACACACACACACACACACACACACACACACACACACACACACACACACACACACACACACACACACACACACACACACACACACACACACACACACACACACACACACACACACACACACACACACACACACACACACACACACACACACACACACACACACACACACACACACACACACACACACACACACACACACACACACACACACACACACACACACACACACACACACACACACACACACACACACACACACACACACACACACACACACACACACACACACAGGTTTATAGCTGAAACATTACGTCATGCTCTACTGGTCAATATGACCTCAGTTTTATGTCATGCACAACAATACTGGTCAATATGACCTAGATATGAAGTCATGCACAACTGGTCAATATGATCTAGATATGAAGTCATGCACAACTAGTCAATGTGACCTAGATATGAAGTCATGTACAACTAGTCAATATGACCTAGATATGAAGTCATGCACAACTATTCAATATGACCTAGATATGAAGTCATGCACAACTAGTCAATATGACCTAGGTATGAAATTATGTACAACTAGTCAATTTGGCCTAGATATGAACGTATGCACAACTAGTCAATGTGACATAGATATGAAGTTATGTACAACTAGTCAATGTGACCTAGATATGAAGTCATGCACAACTGGTCAATATAACCCAGATATGAAGTCATCTACAACTAGTTAATATGACCTAGATATGAAGTCATGTACAACTAGTCAATATGACCTAGATATGAAGTTTTGTACAACTAGTCAATATGACCTAGATATGAAGTTATGCACAACTAGTCAATATGATCTAGATATGAAGTCATCTACAACTAGTCAATATGACCTAGATATGAAGTCATGCACAACTAGTCAATGTGACCTAGATATGAAGTCATGCACAACTGGTCAATATAACCCAGATATGAAGTCATCTACAACTAGTCAATATGACCTAGATATGAAGTCATGTACAACTAGTCAATATGACCTAGATATGAAGTTATGTACAACTAGTCAATATGACCTAGATATGAAGTTATGCACAACTAGTCAATATGATCTAGATATGAAGTCATCTACAACTAGTCAATATGACCTAGATATGAAGTCATGCACAACTAGTCAATGTGACCTAGATATGAAGTCATGCACAACTGGTCAATATAACCCAGATATGAAGTCATCTACAACTAGTCAATATGACCTAGATATGAAGTCATGTACAACTAGTCAATATGACCTACATATGAAGTCATGCACAACTGGTCAATATGACCTAGAAATGAAGTCATGCACAACTAGTCAATATGATCTAGATATGAAGTTATGTACAACTAGTCAATATGACCTAGATATGAAGTCATGTACAACTAGTCAATATGACCTAGATATGAAGTTATGTACAACTAGTCAATTTGACCTAGATATGAAGTTATGTACAACTAGTCAATATGACCTACATATGAAGTCATGCACAACTGGTCAATATGACCTAGAAATGAAGTCATGCACAACTAGTCAATATGATCTAGATATGAAGTTATGTACAACTAGTCAATATGACCTAGATATGAAGTCATGTACAACTAGTCAATATGACCTAGATATGAAGTTATGTACAACTAGTCAATATGACCTAGATATGAAGTTATGTACAACTAGTCAATATGATCTAGATATGAAGTCATCTACAACTAGTCAATATGACCTAGATATGAAGTCATGCACAACTAGTCAATATGACCTAGATATGAAGTTATGTACAACTAGTCAATTTGACCTAGATATGAAGTTATGTACAACTAGTCAATATGACCTAGATATGAAGTCATGCACAACTGGTCAATATGACCTAGATATGAAGTCATGCACAACTAGTCAATATGATCTAGATATGAAGTTATGTACAACTAGTCAATATGATCTAGATATGAAGTTATGTACAACTAGTCAATATGATCTAGATATGAAGTTATGTACAACTAGTCAATATGACCTAGATATGAAGTTATGTACAACTAGTCAATATGACCTAGATATGAAGTCATGCACAACTAGTCAATATGACCTAGATATGAAGTCATATACAAGTGGTCAATTTGATCACAAATATGGCAGCATGTATAACTAGTAAATGTGACATCAATACGACGTCATACACAACAGAACAATATGAGCGTAATATAATGGCATGCACAACTGAATGTTCAGTATGCACTCAAATATTATGTCATGTGAAAGACTGGCTGAGCAAACTAACAAGGGTTTATTCAAACTTAAATTTATCCATGTCAGAATTAATGTTTTGACAGGTTCCACGCTATTTCGTTCTTTAATTTTACCCATCTTAGCTTATTGTGCCGAAATGTTGGCAACCTTTTACATCAAAGGCATCAGTGAACATAACTACAAGAAATTATGAGATAATGTCCTGGTCGAAAAGCTTCTGTAAATATATACTGGAAGTTAATAGGACAACTGGTAATGCTGCTGTAAGGGGAGAACTCGGGAAATATGCCTTACTCAGCACACTCCTCTCACAATCAGACACATTTGTGTACGATTATGTGACATTCACTCTGGAGCGATAGTTCATCAGCCCTATATACACTCGTATTCCTCATTAGAAGGTAACTGTGCTAGCTGTACAAAAAATCTATGGACTAGCCTTAAGTTCGAGGACACTTGGACCAACAAAAGCAGTAGAAATAAATAATACTATCGAGTCTAGATACAAATCAAACTAGTTGTTCCATGTTAGCAGAGATGCCACAGATCGAATTGGTACAGTCCAACAGAGTTCTAAGTTTAGATCATACCAAACATTTAAAATCAACTTTAACATGGAAAATCATTTATTAACTGACCACGATTTTTCTAGGTGAAAATTTGTTTTAAAAAACTCAGTCAGTGCACAAGATCTGCAGATAAATTGGGGAGACATACAATTCCCCAAAACTCCTGTAGAAAAAAGAATACGTCCGCTATGTAAAATTCAAGCTGTTGAGGATGAGATAAATTTTATTCCAAAATGTCCATTGTATCATAATTAAAGACAGTTACCATTTAACTACCTTAATGTTTTTTGTAAATTTTACTTCCCTCAGTGAATAGGACAAATTTGTGTTCATAATGTCCTACAACAACTGTAATACTGAGATCTGCTAACTAGTACTAAAATATGTCACTGATTGTTTCATGAAAAGGCATAATGCTTTGGCTCCGAAACAATCCACCAACCCAACACGATCATTAGTAAATGCAGTATAACTGACCCAGTATCAGTAACAAATTTTGGTATAGGTGCATCCCACTTCTTTTTCCATGATGGCTAAGTGAAGGGGCAACATCCCTAGATTCCTTGTCATAAAATCTCATAGGGATTATACTGTTATTGTATTTTGAGATATGGTGAGTGGTGATGCTGCTTCTTTATTCAATGGTCCTGGCAAGTTGCAGGGTGACGGGATTGGCGGCTGCTCTGATTCACGGAGATGCTGAATATCGTCATCTCATTTGCATGTTAGGCTATGCCCGCATACCCATATATGATCAGTGGCAGGGCTTAATTTTTATCGATTGTTAAAAGGGCACCCTCACCATATAGGGGCACGTGGGCGTGCCCTAATATACAAATGAAATGACGTCATCATCCTCGGTAGTTATTACTCCAACCAATTAAAATTAACTAGTTGCGCTTTTAAACAACTCTGACTCATATCTAGGAGACACTGTAACTTGTCGATGTTCTTCATGAGAGATTGCATATTAATGTATAGAAGTGAAAAGGATGTGTTCTTTGTTTTCTGCTAAGTTGTCATCTAATGTCTTTGGAAGGATATAGTCACAAGTCGGTGCAGATATATTTAAGTCATTTCTAGTGTCAGCATGGTTAACCTTAGAATGGGGGGATTGGTTGTCGACAAACTTAGTGGTAGTAGGGTCATAGTATGGATTTAATACTGCAAGCGTGAAATCTGTATTCTCATTGTAATGATTGTAGGGGAAAAGTGACTTGTTGCAGTTGGTGCACCACCAACAGGTGTCATCAGCTTCGAGGTTGCGATAATCAGATGTTGTTAATTTGGAGAAACTTAGATGAATCCACTTGCTACACAGGTCACATAACAGTGCTCTTTGGTTGTTCTTAACAAGCTTCCTACAGGATGAGCAAGGGAACCTAGCAGGCATGGGATGGGTTAGTGGGAATAGGGGCAGGGAAGGAAAAAAGAACAGACAGACAATGCACAAAAGAAATCGATTTTAGACACATTTTCTAATGTGTTTCAGTAATGTAACTCGACATTGCCAATAGGCCTTAAGAAATAATCGATACCCATACACTGGTGTTCCCTCTGAGACGGTCGGGCGTATTAACACCCATAGCATTCGCTAACTGCTAGACTACCGATTGCTAAATTAAAACCGTTAGCAAAAATAGTTGTAGCATTGTAGATTTGGGAATGTTTTAGAGCCAAAACTCTGATAGTCACGTTCATCGATATACATTGACGGGTGAGTCTGACAATATAAAAACCTTGTCTTCATAATTAGAACTCAATGTGTCTGGCAGCGGTTCGAATCCCAATAGCCTTTTCTTCTTCTTCTACAGCTGTGAATAGAGAGAGATGTAACATTACGAGGTCCTTTGGGGATATGTGATCGATAAGATTCTGAATGGCTCTGTCTATTTCAGAATCATCTAATTCGAAGTCATTAGCATTGTCTCACTGCTTAGACATTAATCCCAGTAATCGAGTAATACAGGGTCTCAAGAATATGCAATCTTTAGTCTTTACCTCATCACCAACTAAAACTGTAGTTAGTTTAAGCTCTTCAACCATAGTAGTAATGTATATCCCATCAGAGCTTAACTTTGAGTTAACATTTGCACAGATGCTTAGAGTTCTGACTATTTCAAGCCAAGAGTCTTTATCAACCATTAACTTTAAGTTGACTCTAGAGCCGGAGAGTAGAGGCATGTTACTGCATAGAGCTATTTATCTCTACCCATTATCTGAACAACACGAATCAGCCATCAATCTAAAGCTTAATAACTGATCTCTGGAATCTTTGGTGATCATAGCTTCAATCATCACAAGATTTTATCTATCTAGTGACGATCAGCTGTAGAAATATTTTTTCAGTAGTGCGTGGCCCGACTGAGACGCATTAAAAATTGATCGGGAAAAGTTGTTTTCGAGTATAAAACACTTACATGAGTGTAGGGTTTGTCATAGCGCCGAGAATTTCATGCAAGTTCACTTTCATGATTCTCCACGAGTCACTAGGGAATGTCACTCCTCTGAATGATGGTTTCATCTAAGTTTGACCTGGCGGTGTAAAGCACCAAGTTAGCTTGATGTACAGATATTTAGTGCTGATAGTGACTTTTAATTGAGGCTCTAATTCATATAGGTGATTAATCTGCTATACCCTATCAGAACACCTTGCCCTAAGCACAGTTTCTTCAAATGCTGGAATCATGACGGCATACTTTCGAAATGCATGGCCATACAGAAACACCCCGCACTTGGTGGGGGTAAACACTACCAAAACTAAACTCGGAAATGTCTACTACAAATTAACGGAGGCTCTTACTCCAGACTTTACAGATGCTGGTTTTATAAAGTCATACTTAACTCTTTTTAATGTTACCAGGTTTCAATTTGATGATAAGTCTGTAGGCACAAACCTAGATGAATATAAGTTGTCGTTTATGTTCTTTGTCTTCGACTTTACACCCGACTTGACAACCAGCAATTATGTATACCTGACGAAGCAGAGTAGCCTATGATTACAGCCTCACTTTCAGACAGCTATACAGGATACTATGAAAGTTATCTGTTATGCAGAGCTTAGTAATATTATAACCATGGACTGGGATCGCAATGTTGCCACAGACTATTGAAACCATTGCCATACTAACTAAGACAGATATTGAAACTAGTATTAGTGGAGATGCCCGCTTATCTAGATTATTTCCAGAAGTTTTTGCTTGATATATGATACCTAAACCTATCAGTAGGCCCCCGTTCATAGCAGTTAATATGGATCTTCATCACCTCCGAGGCACTCATTGGGTAACCATGCTTTTACCAGAGCCTGATCTTAGAAATGTTAGAGATCAGTTTTTCAACTCGTTCAGCCTTGAACCGTGGTCTACGCTAAACCTTAATGGACCTCTATGTAAAGGGTACAGGTATAATGCCGCTATTGTACAGCCATTATTATCAACCTGTTGTGACAACTATTGCATATCATAGGGTGGGGGGGAGGGGAAATCTATGTTATGCATTCTTAAAACATTGAACAATGTACAATGCAATGAGGCCATTGCAAAATGTCCCTCTATGAGCTTTTTGAAATGTATTTGATCAATAATAAAATGAAGAATACTACGTAGTATGTCCTATGTACTTGCTGTGGAGCATGAGAGCTGTGAGGAAATGACATTGTAACCTTAGGGTTATAACAAACCTATGAGGAGACCTGATATTAGAGCTTTAAACTACACAATAACTTTTAACCCTTGATAATAAGTGACCATTTTTCGTACCATACTTCTTAATTCCCTAAATAGTTTAGGTAATAAACCTGATGCCTGAATAGTTGATTAACCTGGTTAACGTTAAGAAATTCTTAACATTAGTGATGAGTATAAAAAGATTATTACAGATTTCAGGTTATATTAGTGCAATATAGCCAGTCAAGCAAGGCTCCTCCCTGGTGGTGCCTTTGAAGTTACTGGCAAAGTCGCTGTGAATATTAAATATGCTTTGCATTTGTGGTCAAATTAATGGAATTAGGAACCAGCTCTAGACCAGTTAGTTTTCGTGCATCCTGTCCCGTATTTACTAATGCTGAGCCTAGTACTGTGGTGGAGAAATCAATCAAGGTTGAGTGTGAAGATGAACAGAGGGCTTGCGAACTATCCGTTTGCATCATGAGAGAAGTCAATCTTGCTGGCTGTTCTGATGGACTGCGAGGAATCAAGTGAGCTCAGTTTGAACCCACCCCTAATCATTTCATGGTTCATTACACCTGCCAATCATTGACACACGTATCAATAGATCTACATACCGAACAGAGGAGATGGTATGGTCGGCTGGTCTAATTGGCTGGGAGATACCACATGAACTCAGGTTAAACCCACCCCTGATTGTTTCAAACCTCATTATGCCAGTCAAGCAACATCAACACACGCCAATAGCTTTACAGCCTGAACAGTGGCGATGGTATAGGTGACTGTTCTGACAGGCAGCAAGGGGCTGATGTGACCTCATTTAGTCTCTTCCGAACCGAGCCAGTTCACACCTTGTTACACCTGTCAATAGACAGTATGGGCAGTATGGGCAGCTGTTCTGATTAAACGAGCTGAGTCCCGTGGGCTCGTTTTCTACCTACTCATAACCATTCCATGGCTCATTGCACCTGTCAATCATCAGCACACCTGTCAATAGATCTATATTCTAAACAGTGGTGACGGTATGGCCAACTGCTATGAATGGCTGCGAGGATCACGTAACCATTAATTTGACCATGACTGGATTAGTGGCTGCTTTGATTGGCGGAGAGGAGGATGACGTCATTTCATTTGCATATTAGGCCACGCCCACATACCCATATATCGTTAGGGAGCAGGGCTCTTTTAAAAGCCGATAAAAATTAAGCCCCGTGCCTGGCCATATATATAAGCAAGAGGGCGTGGCCTAATATGCAAATGAAATGACTACATCACCCTCTTCGCCAATCAGAGCAGCCACCCATCCGGTCGCCCTTCTACTTTGGCGGATGTGCCAGGCCATAGGAAGTTAAGATTTGACTGCAACCAATGCACAGTACCTAGCAGAACATTAACTTCAAATTTGTACTTATTATGAATGATATGTAGACTTTACTGCTTATATGTTGATGTATCCTCTCAACTTGAGTATGCGTGCGTGCGTGCTTGCGTGTGTCACTGTGTGCTCGTGCAACGGTGTGTGTGTGTGTGTGTGTGTGTGTGTGTGTGTGTGTGTGTGTGTGTGTGTGTGTGTGTGTGTGTGTGTGTGTGTGTGTGTGTGTATGTGTGTGTGTGTGTGTGTGTGTGTGTGTGTGTGTGGGTGGGTGGGTGGGTGTGTGTGTGTGTGTGTGTGTGTGGGTGGGTGGGTGGGTGGGTGGGTGGGTGGGTGGGTGGGTGTGTGTGTGTATGTGTATTTGTATAAGTATATAATGCATATTTTAGGCATTGTCAACTGAATGCCGTGTATAGGCCTATGTGTATGCATACATAATATGTTATATAGATCTATGTATGGCCATATCTATGCATGTAGATTTTGTGCCAATAAATAATCTGAATCTGACTCGTCATGCGCAGCTCAAATGTTAAATCAATATGATCATTATGATGCTCAACTGAACAGTATGACCTCAATATGACCTCAATATGACATCATTATGACCGTAATATGATGCCATGCGCAACTCTACAATATGACCCGATTCACAACTGGCCGATGTGATCTCAATATGACATCAGGCACAACCATATACCTATGTGTGCGGGGCAAACGATGGCGGAACACCTGTCTGAATGAACCAGCATAATTTGGCCACAAATGCTATTTACCATGGCAGATGAGCTGTCGTCTTAAGTGACCACATGCGCTTAGTGACCAGTTTCTGATCGCCAGTGCAGTGCCCTGGAACAGGACTGTCCTGGAGCGCATATCGATTTATAAGAATACATTATGGCCATTAAGCAATATCAGAGTGAGGCTTCGCAGTGACGTCATTCACCAGTCAGTGAGTGACAAGGGCGCGTAATCCTATACCAGGTGCCCTTGACAGAGCGGCCGCATAACCGTATTGTGTGGTTTAATTTTCAATTTAGGCTAAGCACGTCCGCGGGGAGTTTGTACCTTGAGAACACTATCACTATCATCTCCCTGTGGATGTACGTAGCTGAATCCTTTAACCAAAAACGGCGTCAGCAGTGGTCTTGAGAAATGTCCATTTGCAGACCAAGAGAAGACTATTTTTCAAAGTTTACCACTGGAATGACTGGCTCGATAACCGAGCCAGTGATTACAGTGTTAAATTGTCTAAAACAGTCTTCTCTTGGTCTGCAAATGGACATTTTCTATGAGAATGTTGAAATTTTCTTTTACAAATTCGAGAGTTAAAGGGTTAACATGACTTTTAAAACACAAAATAATAATTTTGATTTACGGCTAATTGCTCCGTCCAATTTTTACGCGTGTTGCTCGCTTATCGATTTAAAACTTTCAAACCTGAATTACCAAAATCTAAATTTCAAGGTAACTATACAAATAAGTTGTTGAATATTTTGAAAATATTTTGACTGGGGCTGGTGACGCCTATTTCCCACAACTCCCAATCAAATTAATTTCAAAGTTTTCAACGGAGTATTTATTAAATTGTACATTCACTAAAGACATACGTATATAATTCGTACACTTGACGGACTTGTCGATGTTCATAACGGAGCACGATACGGCATTATGAGTGTGACGTCATCTAACAATTGACGTAATAGATTATGATGTCATATGTTTGAATGACAGATCGGATCCCTCCATTATCGTAACTATGCCATACAGCTACATAGCCCCTGTCCGTGGCTAGAGAATCAGTCACTGGTTTATTTTCTCAGGCAGATAAATCATATGAGCTGATCGGAGACTAAGTGAGAATGGGCGGGCGTGTGTTATTGCTGTCAAGGTTACACAATCGTTAACTTTATTCTAGTATTGAAAATAATTATGGAAAGCTAAGTGACATCCATTGTCAACGTCAGTGTGTGTACCGACACACTATTCATCAAGGTAACAACTAATTAAAGTTCAATCTAAACAAGAAATCCGTGATTAATCCTGCCCAAAAATAAGATATCGATAGTGATATTTCTTACTAATTTATTAACGACGCGAATCAGAAACGTGCACGGTATATGTCGAATTATTGCCTATTGGTGCACTGGACCTTTCCAATTTATCCATCCATCATCTAACGTCATATGACGTCATAAGCAACTAAGTAACGTGTAGGTGACGTCATAATTATGGCATGAATGACTCGATTTAGTCCGTCTTTAATGTCAGGTCGTTCAGAGATCGATCCATCCTAACACGGGCGAAGCGTGGGTGGCGCTTAACTAGAGATGGGCGGGGCATAGCTAAAACTGGAAAGGTCCATTCTGATATTGGCTATTGGATCGTGCGCCAAAGCGAACAGGTGGTCCGAGTGCTATGTAGCTATTGGAGAATGCGTTGTTGACCCACGGCCTCGTCGTTGACTTATGGGCGTGCCAATAACCAATTTGCCATTGTACATTGCATCATTTGAAAACGGACACGCTGATAAGCAATTGGTTAATTATTCTGCAATGTTGACAGATGGTCAAGCCCCATTTACCAACGCGCCAAAATGGTTATTGTGGCGCAACAGCCATACTGTGAAAAGTAGTTCAAATTCCCTCACTTGACGCATGCTGCTGATGCAAGGCAAGCATATATATTTTACAATAAATGTCATGACATCAGGAGTTATTCAGAAACTGAATATAATTCAGATCCATACATGTACTAGGTACTTCTCAACAACTCAGTGGGACACTAGGACGCTTGTTACCTGAACGGAATTTACCTTTCCAATTTATCCATGCGCATGCTTGCAAATTATTTGTGCACAAGATAGGAATTGCGTTCAAACAGCAAGACAGGATTTAAAATGGAATTGCGCGCATGATAGGGCGTACAATAAAATTGTGTGTGTCTACGATGTTACTTGCATTTAAGTGGTAAATATGACAAGACTTCCAAGGGAATTTTGTGGTGGATATGTCTTGCAATGAAACAGTGCGTATGATAAGCTGTACTAGAAGCGTGTGTATGTTTAGATTGGCATGAAAAACACCTGAAAGTGGTATTTTGGCATAATCTTTTCAAATCAAAGGGTTCAAACTAATGTTATTTCCATATTCACATAAGCAAATAGTGTATATGCGAAACTAGATTTCACTGCCACCACCACTATATTACAGAATAATACAATATCATCTTTTAACGGCCACAAATTGACACCCGAATGCTTGAAAAGAAAATGGTTGAAGTTGTAGGCCTATACATAACTTCACCACTCTAATGTTACATTAATTTATACGATCATCATATCTTAAGATTGTATTTCGTCTCGTTACATTGAGTTACGCAACTTAGGGCTATAAAAATATACGATTTTTACAATTTTATTTTCAGGCATTCTGGTGTGGGCATTTAACAGATTATTGCAGTTTGATGATTTAGATTGTCACAAATACGCCTCCAGTAAATGTAATACCTATTTAATCAATATCACGAAGCAAATCAATTGATCGTGTAGACGGTGTAGACATAGGCCTATATAGCGCTACGTTTTGGGCAGATATAGTAAACGGGGTGGGGTGTTATGGCAAAGTATCGTCGATGCTTTATTATCTAATCATAGATTAACCAACACAACGACAACTCAAAACTAAATGGATCGAAGAAATAAAAAATATATTACAAATAATAGGGCAACATACGGAGAGGACATGTGGAAAAAAATTTCTAGATTATTTCTTGCGCACGAAATAGTACTTCGAGCGCACGAAATAGTATTTCGTGCACACGAAATAATCTAGAATCTTTTTCCCACATGTCCTTTACGGGGCTCCGTAGCAACAAGAACTCATAAAATATAAATAACAAACGGTTGGTAAAGCATACAAAGTCAACACTAGAACAGCTGTACATAGGAAAATGGAACAGAGCACTGACCGAATCTACAAGTTTAACTTTTTTACAAAAAATACAGTCTACGTTTGGTTTTGAAAAATACGTCAAAATATTGCCACATAACGAGGCTATAGTGTTGCTACATTTTTAACACTAAATCATCAACTCTGAATCGAATCCAAAAGATGGGAAGGCATTGGACGGAATGAAAGACTATGTACAGTGTGTAACCAGATTGAAGACAAAAATTACATTAAGTACAAGACCTAATGACATCGTTACGCGCCACAAGATTTTGTAGAACCAAACACTACAGAAAAAACCACAAGTCTTGTTTGGAATATGCACCAAGCCAATACTTAGTAGGCTGTGTAAACACCTGAGGTTATCGAAAAAGACAAACACAAATCGACATTAGTAATGATAAAACAATGACAGAAATATATAGCGACGATGATGATCTAATACAATAAAGGGGCAAAACCAAGATTATGACAATACTGGCAATTACTGACAACATTAACGATTATTATGACGGCATTGAAGATTGCTCTGACATCATTGACTATTACTATGACAGCGTTAACAATCACTGACAAATTGACGATTACAATGGCAAAATTAACTTTTATTTTGACAATATGGACTACAACTACAACCAATACTGTTCTTGGTGTTACTTACAATGGATCTAAACTTTAATGACGCGGTATGATAAAGCGGATAAAAACGAGCAGTAATTGTATAGTATGTAAACTTCTACCGCCTCAAATATAATAATTTAATTGAACACCTCATATGCCAATATAATTTGGCATGAGAAAACGTAAAGGCATATTTTCTTTTAAGGCACTAAAGACAACTGAAACTGAACTAAAGCCAACCCCGCTGATGATCAAATAATCCGCGTATATAAATAGTGCACTGCCTTGTCTAACTTTGAACTTATTCTCAATGAGCTAAATAAAGTAAAGATAACTTTTATTTTTGCAACATAGGTTATATGATTGGTCGCATAGAAAATGTTGGACGAAAGAGTTGCTTCCAACAAGTTGGATGCAAGACGCACAGACCAACAATTTGTTGGCGGAAAAAGTCAGGTGAAAAGTTGGGTGAAAATATAGCAATGTTTAATTTTTCAGCCAACAATTTTTTCACCAAACTTTCGGGGTGACACGCGTGACAACTTGTTGGTAGAAATTTGTTGCTGACAACTTTTCGGTCCGTATGTCACGTCCTTAAGTATCGACTTTTGTATGGTATGGTATAGTACTTAGCGGACATACGATGGCGATCTAA
This sequence comes from Chaetoderma sp. LZ-2023a, assembly GCA_034401795.1. NCBI lineage: Eukaryota > Metazoa > Mollusca > Caudofoveata > Chaetodermatida > Chaetodermatidae > Chaetoderma > Chaetoderma sp. LZ-2023a. The sequence continues at coordinate 23,265,980 of CM067373.1, forward strand.
ATAGACCGTGGCTCAGAACTCACTATTTATCTCAATATCGCCTGATTAATGTAGGTAAAATAGACCTTTTCCGATAGAGACACTTCTGGCGAGAAACTGCTCTTTACTTGTGTGACATTCCAATAAGATCGCTTTCTCAACATGCTGATATAATATGTTTGTTTCGCGTGTCAAATGTCGCATTGTGTCGCTAACAATCACGGGGCAGGGCTGTCTTGTTCCCTATATACCTGTAAGAGCTTTTGACTCCAATACATCGGAACGCTAATGCGCCTTTAATTGACATGGCGGAATGGCATAGCGCTCGCGGTGACAGACACAAGTAGCATGAGCGAGATTTCACGAGACTTGACCAAGCTTTACAGTCGATCTCATGACGTATATTTGCGATGTCGTAATAATGTAGCAGTGGACATAGCTCGTTGCTCGTATTGAGAAAGTTCTACTGTCGCCAGACAAATAAGTGCTATTAGAAATCCATTAAAGGCCTCGAATTCACAATGGCGACCACAAGAATGGCTGTTCAGCGCCGCCTCCTAAATCCGCGCCTAGTGAAGGACAGGACTAGCGGAAAATTGCTTCTGATTAGTGTTTTATCAAGTGGTCCATACCGGGCCGTGTGGCCCGAGGCTGGGCCCGCTAGCTGCTTAGACGTGCGAACTGGCCTCTATGAAAGCTATCAGGACTGGGAACTCCGCGGGCGAGGATCAGAATAATGATTGTTGAATGCTTCCTGCTGAAGGATGATGAGGGCTGCACAAGGGTTATTGTAACACACCCCCTCAGGTCATTCCAACACTATTACCACCACCGCTATTATTACTATTACGGCTTCTGTGATTCTTACCATTCAAGCTTTTAATAGTTTTCTTTATTTTCACATTTTTCTCCCCGTTCTAAATAGATGCCAAAATGAACTACAGATTGGTTTGACACGGCAGGGTTAATTTTTGGACGGCAATAGGCCTGGGAAAGACTTAGAATATCCTACTAAGTCACCGACCATTTGAAGAAGGATAAGAGCGAGCGCGCATGCTTCTTAGTTGTAGCCCAAAATGATATATAGGCCTATCGCAAAGTACCCACCAATAAACAGTTCTCAGAATAAGCCACTATAGAAAACGTCATTTGTGTGATTTATACTAGAGCGTGCGTGAATATTTAGTACCGTAATATGGTCGGCCCACGTCGCCGAACTCCACCACGTCCTCCTCCCCAGGTACATAATATAAATGTAAAAATGAGTGGGTCACGGGAGAAAAAATGAATAAATGTCTGGATGGATGGATGGTCTGACAGGAATGTGAATATCTGGATATCACAGTTACCTGCCAATAGATACCAGAACTCGCTGACATAAATAGATAGGATTCCTAATTAAAGCTCTCCCCATTCAGCAAGGATATGCATATATCGGGTGTTTTGTCACCAGATGTAAATGGAAGCCATTACCCGTCCTGAGAACTACACGTTGGTGAAAATTGTTGGGTTTCATAGCAGCAACAGTATGCACAACGACGCCACCACCGTCAGAATAATCACCAGGCTGCTGACTGAATGGGGTCTGTATATTGAGTGCTAGTAGTTATTCAGAGGCGGGTGGGGGTGGGTGGTGGTGGTACAGGTCAGGAGAAGGGTATATTTGAAAATTTACCACTGGAATGACTGGCTCGATAACCGAGCCAGTTATTCCAGTGGTAAATTTTCGAAAAATATTCTTCTCGTGGCATGCAAATGAACATTCAATAAGGAAATATTTTGATTGTCTTCGGCAAATTTTGTCATTAAAGGGCTAAAGATTACTATTTATGATGAAATAGATAGCGAGGGTATCCCGTCCAAATGACACCTTGAACTAAAATTTAATGTTGGGGTAAATGATGAACAGGAATTAGTGAATGGACACGCGTAATTATCCATACATTATCCTCTGCATAGATAAGATCAGGGCCGGGGGTGGTGGGTGAGCGGAGGCGATTCACGATAGACATCCTGATATTGTGTATATAGAGATGGGAAGAAGAGATAGCACCACGTGACACGGGGATAATCCGTCACCTGTCTATCTATTCATCTCTTAACATGATTTCTAACACGTCACATCAACGATTAGATTTGATCCTATAATTTTCTCAATCGATTTTGCAATTGAATAATTAAATTTTCTTTACATTTTTGATGTTTGATATAAAGTTGACTTGACGTACGCCACGCGTTACCGCTTAGTCCGTCAGTTAAGTTCTTATCGTATAAGTCGGAATTAAAGGAGGATTACACGGCTTGTCATGATTGAATCTGACGTATTTTCTTTGGGTATTAAGTTGGCAATTCTCGGATGAATTTTGGCGGTTTATTTGAATGGAGATTATACAGATTAAATATGTTGTACGTTGTAAGGGCACTTTTCTTAATCCTTGAAACAGGTTAAACATATTACGGATTAAGACGATCAGCTGCTCTGTCTACAAGATACAGAATAGCGGATTTTATCACAATTCTATCGTTCTGTCGAAGTGTGCCCGATTCAGCGGTGGGATATATCGTCAAATAATTATATATTGTCAAATAATTGAGGCAATGCAACAAATATAGGCTTATATCTAGGTAGACGAGTTTACACGTCGTTGAATGAACTAAAATACTGGGGCTAGTTTCACAAAGGGTAGGTCTACTTAGGCCTACACTAGGGTACTTAAGTACGGCTTAAATATCAAATGAAGCATTCTGATTGGTCTGTTTTCTACTTTACGACAGGGCGTAACTTACGTGCCTTTGCGAAACTGGCCCATGCTGCTGCTGCTGCTGCTGCTGCTGCTGCTGCTGCTGCTGCTGCTGCTGATGCTGCTGCTGCTGCTGATGCTGAGGGGTTGGTGAGGTCGACGACGGCGCCAAAAAGGCAAATAACATGGATCATTGTTTGCTAAACTGTGTAACATTTTAATCAGAATTAATAATGTGCATATCTTGAATCTATAATTTATATATTGGGTCCTAAACTAAAATGAGAGGGAATGAAATATAAGATCATGTTTTAGTTGGGACTTACAGCTAGTAAAAGTCTGTCGGTTGCTCTGTCTATTTTCTACAGGTCTGGCAGGCTGTTTAAGTCTCTAATATAACTTGTGCAGAGCTATCTGATAAACATGGAAATGGTCAGCATTTGTTTAAAAATGTGATTGTTGAGGTGTTCTTTGCTCAACAAAATCAAACAACTGAAACTGCAATGCTTCGGTCACATCTGGAAACGGGGGAGAGACGGCATAGAGAAAAGTTTAGTGTTGGGCATGACACCTGAAAAGCGTCCGAAAGGTGGGTGGACCGACGACATTACCCAGTGGATATCCCGAAGGCTCCTGGAAAGCGCCAGGAAAGTAGGTGGAGCGACGACATTATCCAGTGGACATCCCGAAAGCTTCCGGATCGTGTTCATCAGGCAGATGACAGCAAAAACTGGAGCAGGCATGTCACCATGCTTACCGGATGGACAGAAGAGTGAGATATATAATTCTTCGTCTCAATCATGCTACGTAGGACATCTATTTAGGAAATGCGCGCAGTGAAGCCGTTGATGAGCTTTAAAGATGTTGGCACCGAGAACATCGAATTCCAAAGCTGTACTTGAATTTGCGTATGATGGCATTCGCAGAACATAGCCATAGACCATTCTTGTTCAGTTGAACCACTTTCACTGTAAGTACGACCTTATTGCACATAGTGTTTAACGCTGTATAGCTGAGTATGTTGTAAGGACATTGATCTTGGCTGAAGCCAGGTGTGTGTTTGCGGTGAGAGGCGTCAATCTTATTATGCAGAACTAAGCTACCAAGTTGATATGCTTGTACAATATCAGTGACGCACAAGTTGCATGGTACAAGCGTAGTTTGCATAAAGTGGCCTAATGCAGTTTTAGGCCTGAATGACGTTGACAGATAATTTACTACGATATGTCACTACATATAAGTAAATCCTGCGCCTGTAGGGGAAGAGAGACGCTAAATGGGAAGCTGCCAGATGCAGAAGCGATTATGTTCACTATACATCGATGATATGCACATGCCATACCCGGTATTATACATGATTGACGTCAATCACTGACGTAATTAACACATAATTAGGTCTTACGCGCATGTTTTGGCCAACGGCGCAATTTCGATATTGGCGCGTTGCACATGCACGCACATATGCCTATACATGCGCGATCGCACGATGCGCGAGCAGATATGTAACGCGGCAATATTGAATTTGTGCTGTTGACTAACGGCGCAGGAACCAATGTTGAATTCGGTACCGGTGCGCACGTGGGTCAATGGCGCAAGGGACCAATATAAAATTCGATATTGGCGTGGCCTTTAGCCAAAGGCGCATGGGACCACTATCAATTGCTATATTGGCGCCCATATGAAACAATATGTTAAATACAGTTGTATCGGCTCTATAGGTGTGAGAATATCAAAGAGAAGTGAAATGGATGGTAGCCAGCACGATGTACCTTTCCAGTTTTAGCTATGCCCAGCCGATCACTAGCTAAGCTCCACCCACACCTTGCTCATGTTGGGATCGATCGATCCCTGAACTCCCTGACTATCAATTTCCAGAAAACTATACAGGTAAGCTGTTGAATATTTTGAAACTAATTTGCCTGGGCGCTGTTTCAAGATATTCGACAGAATGTTTATTAAATGGTAAAAACATACAATTCGTACCACGTGTCTATTAAGCGTTAAAGACGGACTAAATCAGTCATTCAAGACATAGTTAAATATGACGTCATCCTACTTGTCACGTAGTTCATTATGACGTCATATGATGGATGGATAAATTGGAACGGTCCATTTTATGCATGCGCATATAAACTAGCGGACAGAATAGATTAAATTCAATATTGACGCGTTACGCGTACACGCTATGCACGCGCTATCGCACGATGTGCAAACAAGCGCGCATCTTTATGCTTACGTACTAAACAGAGCGCTTTATAACATAAATGCGCAATAGATGTAAATATTTTGTTTCCATGTAACAATTTTCCAAATACAAACGACAATGGTAGACGGAAGCTCTTAATTCCGCCATTTCCTTTCGGAGCCATTGTCACGATTAGACGTCCTTAATAACGGAGGGAATCCCGTGCTCTGATGAGATGTTTATTAACACGGGGCCATGCACGTGTATGCGGAACACTCCATTAGCGCCGCAGTGTCGCTAAATGCCACAGAGTTAACCATTTTCAGAACAGATGCCGAAGAACATGGATCTAAACGAGCTAATTATATACCTGCTAAATGTTTGGAAGATATTTGACTGGGACTTGTTATTACCTATATCAGCAACAATTTTCAGTCAAATTAAGTTCAAGACCCAGGGCGAGATCTGAACTATGATAGGTCATAAATAGCTTAAGCCAAAATGAGTTAGCGGAATACAACAACTCCGTATAAAACAAACAATCCACGGGCCATGGTTTTGATTTCCGGTAAAAGTCAGCGCCCAGGAATGGATGCTCGTTCATAAAACTATCCATAATTACCTTGCATTAACGTTTGTGTATTTAATGATTTTCTGTTACTTACACGTGGCCATGCCCACGAGAAATAGCTGCCATTGACCAGGACATGGCCCGAGGACTAGCGCGTCGGACTGAGCACGAGGGCCCCGACATACCTGGCACCAGCAATGCATGGTTCTCCGTACACGGTCAATATTTGTGTTTCCGATTAAATGCCGGAGAAATTTGTGGCTGTTAGTGTTTTGATACGTTTTGATACGTTCTACATTGTATCGAGAGCTGTACATTACAGGTATTCTCCGTGAAGAGAGCTATATACAGGTGAAAATGCACTGTTCCATAAGGTATTTATCATCAATACTATTATGCGTTGGAGAAAAGATAACTTGAAATTTGTATATAGCCTGCCAGACGTGATTGAGTACAGTCCATATCTCATCAGATCCAGATAGATACAAGGCGTTATCACGCCTCTCATCCACATCTGCCTCCCACGCGGATTAAAACCTTTTGTTAAACATCTGAAATATACTTTGAAGATCACATGTTCGTAATTTTTAAAGTACCGGGGTACTAAAATTTATTTATTTTCGAACACCTATTTATTCAGTTGGACATATTTGCGGGAAAACATTGATACATAGGAAACACAAATATCAACGCATTAGAGCATTGCAAATCATTCTACCTGTTTGCTTTTCTATACACTGATTGGCTGTAAATAACTTTGACCAGTTTCCTTTTCCTTTTAAAAATCTGTAATAAACTCGCCGTCGCTCATATCTCTACTATGTATTCACCAGATAATTTAGTAGACCCGACTAGCATTTTACAGACAGATGGGGGTGCATGCCATGGAGATTAAGCCATAGTGTTCCCCTTCAAACCTTCACTATGGGACGAGTTGTCCCGACCACCGGCGACCCGAGTTCAGTAAAACGCAAGTGCGCATGTCCGGATACCACGAACTGACGATCTGCAAGGCTCCAAGCAGAATTCAATTCTCTTTCGGCAATTAGACGAGAAATTAAACAGCCGCTGCATGTTGAGTGCAGTTCGGCCCGGCCACCTCCGACAGCTGACGGTTGGGTCTGGTTGATGATCTTCTTCTTCTTTTCGTTCGCTGATCATACCGCCAGTCCTGTAAGTGACTATCGACATGATCATAAGCGTTAAGTGCGTGGATCCATGGTTTATTAGAGTGCGCCGTGCGGCGTGCGGCCTGGAACCTCCGTCTTCAGCACTCGAGGTTTCTGTCAGGGTTACCTCACCCGTACCTCCTGTAGTCGCCTCTTACGACACGCAGAGGATACGGAAGGTGTATTCTAAGCCCCACCTACAGGGCAATGATAATCTCGTGGTGTACACCTATAGAATATAGTCGTAGTATAGTCAGTCACGGTACTGCGGTGATGTTACGGGCGTCATGGGCAGAGCCAGATTAGGCAGTGCTGACTTACATGGACATATGTTCACTATGTCATTCGCGCGATAGCGTCCATGAGTACCACATCCGTTACAAGTAGAAGCGCCTTCTGGGAGAGTGAATCCCATGGTTCGTCGATCAGTATTCAATCTGCACCAAGTCAGCCAGTTTCGTTTCTATATGCATCTGCATTTAAGTCGTCATCATCAGTGGCGTGGTTAGTAGATCGGACGGTATCACGATGGTTTCCCTTGTCATCTTAGAAAGCTTGCTTCGAGGTTGCTGGTGCACAGGAAGGGCAAGAGATTGTACCCATCCTGAATGAGAATGGCGAGGGGTGAATCGACTCTCCCTTTGCTACATATATGTGATCCCACCCGCCCATTAATGCCCCTTTTCGAGATCTCATGTTGTGTTGCTGTACGCTGCTCTGATCGGACCAGCCCTATACACATATATTAATATATCTCGAATTATCGGTACCAGTCTTCCTACTTATTTTCAGTCTTCACATTGCCTGGAGAACATAGCACCATTCTGACTTTGGCTTTCTTCAACATGGCTGTTAATTTCTCCTTGGAGTAGCACAATACGTTATTCTTAGTCAAATAACTAATTCGTGGTGGTTGCTCCATTTTTCTCAGAGTATCATTCATGTAGATTTACCAGCCCACACTCCTGATCATGCTGACTGAACATTTCAAATAGCCTGCTTTACAGGTTATGTTCTCATGTCAGAGCAGAACCGTTGCTTTTGTGGAGTCTTCCGCTGCTTGTATGTTCGCTGCAAAATATATCAGGTGTATTCCTATGTTAACTAGTACACAGATGTACACTGGGAAATGTGTGGCCGTGGTGATTGTGACTCTCGTGGTCCTTTCCCGCTACCGAATACTTAGCACATGGTAACGTGCAATTAACTTAAGAAATACATGGTCTCTGTGAGTCCTGTTGAATGATCCTGGTCGTTCGACCCAAGCAACTCTCCACCTAGTGCGACTCTGTTCCAAATCGCTATATCGAACGCAATGGGTAGATTCAGCACATTGAGCATACACAGCACTGGTAGGCGGCCAGCGTCACAGCTAGCAGGTACGAGCAATCTGCGTTTCATCTCCTACCACTCTGTTTGTGGCTATATGAATCAGCGCCCTGCAGTCTCTTAATGTTGCTGTTGTAATTACTTGTGATGAGGAACAGGGATCGATGATCAATACTAAATTGCACTAATCTATTCTTAATCTTATATGGGTGATTTCGGGCATTGCAAAGCTTGTATATACAAACTGTATAGTAAAGAAACAATATAATAATCGTGGTGCACCGAGTTCCATGATCCTGATCACAGCTGAAGCTTTCTGTCGCGATATTCAATTCGCAGCTATCACTAACTGCACAATCCCAGAAGATTTCTTTATGGTTGCAGATAGCTGAGCCACATGAAGCAGATTTGAGTCCAACAATCTCAGTATGCCATGAAACACTGTTAGCGCCCGGCCAGGTTAAGTGTGATGGTGGAATGCGGGCACAGCTGCTTAATTGCTAGCTACTTGAAGGTGTCGTAACTGAAATAATGTTACTGAAAGGTAAAGCGACACTATTTAACAGTCTGGTTGTTTAATGAGCATTGTAGTAATTTTCATCAATCGGCTCCCAACAGGGAAATGGTCTATCCCCTGTGCTTTTCAGCTGTTACCGTGTTGCTGCATTGAAATCCGTACGGGAAAATTCCACAATACCAACACTACCCCCCCCCCCCTCCCCCCCTCCCGCCATCCCCATCTCCCCCCACCCTACCTCCACCCACCCGCACAGAGAGCCTTGGAATTCGTCCTACTGAGAGCCAGGAAAAACAAAGGACGTTATTGCATAAATCTATTAAGCATGCTACTAGGTGACCCCAAGAAAGCGGGACACGGTACACTCAAATCAAGAATGGACCTGAGGAAGCTAAAGATGTTGGGTGAGGACAAGACACAGTGGTCAACAGCGAAGAAGAACTGATTGCAGCTGTATGATGGTTCTACTACTACAGCCGCAGAACACTAATCATACATAGTAATTTTCACTGGCATGGATGCAGTGATACGGATGCAGAAAGACGCGGAACGATTTTTGAAAGTACGTAATTGTTTGTTGTAGGCCTGCTTAGGTCAATAGTTCTGCTAAGTGCAATGGCATCGTATACTAATCACTAGGCATACCATCTGATTATGACCTGATTGCAGCACTGGACAGCATTGGATGCCAACAGCGCCTGTTTCAACCCATACTATTTATTCCAAAATGGCCGGCATGTCTAACTAATGTACATTACAGGACGAAACTATGTATAGAGAGACTCATATTTTGGTAACTTCGTGATTGCGAATAACGCCCGAGCGTCAATAACAATCTACAGTATTTATGAATTTATGCGGCTATGAGTATTATAGAGCGTCATTTGGGGTCTTACGTTTTAGTAATAATGTTTGCAATCAGCACGACACCAGCCCATGTAGATTGACGTACAGCACCAGTTCAGGTGTATCAGCGCACGTCACCCGTTCATGTATCAGCGCACGTCACCAGTTCATGTGTATCACCTTTCGCCACCAGTTCATGTGCATCAGCGTACGTCAGCGGTTCAAGTGTATCGGTGTACGTCACCAGTTTGTGTGTATCGTTGTACGTCACCAAGTCGGACTTGCCATACTCAAGATCTTCAAAACTGACCCACCATTATCATAACGGCTATAGTTCTTTTGTATGAGCATGATCCAATCACCTGTAACTATAAGGTATCGTGACAATCGCACAATCATAATTATCAGTCGGATTGCCGCGTCTCTCACATCGGCTGCACTAGCACGCGCATACACACGCACACATATACTAGTACACCATGACATCAAAATCTTACATCAACCATCAAATACAAACAACCTATCTGAAGCGCCCACCTCCGGGAATACCAGTACTATGTCACAAACAACATTGCTATCTCTTAGTACAAGACAGGTGTCGTGTGGGAATCCTTGGTTTGTAGAAAAGCAGACAATTATTGCTCATTTAAGGCAGGTTTTACATCGATCCCTGTTCCTCATTCACCCCGTGGCTTAAAGAACCACCCTCACCTGGCTCGAAAAATGAGGCGGTCTTAGGAGCAGGTATGAGTGTATAGCTAAATATTGTGTACATTGTAAACACAGGCTCCTCCGGGTAGACGTATGTGCTGATTGGATTGTTGTGTGGTTCAAAGCGACCCGTTTCGTGCCTGGGACCTAATCACCTGGCCTGTCTCCACAAATTCCTTCCAGTATGTATGCCTATATTTACCAGCTCCTTATTTAACTAAATACCGTTAGTTAGAGGCTGGGGACGACGGGTTGGTTTGAGAGAGAGAATGCACACCCGATATGACCCCAGCTACAGATATATACTCCGCACGATAAATAAACAAATAAACAAACAACATAAGCGCATCGTACCTGTTAAAGTTAGTTAACCCTCTCACAGCACACAGACCAGATATGACAATTTATTTATCGTGTGGACAATTATCTGAAACTAATGGCGCCGGAAATTGACGCTGACATTGGCAACAACAATATCCACCAACAGTAACAGTATAAGGCGTTTTAAATGATTCGCGAACTTACGCGTAGCCTACAAGCGAGTTACTTCGAAATGTGACTTTCATTCTAGGACAGGTTATCTCACGTAAAGGGAGGCTCTCTATAGCTACTAATATATAGTTAGTTGTCTTAGTGACACTGATGGCAGACATAACTGTTATTGGATGAACGAATGCGGTTTCAGGATTGTCAGTTACCAATGCAGTTTTAATAATTGTTTGTTTTCCGCAATTTTAGTTTATTTAATTTTATTCGTCTATATCCACTAGTACTAACACATATTTACTTGTATACTGTGACGTCACATCATGAAACTGTACATAGATTAGAACCTGCAAGCTTTAAAAATATTAGTTCAACCATACAGAATTAAGAGATTTTTAAGGGTAGCAATTGCCGTCCAGACGTCAGAAAATTATCTGGTTACACAGCATCACTAGGCCTCAACATATGAGATCAATAGCGGTGTAATTTGGCTGTAAAAGTTTGTTCGTAAGGGCGCAGACTCTGCTCACTCCGTTTTCTATAATGATCTGTAACGTATATTTTAGGAAATATATCTTAAATCTTTTTAAACGGCATCTATCTATGGTGATAAACTACCACATTGACTTTACACTCAAAGTGATCGGAAATCAAAAGTGATATGATTTATTGATTTTGAATTGGCTATTACAGCAATAATACACCGTTAAGACGTTAAGACGGTACCGGATTATATCAAAATAAGCTATGATAGCCATGCGCCCGCCGAGAGTGGCGGCATCCGATCTGTCACTCAAGTATATAACGTCATAATTATAATGGTATTGTTTGGGATTCCGTGGCTGGGCATTTCAATGGCTAAATTCAATCAAGAAAATCAAATTATTTGCTTATTGATTGTTCGTTTGCGAGCCCGGAGAAGACTATTATTGAGGGTTTACCACTGAAAGGATTGGCTCGGTTATCGAGCTTTTCAATCCAGTGGTAAATTTTCAGGGGTGATCTTCTCTTGGCCTGCAAATGGGCATTCCTCAAGACCACTACAGAGGCCGGTGCTGGGAGGCCGGTGCTGGCCGTCTTCGGTACGAAAGGGTTAAGGGATCCATGTCCGCATCAAGTTTGTTGCAGAAATAATGATAATATAACAAAAACTATATTATTTGTGGTATATAGGTAAATGAATATTGTTAAACAAACATTAATTTTTAATTATATAGTAATTTAATATTATATTGTGTTCCGCCAAAAGATGCTTATGTACTGTACACTCAAGAGCCATCGGCCTATTGTGGAAATCTATCTATCTATCTATCTATCTATCTATCTATCTATCTATCTATCTATCTATCTATCTATCTATCTATCTATCTATCTATCTATCTATCTATCTATCTATCTATCTATCTATCTATCTATCTATCTATCTATCTATCTATCTATCTATCTATCTATCTATCTATCTATCTATCTATCTATCTATCTATCTATCTATCTATCTATCTATCTATCTATCTATCTATCTATCTATCTATCTATCTATCTATCTATCTATCTATCTATCTATCTATCTATCTATCTATCTATCTATCTATCTATCTATCTATCTATCTATCTATCTATCTATCTATCTATCTATCTATCTATCTATCTATCTATCTATCTATCTATCTATCTATCTATCTATCTATCTATCTATCTATCTATCTATCTATCTATCTATCTATCTATCTATCTATCTATCTATCTATCTATCTATCTATCTATCTATCTATCTATCTATCTATCTATCTATCTATCTATCTATCTATCTATCTATCTATCTATCTATCTATCTATCTATCTATCTATCTATCTATCTATCTATCTATCTATCTATCTATCTATCTATCTATCTATCTATCTATCTATCTATCTATCTATCTATCTATCTATCTATCTATCTATCTAATCAATTACGCCTCATTACGTGGCGTTTCGGTCATCGTGACGTATTATAATTCCGTTATGAAGCACGAAACGTTCATCAATCGTACAAATTGTGTCTTTGATAAATATACAATTTTAAAAACATTCTGTTCGATATTTTGAAACTAATTTGTCTGGCCGAACAGCACTCGGTCAAATTAGTTTCGAAATATTCAACAGCTTACCTGTATCGTTACTTTGAAGATGAGATTCTGGGAATTCAGGATTCAAAGTATATTAATAGATTCCAATACGTGTAAAAAAGGCGACATCTTCACTAGAAATGGGCGGGGCATAGGTAGGAATGGGAGGGGCATAGGTAGAAATGGGCGGGGTATAGGTAGAAATGGACGAGGTATAGGTGGAAATAGGCTGGGTATAGGTGGAAATAGGCGGGGCATGGGTAGAAATAGGCGGGGCATGGGTAGAAATGGGAGGGGCATAGATAGAAATGGGCGGGGTATAGGTAGAAATAGGCGGGGCATGGGTAGAAATAGGCGGGGCATGGATAGAAATAGGCGGGGCATGGGTAGAAATAGGCGGGCATAGGTAGAAATGGATTGCACATCATAACTGGCACATGCCATACATTGCTGACTACAGTGACGTCAATTCTAACTATTGATTTTAGCAACAACTGTCAGTCAAACTGTTCTCAAGGACTCGATGTTTCATTTATAATAAACTAAAGTATGTAATTCTTTAACCCTTACAGACGAGAAACGCCAAATTCTTTAAAATGTAAGAAATATTATGTTTAATATTTTGAAACTAGTTTGACTGTGACAAATTGTTGCTATGACAACAACCGGTTACGGTCAAATTAGTTTAGTGGCCCACTTTCAAACCAAAATGCTTAAAATAAAGTGTGCCTATACTTTTATATAGGCTTAACTTGTGTACCTCAATGTAATGGAGTAAATCTCAACATTTGATGATTTTATTCCGTATAAATTATTACAATTTTTGTTGTTGTGAACCTCAATTATAAACTCGTATCCTTAATTCAATGTCGCAACTAATAGAAATTAATTCACACCAAAATACTTTAAGATAAAATTGTTAAATTTGTATACTTTTTAGAGGCTCAAATTGTGTACCGTACCTATATGAAATGAAATGAAATAAATCTTAACATATGATGTTTTCATTCTATATAAATTAATATAATATTTTCAGTTGTGAATTTGAATTAGGAACTCATGTCTCTAATTCAATTTCACAACTGAAAAAATTATATTAATTTATCAGGAATGAAATCATCATATATTAAGATTTATTCCGTTTCATTACATCTATGAGCACAATGTAAGCCTCTAAAAGTATACATTTTACAAAAAAAAATTTCAGGCATTTTGGTGTGAATACGCACCTTTGAAATAATTTATGCGGAATGAAGTCATCATATGCTAATATTTGTTTCGTTTTATTACAACGAGCTACGAAATAATTGAAGCCTCTAAAAGTATACACTTATATTAACACATTTTATTATCAAGCGGGCTAGTGTGAATGTTGGCTTTTAAAATATTCACCGGTTTACCTGTATAGGTGTGTTGAAAATGAGTCCATGCTATTTGAAGGGTTAACGTGTTAAATATTCTGCCTAAAAGTGGTTAATTTAATATAAAGCGCTTTGTAAGTTAACCGAGCCAGTCATTAAAGTGGTAAATTTTCAAAAATAGAATTCTCTTGGTCTGTAAACGGAAATTCAATGGGTAAATATTTTAATTTACTTGACCAAATTTAGCCATTAAAATTTTAATGTTAAATCTTGTGATGGATCTGTGTAGTTAGAAGTACCGAGCATAGACCTGAACACGGGCGAGATTGAGCATCGTCTTTCACACGAACTCTGTTACATAGAACAATCCGCGTATAATAGGAGCTCTCGTCCCCGAAGCGCGCGAGGCCTGTGTCACCCTGGGTGACACGGTTACCTGGAAGCTATGGTCCAGTCGCAGATTAATATGACAGTGGTTACAACCGGTCACTGCCTGACCATTCCTCTCAGATGTTCTTCTAACGGTAAGCTAACATAATCCCCATTGTCCCCGACAAATCATGGGATGTATTTTATAACCGCGATTGTTAATCGCATATAATATTTGATATTCCTACTAAGATAACAGAATGTGGTATCAAAATTTGTAAAAGTAAATTGACTGAAAATTGGTACTGATGAGAGCAGCAACAGCCTACAGTCAAATAATTTTCAAAATGTTGTGGATGATTTGTAATACGGCCACTGTAATGGGCAAATAGAGAGCACCCAGTGACGAAGGGATTACTATGCCATTTGTCATAATTTGTCATTTAACCACTTCTTGCCGAATCCGGCCTATGCAGTGGCCTTAAGGAATGTCCATTCGCAGGGCAAGAGAAGACTAATTTTGAAAATTTACCACAGGAATTACTGGCTCGATAACCGAGCCAGTCATTCCAGTGGTAAATTTTCAAAAATAGTCTTCTCATGGTCTACAAATGGACATTTAATTAGTATTTTTTCGATTTTTCAAATAAAATTTAGCCATTAAAGGGTTAGAAATGTCCTAAATACACGTGTTGATATATCTCATTATTAAGCACTTATTCTCTCGTAAGGCACCCACCCTTACCTCCCACTTCTTAATCTGGTTTAAGACGGTTGCTAAAGATTAACAATTTGCTCTTTTCCCCTTGATAATAAGAAACATTTGTGACCAAATCCTGTCCCAATCCGCTTATAAACAACACACTGCCTACTCAAATCCCGCATTGAATGCCGGCAAATTGGAATAAATCCATCACAACACCGTATTCATATTGTACTATCGAGTAAAGCTTAGTCTGTTATTTTTGAAGACATACTAACATATTCTAATAAACTAAGTAAAGACGCAATAATTGGCGTATAGAGACACGAATGCCTGATTCAACATGTAGTAATTATATTATACATCCCACCCACCCCATTCACTCGTTAACACCAACGCCACCGCCCCTCCTTATTAAATCCCCAAACTTGGCACTGTGGAAAGTATGGTGTTCTGAAACCATTAACAAGTAATAACACCAATAACCGCAAATTCACAGAAACTTGGTTTTAGAAGAGAGAGAGAGAGAGAGAGAGAGAGAGAGAGAGAGAGAGAGAGAGAGAGAGAGAGAGAGAGAGAGAGAGAGAGGGGGGGGGGGGAGGGAGTGGTGGTTGTGGGTGTGTGGGTGGAGATCGCATGCTGAACATTTTACAACACATTTGCCTGGGATTTATTTATGCAAATGGTAGCAACGACTTACAGTCGCATTGTTGCCAAAATGGTCAACATGTTCTTAGGCACACCATTCAGCAAATATCTGACTGCCAGTTGTTGCTGGTGAGTGATAGGCCCTCCTTGACCAGAATAACTATTACCATTATGAATCAGAAGCCAGTTAAGGAATTTATGTGTGTTATTTCTTGCCAGTTAATCAACATTTCCGATTTATGCATACCTTTACGAACCCAAACAAATAATACTCCTAATACAATCGACGTACGCTTTTGTTATTCTCCGCTTTCAAATTAAGTTAATATTATTTCCGATACATTTCCCTAATCCTAGCAAGAGGCCCCGAAATGAATAGAAATAATCTCCTACGATATAAGTCCAGTTTTCTTCTATTTTGACGTAACCACTAACAGTATTATAGGCCAAACGTACTCGTTTTCAGGTTTTGTTTTTAAATTTTAAGGTAGATAGACCCCATTGCGATCGGTATTCGCTTATGATGCAATGTTACGCGCGTGCGCGGTTCTCTCGCATTCATGTAATTTGGATGTTTTTGCTTGTTATGGTATCGCGTTGATGGGAAAGTTACCGATAACAGGCCGGTGTCATTGTTCAAGAGGACGGGAGCTATACGCAGAGTTACGCATAGGAGCTGCATAGTGAATGAAAATAAACTCTCCAAAAGTTGCTTTAGGTTCGCCTCGCGCTTGGTCAGCTATTCTGGCCCTATCATCAGTGTTTAGTTCAATTTCGCGCTCAGATGGTCGCATTCTTCTCCTTGTTTTCAAATCAGGTCCTTAAATGCATCGAGGGGGTGTTGTTGATCAGTGGCCGTTACGAGCACTCGCTAATAAGGCGGAGAGCTCTCTCAGTGGTCACCTCTCATATAACCCAACGGCATTGCAGATGACCATTTGGATGACCATTCATCGGGAGCTGAGTGGACAATAGATGGCAAACTGTCTGGGTTGGTGATAGAGGGCTATCATTACACTATGTTTACACCGGGATCAGCTTCCTGCAGAGATCAAAGACGCCGGTCTTGTTGTGAGGTCTAGCACCTATTACTGAAGCTGAGTCTCTGAACATGGGACAGGTATTCAGCATCTGTGACCTTCCATTCGCCCCGAACACCCTAACAACAACCCCTCCAGTGCACACTCGCTAAATCATCGATGGACACATCTGTTTTTGCTCTGTCTCTATAACAATAATTTCACACAAGGTCCTCGCATTCTTGTTCGACCTATTTCAACGCATACCCATGATTGGGACGACATTGTTATCTTTCAGACAGATGTATCAGCCACTTTCTATGAACTCCGACCGTTGTTGATAACTTAGATTGACATATTCCAAATAAACAAAACGAATATGGTCAAACGGCCTTAAGTCTAACCGCGGTACTTTACAATGCCATGAGATGGCCTTTCCACTTTTAGATATGTCCTACCCATCTCAGTCTAAGCTCCACCCACACCACGTCCGTGCTGGGATCGATCGATCTCTGAACTCCTTGACAATCAATTTCCAGAAAACTATGCATGTAAGCTGTTGAATATTTTGAAAATAATTTGACTAATTTGACTGCCTGTTGTTGCTGTAACAACAACAGAGACAAGTCAAATTAGTTCGACAGAATGTTTATTAAATAGTAAAGACATACAATTTATACAACGTGTCGGACTATTAAGCGTTAAAGACGGACTATATCGAATAATTCATGACGTAATGATTATGATGTCATCATACACGTCAATTAGTTAATTATGACGTCATATGACGTCAGATGGTCGATGGATAAACTAGAAAGGTGAATCGGTGACCGGCTAAGCGTTGTGTGAATTGTATGTCTTTACCATTTAATAAACATGTAGGTGAATATTTCGAAACTAATTTGACTGGGCGCTGTTGCTGCCATAGGAAACAACAGCATCCAGTCAAATTAGTTTCAAAATATTCAACAGTTTATCTGTATAGTTTTCTGGAAATTGATAGTTGATGGATATATCAATCTCAACACGAGTGAGGTGTTGGTGGAGCGTAGCTAGAGATGGTCATGGTGTAGCTAAAACTGGAACGGTCAATTTAGCCCGTTGGTAAACGGGACTGAACGGTGTAGAACCATTAGCTAATCAACTATCGAGGCACGCGTTTGTAAACAGCATAAGATTCGACATTGACCAGATCAATGACTCGTGAACCAAGATTGAATTCAATATCGACGCACCCGTTGGTCGGATGAAGAGGGTCCATGCGAGGGAATGAACATAAAGCTCATGTGGGGGAATGTGAGGGTCAGGTTCATATGAGGGAATGAACATAAGTCTCAGGTGGGGGAATGTGAGTGTCAGTTACATATGAGGGAATGAACATAAAGCTCAGATGGGGGAATGTGAGTGTCAGTTACATATGAGGGAATGAACATAAAGCTCAGGTGGGGGAATGTGAGTGTCAGTTACATATGAGGGAATGAACATAAAGCTCAGATGGGGGAATGTGAGTGTCAGGTTCATATGATGGAATGAACATAAAGCTCAGATGGGGGAATGTGAGTGTCAGGTTCATATGAGGGAATGAACATAAAGCTCAGATGGGGGAATGTGAGGGTCAGGTTCATATGAAGGAATGAACATAAAGCTCAGGTGGGGGAATGTGAGTGTCAGTTACATATGAGGGAATGAACATAAAGCTCAGATGGGGGAATGTGAGGGTCAGGTTCATATGAAGGAATGAACATAAAGCTCAGGTGGGGGAATGTGAGGGTCAGTTTCATATGAGGGAATGAACATAAAGCTCAGATGGGGAAATGTGAGGGTCAGTTACATATGAGGGAATGAACATAAAGCTCAGATGGGGGAATGTGAGTGTCAGTTACATATGAGGGAATGAACATAAAGCTCAGGTGGGGGAATGTGAGTGTCAGTTACATATGAGGGAATGAACATAAAGCTCAGGTGGGGGAATGTGAGGGTCAGTTACATATGAGGGAATGAACATAAAGCTCAGGTGGGGGAATGTGAGGGTCAGTTACATATGAGGGAATGAACATAAAGCTCAGGTGGGGGAATGTGAGGGTCAGTTTCATATGAGGGAATGAACATAAAGCTCAGGTGGGGGAATGTGAGGGTCAGTTACATATGAGGGAATGAACATAAAGCTCAGGTGGGGGAATGTGAGGGTCAGGTTCATATGAGGGAATGAACATAAAGCTCAGATGGGGGAATGTGAGGGTCAGTTACATATGAGGGAATGAACATAAAGCTCAGGTGGGGGAATGTGAGGGTCAGGTTCATATGAGGGAATGAACATAAGGCTCAGGTGGTGGAATGTGAGGGTCAGTTTCATATGAGGGAATGAACATAAAGCTCAGGTGGGGGGAATGTGAGTGTCAGTTACATATGAGGGAATGAACATAAAGCTCAGGTGGGGGAATGTGAGGGTCAGGTTCATATGAGGGAATGAACATAAAGCTCAGGTGGGGGAATGTGAGTGTCAGTTACATATGAGGGAATGAACATAAAGCTCAGATGGGGGAATGTGAGGGTCAGTTTCATATGAGGGAATGAACATAAAGCTCAGATGGGGGAATGTGAGTGTCAGTTACATATGAGGGAATGAACATAAAGCTCAGGTGGGGGAATGTGAGTGTCAGTTACATATGAGGGAATGAACATAAAGCTCAGGTGGGGGAATGTGAGGGTCAGTTACATATGAGGGAATGAACATAAAGCTCAGGTGGTGGAATGTGAGGGTCAGTTACATATGAGGGAATGAACATAAAGCTCAGGTGGGGGAATGTGAGGGTCAGTTACATATGAGGGAATGAACATAAAGCTCAGATGGGGGAATGTGAGGGTCAGTTACATATGAGGGAATGAACATAAAGCTCAGATGGGGGAATGTGAGTGTCAGTTACATATGAGGGAATGAACATAAAGCTCAGGTGGGGGAATGTGAGTGTCAGTTACATATGAGGGAATGAACATAAAGCTCAGGTGGGGGAATGTGAGGGTCAGTTACATATGAGGGAATGAACATAAAGCTCAGGTGGGGGAATGTGAGGGTCAGTTACATATGAGGGAATGAACATAAAGCTCAGGTGGGGGAATGTGAGGGTCAGGTTCATATGAGGGAATGAACATAAAGCTCAGATGGGGGAATGTGAGTGTCAGTTACATATGAGGGAATGAACATAAAGCTCAGGTGGGGGAATGTGAGGGTCAGGTTCATATGAGGGAATGAACATAAGGCTCAGGTGGGGGAATGTGAGGGTCAGTTTCATATGAGGGAATGAACATAAAGCTCAGGTGGGGGGAATGTGAGTGTCAGTTACATATGAGGGAATGAACATAAATCTCAGATGGGGGAATGTGAGTGTCAGTTTCATATGAGGGAATGAACATAAAGCTCAGGTGGGGGAATGTGAGTGTCAGTTACATATGAGGGAATGAACATAAAGCTCAGATGGGGGAATGTGAGGGTCAGTTACATATGAGGGAATGAACATAAAGCTCAGATGGGGGAATGTTAGTGTCAGTTACATATGAGGGAATGAACATAAAGCTCAGGTGGGGGAATGTGAGTGTCAGTTACATATGAGGGAATGAACATAAATCTCAGGTGGGGGAATGTGAGGGTCAGGTTCATATGAGGGAATGAACATAAAGCTCAGGTGGGGGAATGTGAGGGTCAGGTTCATATGAGGGAATGAACATAAAGCTCAGGTGGGGGAATGTGAGTGTTAGTTTCATATGAGGGAATGAACATAAGGCTCAGGTGGGGGAATGTGAGGGTCAGTTTCATATGAGGGAATGAACATAAAGCTCAGATGGGGGAATGTGAGGGTCAGTTTCATATGAGGGAATGAACATAAAGCTCAGGTGGGGGAATGTGAGGGTAAGTTTCATATGAGGGAATGAACATAAAGCTCAGATGGGGGAATGTGAGTGTCAGTTTCATATGAGGGAATGAACATAAAGCTCAGATGGGGGAATGTGAGTGTCAGTTTCATATGAGGGAATGAACATAAAGCTCAGATGAGGGAATGTGAGGGTCAGTTTCATATGAGGGAATGAACATGAAGCTCAGGTGGGGGAATGTGAGGGTGATGTTCATATGAGGGAATGAACATAAAGCTCAGATGGGGGAATGTGAGTGTCCGTTTCATATGAGGGAATGAACATAAATCTCAGGTGGGGGAATGTGAGTGTCAGTTACATATGAGGGAATGAACATAAAGCTCAGATGGGGGAGTGTGAGGGTCAGGTTCATATGAGGGACTGAACATAAAGCTCAGATGGGGGAATGTGAGTGTCAGTTTCATATGATGGAATGTACATAAAGCTCATGTGGGGGAATGTGAGGGTCAGTTTCATATGAGGGAATGAACATAAGTTTCAGATGGGGGAATGTGAGGGTCAGGTTCATATGAGGGAATGAACATAAATCTCAGGTGGGGGAATGTGAGTGTCAGGTTCATATGAGGGAATGAACATAAAGCTCATGTGGGGGAATGTGAGGGTCAGTTTCATATGAGGGAATGAACATAAATCTCAGATGGGGGAATGTGAGGGTCAGGTTCATATGAGGGAATGAACATAAAGCTCATGTGGGCGAATGTGAGGGTCAGTTTCATATGAGGGAATGAACATAAAGCTCAGGTGGGGGAATGTGAGGGTCAGGTTCATATGAGGGAATGAACATAAATCTCAGATGGGGGAATGTGAGGGTCAGTTTCATATGAGGGAATGAACATAAAGCTCAGGTGGGGGAATGTGAGTGTCAGGTTCATATGAGGGAATGAACATAAAGCTCATGTGGGGGAATGTGAGGGTCAGTTTCATATGAGGGAATGAACATAAATCTCAGATGGGGGAATGTGAGTGTCAGGTTCATATGAGGGAATGAACATAAATCTCAGATGGGGGAATGTGAGTGTCAGGTTCATATGAGGGAATGAACATAAAGCTCATGTGGGGGAATGTGAGGGTCAGTTTCATATGAGGGAATGAACATAAATCTCAGATGGGGGAATGTGAGGGTCAGGTTCATATGAGGGAATGAACATAAAGCTCAGGTGGGGGAATGTGAGGGTCAGGTTCATATGAGGGAATGAACATAAAGCTCAGATGGGGGAATGTGAGGGTCAGTTACATATGAGGGAATGAACATAAAGCTCATGTGGGGGAATGTGAGGGTCAGGTTCATATGAGGGAATGAACATAAATCTCAGATGGGGGAATGTGAGGGTCAGGTTCATATGAGGGAATGAACATAAATCTCAGATGGGGGAATGTGAGGGTCAGGTTCATATGATGGAATGAACATAAAGCTCAGATGGGGGAATGTGAGGGTCAGTTACATATGAGGGAATGAAGATAAATCTCAGGTGAGGGAATGTGAGTGTCAGGTTCATATGAGGGAATGAACATAAAGCTCAGATGGGGGAATGTGAGGGTCAGTTACATATGAGGGAATGAACATAAATCTCAGGTGGGGAATGTGAGTGTCAGGTTCATATGAGGGAATGAACATAAAGCTCAGGTGGGGGAATGTGAGTGTCAGGTTCATATGAGGGAATGAACATAAATCTCAGGTGGGGAAATATGAGGGTCAGTTTCATATGAGGGAATGAACATAAGGCTCAGGTTGGGGAATGTGAGGGTCAGTTTCATATGAGGGAATGAACATAAAGCTCAGGTGGGGGAATGTGAGTGTCAGGTTCATATGAGGGAATGAACATAAAGCTCAGGTGGGGGAATGTGAGTGTCAGGTTCATATGAGGGAATGAACATAAAGCTCAGGTGGGGGAATGTGAGGGTCAGGTTCATATGAGGGAATGAACATAAAGCTCAGATGGGGGAATGTGAGGGTCAGTTTCATATGAGGGAATGAACATAAAGCTCAGATGGGGGAATGTGAGGGTCAGGTTCATATGAGGGAATGAACATAAATCTCAGATGGGGGAATGTGAGGGTCAGGTTCATATGAGGGAATGAACATAAATCTCAGGTGGGTGGGGTGGGGGCTGGGGGTGGGGGTGGGGGGGGGGTGGGGTGTGGGGTGGGGGGGGGGGGGTGAGGGTCAGATTCATATGAGGGAATGAAGAAATTGTGCTAAAGAAGTAAGGATTATGAATCACTTATTGTGTCCGTTAATGGCTTCCATCCAGTTCACTTCTCGTTGATATTCTCACAACTCTGGAGCCGATACAACTGTATGTATCACCTGAATAAACGTCTGAACATGTGGCCATTAATAAGCTTCAGCACAAGCAGGCAATCAGAAATTTGAGTAACTTGATATTATTGTCGGCGCACAATTAATGTTGATATACCCTCACCGTTGATCAACGGGCGCACCCACATCGAATTTGACATTAGGTCCCGCGCCGTTGATCAAATGCGCAAATTTGATATTGTTGGGTTACCGTCTAATGAAACCGGCATCAATTGCCTCTAAATATTGCGCCATATCATGTCACTTGTTTTAAGCGACCATCTATTTTTGTGGCCAACTTCTTAATTGTTCACACGTGTCCCTAATAGTCAGCTGTACACTTATATACATGGTCTTCCCGGTTCGTCACACAAACCGTACCGGTCACTGTTCTATATCAGGGAACCAGGATTGACCGTGTCCAAGGACAAGTGCTGAAACAGAGACAGATAGTACAAGGTGAAATACGAACGTGCGAATAAGCGACATGGTGCCTCATAATGTACACATTTTCTGCATTTCACAAGTAAAAACACGTAGCTCCTATAATTAGGTCCACCGTTCTTACTTAGTGACGGTTTGGGTATTTGTCAACTTCTACATCAGCCACAGAGAGGATGTCAAGATTAATTTGACCATAAACAGTATTTCACCGAAGCTATACAACATCTTATGAGGACGTCGGTGGGTGGTGAGAATGTGAGTGGATGGCAGTCTCAGTGTTTGCTGATATTTTGTGAATTATGAGTCTCGGATGACCATCATCATTTGAGGAATCCAGTTTTAGTTATGCCCCACCCAACTGTAGCGAAGTTCCACCCACATTTTTCCCGTGTTCTGATCGACCGATCCCTGCACTCTCTGAATATCGATTTCCAGAAAACTGTACAGGTAACCTGTAAAATATTTTGAAACTAATTTGAATGGGTGCAGTTTCTGCCTATGACTGCAATAGCGCCCGGTCAGATTAGTTTAAAAATATTCCAACATATTTATTAAAGGTGCTTATTCCTGCCAAAATACTTTAAAATAAAAGTATTAAAATTATATACTTTTAGAGGCTTAAATTGTGTGCCTAGATGTAATAAAACGAAATAAATCGCATGAAATCATCATATGCTAAGATTTATTTCGTCCCATTACATTACGATACTTTATTTAAGCCTCTAAATGCAATTTAACAATTTTATTTCTCAAGCATTTCGATGTGAATACGCACGTTTAAATAGTAAAGAACACAATTCGTACAACAACGCTCAGCCCTATCATCAATTAAGCGTTTGTGACGAACATCGTTTCACGACGTAATTGATTATGACATCAACATACACGCCACGTAGTTGATTATGACGTCATATGATTAATTATATAAACTGAATTCCTCAGTTAGATGAGGAGTGACGCCGAGTTACAGGAAGCACATGCTCTGCAGAATGGACGGCATAACGCGGAGTTACGGGACGGACATTCTGTACAGAATGGTAATTTTAAAAGCTTTACTAAATAAACATAAGGTAAGCGTCATTCTTTTTTTCGCGGTACAAATTCGGGACGTTGGGATAAAAAAGATATATACTTATTAATGTGATGGCATGTCATCACCTAGTGGATCACCGTGAATTGCTTTCATGGTAATAATACAGGAGTATTGTCTTGCAAGAATGTTGTTACAAAACCAACAGAAGTTAATTACGCAGCTTCAGAAAGTCATATTCTGGAACCTTTATAACTGTTTCTGATTCACATTAATGCCTCAGTAAATTGGCCATTGGACCTGTATCGTTAACCAATGCACGCGCCCAACACCAATTATAGATCCATTCGCATTTGACCAACCACCAAATCTCATTGACAATCAGTAAATGCTGATAAAAATTAAGAAAATTACATCTTTGATTATTTTGGTATCTAAAGCTATCGTTTAAGTATGCTCGCTATACTTATAGTAAAAAATTTAACTGATCTTTCCATATGACCTTCCTGTGTGTGTTTGCGTCCAAACTAAAAATGCAGCGCCCTCTTCGCCTGGATGTAAGTTTACCTGACTTTCACTTTCATCTCCAAGTCTTACCACGAGCTGCCGAATCGAGCTAAAAACGATACCTCACCTGTGATGGTCAAACAAACGGGCCGTTTGCTCCACGTTTAAGTTTCACTAGATTAGGGCTTCTGGCACGTATTGGTATATAGAGGTATGACAGCGCGCGTTGTCATCCTCACGTAGTTACACCGGCGACGGTCCGCCCCCTTTTCCACTATAATTAAAATCTACAGGATCGTATACGGCGCGAAACGTTTGATCTAAAAGATTTAAAAAAAATTTCTTTGCCGTTGTAGCACATCATTTAACATTGCTCATATATGTCTTAATACATAAGATGGAGGATCAGCACCCCACCCAACCTTCACACCAATAACATGAGACACTTTGCCCTCGCCCCTTTCCCTGCGTGACGCTTAGTTTTGCCAGCGTCCCCCTCCCTGCGAGACACCTATCCCGCATCCCCTCCCCGTGCGATACATAGCCATTTCAATTCTGGTCCTAGATTATCAATTCAGGGAGCAGATCTGGCAGTCACCTATCTTACGTCATAATCAAATATGTCACATCCTAGCTGGTGACGTCACAATCAAAATCACGTATAGCTCGGTCACGAAAATCGAAAAGTCCATCACGAAGTGTATGAATTGTATGTCTTTGATGAATTTATAATTTAAATAAACATTATGCCGAGTATCTTGAAACTCTCTTGCTCGTATAAGGTCTGTCATTCCATAGTTATTGTCCTCGGATGTTCGTTATCATCATTCACCTGTGTACTAGAAGATACGTTACATGGTGCCTAGATCGCGTTAGTCATCACGCGCACTATCTACCTCCATTACCACCCCGCCCTCACTGTTTGTCTGTGTTTACATTCGTACATCGTTAAACTTGCTTAACAGACCACCTGGATTGTGGGACCAGCACATGACCGTTCTATGTGAGGAGTGGGTGTTGCCAGCATCGCGCGGTTTAACATGCATATCCTGTCGTAACCGACTTGTATTAAATCACCAACGACTTTCAGTCAAGTGTTTTCAACATATTCGGCAAGTCCAGAGTTTTTGTCCATTGAAATTACTGTCTAGTGGCTTTCAGCAGTCATCCAGTTAAGCCACTATCTATAGCTATCACTAAATGCTGATCCATAGATGGTCGCGTATGACAGGTGTCACTGTAGTGTTATGCCTCAATACATATCTATCGTGTATATCTACTGACCAGTGTCCAGCCAGTGTCCTGAGTACAGCCTGACATTTTATCTGATATTCGGTACAAATAAACAGGACATCCAGATAATGAGAGACGTATAGTGTGCAGCAAACATAGAGAAAGGTATGGATCGTTGCCATTGTGTCCGTAACTATGCTACAATGTAGCCTCTGTCCGCCATTGTTACGGCCTGTAGATGAGCACTCAGCTGGAAGATATAGGATTTGGCAAGGGAAATAGCCAGTAGTGACCGGGATATTTAAGTGAAGCGACATTCTTTCAGGTGATTAGTGCGAGCGCTGCTGGACAATGGGAGTGGGTGGTACCGAGTGCCAGGGGTCATGCTTGACACCGGTGAGGAGGTGTTTTTCAGGGGACCTGTTTGGCGGGGGTAATGATGGTGGTCTTTAAGCACTCAGCTTCACTCGGGTAATGATGGACAGAAACCCCTGTCTATAGTGACCACCTCTCTCTTGATACTCGGCATGATACCTGTTGAATCCTGACTCTTGCTATTTTTTAGTCTATATAATGTAGAAGATGAGTGCTACTTTGTGTTAGACTGCAGTATGTTCCATGATAGATAGATGGTAATTGGTACATTGGAATGCATGCTTAGCGCGCTTTGCCTCCAGGAGACAACGACTTCATTATTACTCTAGCATTGATTCTATGAATGAATACGATACATTTATCTTTTTAAAGCCATGCAAACGTGGCTCTTCCGATATGTATCCAAAATGATGCTCAAAATTTGGCAATGTCATTATAATTATGCACGAATGTCGAATTTGTGCCGTTAGTCAGTGCATCAGTTGGTCAACGACGTAGGGGACTGATATCGAATTCGATATTAAGGCGTCTGTTGGTCAATGGGGCAGAGGGACAATAGTGGACCAGACATTGGTGTGCCCGTTGGTAATCGGCGCAAATTCGATATTGGCGTGTTACATCATTATGGAGAAAGGAAATGCCTTAAGGTAATGTTCCCGATCTCATCGTAGGAGTTGCAAAAGCTGCAATAGTATAGCCGCTCTAAGTAGATTTATCACTCACGTAGGCGTATTGACCATTGCATAATATTCATTAAACCATTACACATCATTTTATATCCCACTAGTGCAATACACTCGCGCACTAGTGACGTCACATCATGTGTAATAGATTACCGTAGTTGATTGGATTAAAAGTTGCATGAAACCACAACATTCGGGGAAACTTGTCGCATGCATCCTGCTGTGCATGTGACGAGGTTGGATGAAAATGTTGTATAAAAATAGGACATTGTTGTATTTTTAACCCACTTTTGTTGCATGCAATTTGTTGCAAGAACCTAAAGGTCTATTTACACGATGCAAGTTATTTCTGAGTCTGACTCATGCATTTGCTGCATGAGTTTGCTGGTCTTATGGCTCCGTAAGAACTTGACGTTTACCTCGTTAACACCAAGATATATATGGCGCTTTAAGTATTCTTGGTTGGCCTTCTGGCTAAGTATGGTGAAGATTTTCCCAAGCGAACTGGAGTTATTGGACCAGGTTGAATAGACAGACCGATGGACAGATAAACAAAGCAAATGGTATTTATGGACATCTATTAACCACTCTTGCGCCAGCTTAACCGCGTGCATGGCAGTAGTCGAGATTTGAAATTGTGGTGGGGTATGCGACGGTCAAACGTAACCTAACCTGGGGGAGTGGGGGGGGGGGGCATCCGGTTGCCACCTCCTGAGAATAGTTTGAAATCTAGATGCTCTCAAATGGTGTCTATCGTATTTTTGAAGGTAAATATGAAAACTCAATTGAGTTGGGTATACATTATAAATATTTCACTCTTTAAACACAGTATGTCTTTTCCCCAGCACATATCTCAACACACAAAAGAAAATGTGGATGAGTTGGGTGGATCTATAGCTCCGGCACCAAATCTACTGTCTACGGCCTTGCGGTATTTACCAAACTGGGCAAAAGCTAAATATGCAGTAGTCTAGGAATGCCCTCTTGCAACGACGACGACGACGACGACGACGACGACGACGACGACGACGACGACGACGACGACGACGACAACGACGACGACTGCAATCAAACTACACAGTGTATAACCAAATTAGAATTATCAGTGTAAACTATATACCTCCGTTGTCTCTAATAAAAAAATATAATCCTTAAACGAATATTTCAAATTTTCTGCAGTTAATTAGATTAACACGTTCGTATACTTTAAAAGAAAAAGCAAGGTTCGCCTCCTTGTGTCAGGCTAATTATAAACACGTGACTACTCTCTTGTTCATGGACGGTATAATGGCGCGAGCTCGACCAAACAACATTCCAATCATTGTTGAAGTCAGTCCACGGTAAAGGTATTTCACAACAATGTTTCAAAATCTACAGTTAAATATGGATCCATTCTGCACTCTCTGAAGGATACCTCTGACTGTATATCCTATTCACATATAACACGATAAATGCATTGACCTTAAGATCAACATTTATAAATTCAAGGATTTGTATTGTAATATTCCATACCAGAGAGGGAGACAAGTACAGATTAAAGGCAACGCAACCACGTCTGGGAAGTACAATCATGTCAGGCAATGGACCTTTCTGGTTTTGGTTATGCCCCACCCATCTATAGCTAAGCCCCACCCACACCTCGCTCGTGTTGGGATCGATCGATCCTTGAATTCCCTGATTATCAATTTCCAGAAAACTATACAGGTAAGCTGTTGAATATTTTGAAACTAATTTGACTGGGTGCTGCTGCTGCCTATAGTTTCAAAATATTCAACAGAATGTTTATTAAATGGTAAAGACATACAATTCGTACCACGTGTCAGACTATTAGCATTAAAGACGGACTAGATCACATCATTCATGCCAAAATTAATTATGACGTCATCCTAAACGTCACTTAGTTGATTGTGAAGTCAGATGATTGATGGATAAACCGGAAAGGTCAGTTGCATCCATGTCTGGGAATTGCAGCCATAGCTTGGAATTGAAGGAATCGAGATCTGACGACATAACAAATTATGTCACATATTAGTTGACGTCACAATCGTGACGTACCTAGCTCCCTTATGAACTGTCCGTCAATAGTGTATGAATTGTATGTCATTGCTGAAATAATAGGCATCAACAGCATCCAGCCGGATTAGTTTCAAAATCAATATTCAGCAACTTATCTATATAGTTACCTTGAAAATGGGGGTTTTGAGAATTCATGGTTCAAAGTTTATATAAATCGATCCCAACACACGGTCAAAGCTGGCGGGAATTAACTAGAAATAGGCGGCGGGGCGTAGCTAGAGGTGGATCCCTCTATGGCTCCTAACCATCTGTGGGTATTGTAGCCAAACCTGGGAATGGGAAATCCAGTTATAGCTATG
Organism: Chaetoderma sp. LZ-2023a; assembly: GCA_034401795.1. Classification (NCBI taxonomy): domain Eukaryota; kingdom Metazoa; phylum Mollusca; class Caudofoveata; order Chaetodermatida; family Chaetodermatidae; genus Chaetoderma; species Chaetoderma sp. LZ-2023a. The sequence continues at coordinate 23,295,595 of CM067373.1, forward strand.
CCCCGCCAATCTTTAGCTAAGCTCCACCCATACTTCGCCCGCGTTGACTATCAATTTCCAGAGAACTATACAGGTAAGCAGCAACATCGCCCAATCAAATTTGTTTCAAATTATTCAACAGCATGTTTATTAAATTGTAAAGCCATACGATACGTACAACAACGCGTAGTCCGTCATCAATTAGGCGTTCGTTGGGAACTTATCTACGTCATGCATGACGCAATTGATTATGACGTCATCCTACACCTCACGTAGCTGATTATGACGTCATGTGATTGATGGATAAACTGGAATCCCTCATTGCAATCATAGCGAGAAATTGTAGCCATCTCTGCATGGTTATTGCTGACACCCATTGAATATATAGGAAGTGTAGACATCTCTGAGAATTGCAGCCATCTATGTCATTTACAACCATCTCTGAAATTTGAAACTAATTTTTTCTGGCAATTAAAACCATCTCCTGGAATTCCAATCATCTCTGGGAATTAGACCCATCTTTGAGAATTACAAACATCCCATGAATTACAACCATTTTTACTATATGCTTTCGGCGTCGGTGTGGTGGAAGCGTTTGTGGGCTATGATGCTTGACGCTTTCGCCGGTTGCGGGTTCGAGTCCGCCAAAGCCATTTTAGGAATTAGAACCATCTCTGGGTGTCATTTTTATCATGTTACGATTACGACCAGGTAAAACATAGCTACCACAATCACTACTATAGCCTGAAGTAGGCCTCCCATACGGTGACCATACGGTAGTGAAATCATTTTGGTATTGGTAGCAGTTGGCGGCAATGTTGCTAAACTCAGGCTTCGTGCGAAAACATCATTCTGAAAGCAATAGAATCAGTAGCGTTTATAATTCTTAATATTGACGCGGCAATCACCAAGATTGCACACATACACCCCACCCCTACCTTCGTGTGTGTTTTATGATGAATGCAGGCGTGGGAAATAGAAGCGGATAGTTCAGTGCCAAATGGTTAATCAAAAGGTTTAAGAGAAGGATCACGACGGCAATGGTAGGCAAGGAAAATGTCCATCGTAACAAATACTATATTGCTAGACATTATCTACTGCAGACATCAGCCGGTCCAGAAATCATAATTGTGCGCATAATTGGAAGTAATTTAAAATGAACGTTTAAATACAAACTTAACTCGTGATGAAGACGTCAGTGGAGCCGCGGACAAACTCTATCTTGTTGGTGTGGTCGTGAAGGGCAGATGTTTAACTGGGTAGCCTATATCATTCAACCCACCATGGGGCAACAACTGCAACAAAGATGTGGTCAGATTGGGAAAGATGACTTGTAAAAGTTCACAGCCTTGTTGGCGTTAAGCTAGACATCTAGATGTTTATCTGTTCCCGGGCCTTGTTTGCTGGTTACGTAACACAGAATGATGTAATTGTAATTTACATGCACTGCATCATAAAATCACCTGCGCGCACGTGACTGTAATTGTTTCCACGCGCATGTTTTCTTTTCACTTAGAAAATTGTAAACTCACAGGGGCGATCATATTCGAGGTTTATACAGTATATAATGTTGTCTTGCCTCCCAATGTCCAAATAAGTCAAATGACCCATTGGTAAATGACAGCAGACCGTCATGTAATTGAATATTGGCGCATTCGGTGGCCTACGACGCACGACCAATATACAAGTGAATATTGATGCGTGTAAAGTATATTCGTCGATGTGGCGTTGCGAAATATTCAGAATATAACATAAGATTTGAGCCAATATCCAATACATAAGACAGCAAAGAATTAATATTTTTGGTCATTTATTATTCGAAATTTCAGTATACGCATATTTGTTGATAAGCGACCGCGTCAATATGCAATGGACGGTTCCAGTTTATCCATCAATCATATGACGTCATAAACAACTACGTGACGCATAGGACGATGCCATAATCAATTACGTCATGAATGCCGTAGATCAGTTCGTCAGAAACGCTTAATTGATGACGGCCTAAGCGTTGGTGTACGAATAGTATGGCTTTACTATGTAATAAACATTCTGTTATGGCAGCAACAACGCCCAGTAAAATTAGTTTCAAAATATTCAACAGCTTACCTGAATACTTTTCTTTGAAATTGATAGTCATGGAGTTCCGGGATCGATCGATCTTAACAAGGGCGAAGTGTGGGTGGAGTTCGTAACATTATTACACGAATGTGGGGTTTAAGATTAGACTTTGGTGAAGTTTTTTAATGTTTTGGCTTGATTTCTAGTCTGAAGGCATATTGTTCGGACCTGTGATGGTCGTCAATAGTCAAGTTTCTGGCTTTAACGGTCGGGTTTATGGTTCTCGTTTTGGCTAGTTTTTGGTCAGGGTTGTGGTTGTGGTTTGAGTTAGTCGTTGGTCAGGTTTATAGATTTGGTTTGAGTTAGTCGTTGGTTAGGTTTGTGGTTCTGGTTTGAGTTAGTCGTTGGTCAGGTTTATAGATCTGGTTTGAGCTAGTTGTCGGTCAGGCTTGTGGTTCTATTTAGGGTTAGTCACTGTTTCTAAGAATTGCTTGAAACTTTTACTTGCCCGGTGATATTGGCGTTCTTCTGAGTCTTCGCTGGAAGCTGCGAGGAGGAAGAAGATGAAAACGGGGATTAATTTCTTCATCGCCCTTTGGCATCTTTACTACCGACTGAAAGCAAATCTGTCAAACAAATTCATTTCTTTTGAAGTTGTTAGCTTTTTTCTCTGCGACAGATTTAGCTGACCGGTGCCTGCGCGTGGCGTAGCGCCTAGGTTCCAAAGATTGGCATTCAGCGGGAAAATTCGTCATTGCGTGCGAATCAATCGCGAAAATATCTCAAGAGCTCGCGAACTAATGACGCGTTTACGGAACACGGATTGTGGAACACAATTTATTATTGGTTCGGACGTGAAACGCGAGCTCTGAAGTGAAAATTGATACATAAAATTGGCATGTAATGATTTATTGGTTAGGACTACATGCATGGTGCAATCAATTGGTTCCATGGTGCAGGGCGGTGTGGAAATGATTGTACTCATCTCTTTTATTTACGGCTCACAACTAGTAGACCTATATGCCTGTGTGTAGGCCTGCCTGCCTGCCTGCCTGCCTGCCTGCCTGCCCCCGCCCGCCCGCCTGCCTGCCTGCCTGCCTGCCTGCCTGCCTGCCTGCCCGCCTGCCTGCCTGCCTGCCTGCCTGCCTGCCTACCTGCCTGTCTGAAAGTCTGTCCGCCCGTCCGTCCGTCTGCCAAATCGTTGACGGGTTTTTTCAAAGCCGCCCAAGTACGAGCTAGACATAGCTTGTTAACACTTTTTAATTCACGTGTGGCATATGACTACATTATTTCAAAACCAGTAGGTCTACTATCTTACATTCATCTTTATATACCATGAGACAGATTGTGTTTAGTGTTCGACCAATAAAGCATGTCCAGCTTGAGCAATGACAAAGTTCAATTACAGCTAGTAAATAACTTAACAGACTCAAAATTCAAATGCGATGTATAGAAATAATTAATTTACCAGTCAATTAACAAAACAATTAATTGTTATAATAATGTTGTGTTTACGCTATGTTGTGCTAGAAGTATGTATGGTCTATGTAAGATATGTGAGCGTTGTCATATTAGTGTATGTTGGAAATGGTGTAGTTATATAATGGTAGAGCTTTTGTTGTCTTAACCAACAAAAGTCGCCAGCATCACAGCTGTCAAAATGAACACACGTTACTAATGCCATTGTGAGTGAAAAGAAGAATTCTGTAGTAAAATGGTTAAAAAATTATTACATAGATACAAAGAGTCACCAGTTTGTACATAATTTATATTACAAGTTAATAATATCGAGCAATTCTCCTTTGTCATTTTTTCCAATTACGATTGTTGATATTTTGACAATAAAAATGTACCACAGATGTCCTTTTCTATACGAATAATCAAAGTTCCCTTTTAAACACGTGACTTCAGTAACTTGATAAAACATGTATAGCTCTCTCTCTGTCTTTGACAGCCGGTCTCAAGAGAGTCCATCAAGCAGTCGACAGCTTCGGCACATGTCGGGATGGCTCGGCGTGTGGCCGACACGTGCCGACCACTCCCGAGTGTAGCCGAGATTTCCGCGTCTCCCTGATTAACTAGCCAGGTTAATTGTTCAAGGAAGACTTTAGACACCATTTAGCGAAATTAGGATATAGAATTTGAATTACATGTTTGCTTGTTGAGCCTGCAGAATGTCCGCATGAAAGCAGAAACGCCATCAATTAATTTCATTTGAACATGAATAATTCGCTCGACCCCCTCAAGCAAAACTGTTACTTCTGACACATCTTTCGTTAATAATAATAATAATAATAATAATAATAATAATAATAATAATAATAATAATAATAATAATAATAATTTTCCCTTTTCGGAAAAGAAATTTCTTGAAACTATTTAATCGTCAACATGGGCTAATTGCTTTCTCTTGTGCTTACTGAAATCCTAAATATGTTCAGCTGAATAACATATGGCTAGATTTGAACAGTTATAATGGATAGCCATAGCATCAGCTAGCTTATGAAACTAAAGACGTATCCACTTTGCAATTTTAATGCGCTTTACGCATGATTTTATGAAAATGTGTAGATTTAGATGGACAATAACAATTGCGTAATATATGTGAATCAACTTAAAGTTGCATATGTTAATTATATATCAACCATGTTACGGACAAATATAGCTTCTACCAACATCAAAAGCGCATGTCCTCCCCTCTGGCAGCCCTATAGTGAGCACAGCCTTACAGAATGATCCACATGCCAAGGGTGAACTTTCCAAAACACAGATGACCTCTAGATTTCATAGTCACTCAGACATTATATCAGCAATTGTAAGATGCTGTGACATTTTATGATTGCAGACTTGCAGTTAGTTTCTACCCCCCCCCCCCACCCCCAAACACCCCAGCCACCAGTACGATCGCATCTCTATTTCCCTCAAGAAACCAGAAGCTAATAATTAGCGTCGACAAAGCATCCTTATTAGACTAACTTGAATACCCCCAGTATGTCAGAAACCTGATGTTCATCGTGCACGTTATATAGCTCAAATCAAACTGATTATTTTAGAACAGGTATACTGAAAGTCACTGTTCTCGCATGGCTGTAGTCTGCAGGAATAAGGAATGGTGGCATAGGCATGCCCATCCCACATTTTCACTAACCACTAAGAACTGGCCAATTGACCAGTCAGAAAAGTAAGCTCAGTTAAATCATTGGTATTTTATATCAATAATTCGTTATTTCTAAGCAGTAATCTACCTCTGGAAGTGCAGGAGATGGACTCGATGAGTATCCACATTTAAAACATTTTGCTCGGGAGTATACCGCCACCAGCCACCCCCCCCACACACCCCACCCCTCCTACCACAGCGAACAACCCTTGGACCTTACACTTTGAACATATTTCTACGGCCCTGTAATTCTTAGGCAGCAACAAGACTCCAGAAACTTGTTGTTTATGATACTGAGTATGCAAATTTCGTATTTAGTTCACCTGACACCAGTTTTCGTGCGGCCTCGCCGGTAAGTCGTTAATCTGTCTTATTTCATTCTCAGCAAACCGTTCATTCGGCCGTCAGTCAATCACCATGAACCAGCAGGAGACTCGGTCGATACCGGGAAACAAATCGCGTGTTTCGGCGGATATCGTAAATGTGATTGATTTTACAAGCTAACCACACTGCATCAATTGTACTGAGGTGGGAGCGGGTGGGTGAGGGAGAAGGAAAATGGAAGAATTACGAGCATATGCCAAAATATTAAATCACAAAATAAAATGGAGGAAATTACGCGAAGATAATCGTCCAGATCACGAAGTCTCATATGTACTGTGTAAAAGACAGAGCGACACAACGAACCTATTATCCTAATTACTCATGGAACGAACAGTTCATTTAATGGTAATTAAATTAGTCTATTACACAATTCTATGTGAAACCATCAGGAAATCGTTGTATGAACAGAATGGCAATGCTTCCACCGTACTTATCATTCCGCGATGAACAACTGTTTATGTATTTTGGTGGCTGTGTAATGCGCCAATATAGAATTTGCGCTGGTTACCAGTGACGCTGGAACCAACTTCGATTGGGTCAATGACGCAGGGGCCAACATTGCATTCGATAGATACGTACGCGTTGATTAATGGCGCAAGGAATAAAATCAGCGCACCCGTTGGTAAACGACGGAGGGAACCAATATCAAATTATCTATCGATGCGCACATTTGACAACAGCGCATGACCCGATATTAATTGCTATATTTGCGGATATATGAAACAATATCAACTTACACACATTTATGATTGCCATGTTTGTACCGATCATTATTAATGGTAAAATGTATTGGTGTTTGTTCAGGTGCTACATAAGGTTGTATCGGGTCCATAGTTGTGAGCATATCATATCATTTCATTTCATTTGTTACACCCAGACTTTTACAAGTATGTGGGGGAACCTATAAACAAATGTACATATGAACAGACATAATACAAGCATAATACGGTGCCACAACCACAACTAATAAGTGAATTGGATGGAATTTTTGTAATTTGCCATTGTTTCATTTCGCCGCCAAGATATCACTTGATAGAGGTCTCTTGTACGTTTGACCAATGGGCATATTGATATCGAATTCGATATTGGTCCCTGTATCATTTACAAACGGGCATGCTAATATCGAATTAAACATTGACCTCCTGCACCGTTCACCAATAGTTTCGTTGGTATAGAATTCGGGTGGCCTTATCCCATTGACTATAACAAGCGTGCCAATATGGGATTGGACATTGGTACGCGCGCCATTGTTCATTGTCGCAAATTCGATGTTTGTACGCTACAGCACTACTATGATGGAATATTTACAGCTAGGAAATTTACATCTTCCTTGAAAAATTTGAAATTTTCTTGAACAAATTTAAGGCCTAAAGATGCATATTCACAGCACGCAGAATGCTTGGAAATAAAACTGTTAAAATTGTATACTTTTAGAGGCTTAAATTGTGGGCCTAGATGAAATGAAACGAAATAAATCGTAACATATGATGATTTTATTACGTATAAATTAATATAATTTTTTAAGTTATGAATTTGAATTAGAGGCACGAGTCTCTAATTCAATTTCGCAATTAAAATGTATAATAATGTGTACTGAATGAAATCATCATATGTTAAGATTTATTTCGTTTCATTGCATTGAGTTACACACTTTAAGCGTCTAAAAGTACACAAATTAAATAATTTTATTTTCAAGCATTCTGGTGTGAATGTGCACCTTTAAAGGGTTAGCACAAGGAATAGGCTTACACTGTTTTCCAGGAGTTGGGTGAAACTGTTAAACACGAATTTAGTTCGCAACTGCTTACCCACCATTGGATAAGTGGTCATTTACTAACATATCCAGTGGTAATCCACCGTTATTGATATCCAATAGTCACCTATAGTCTGGACGTCTGGCGACGAAGAAGCGATTCAGTGCCATTTGACTAATGCACACTGTGGTATGGAATTCGATTTTGTTTCCGGCACCGTTGGTCAACAGCGCACATTCGATATTGGCACAGCGTATAGACTTTCTGGAGAGGATAGCTCACGCACGCAATCACACCATTATTATATTAGTATCACAAACGCGATGTTGGACTCATACTTAATTATAAATCATCTATTTAGGCTTGTACATTTTGGCAGACGACATTTCAAATCTATGTAATATTAGTGCATCGCACATTGAACCCCAGTTAGCAAGTGTGTTATCTCACTGGACTGATTTCCGCCTTTCTAATAAGGCCCCTGTGTTTATAAAGCGATGTTCCTTAAGGCATTATTTTGAGATATGGAGCTAAGATTTATCCCGAGCTCATGTATATGGTTAATGATCCGGTTATCTTTGACATTCACGATAAAAAGCACGGGACCCCGAGTCACATTTTACACCCACTCGTGATTTTTCCTGAAAAAGGCATCATGTATGTGCCCGCTCAGAGGTCAGCCCGCAAAGGAGTTTGATGTACAAGAACTGAGTGAACCCTGAGGTCTTCCCATTATAAATGAATAGACGTTTAGTCATCAGGGCCCTGTATTCACGAAGAGCTCGTAGCTTGGGCCTTGCGTAGCTTATGCCATAAGTTACACCTCATAGCTACGTCGTATTCACGAAGAAGGGCGTAAATAATAGGCGAGAAATCGTTGGTGAAGTGGGATGCTTATAACGTGGTAGACACGTAAATACAGATGGCCGTGTGCATCTGACCGCTGTCAAAATGTGTGCCATTCACTACAAGGGCGTATGGACCAGGGTGCGGTGTGTGAGGTGCGTTTGGGTGGGGTGGGTGAGGTGGGTTGGGGTGTTATATGTTTATATATATATCATTGAAATTTAACTAGTCCGAAAGCGCACAAAACTACATGGAATAAATTTACCATCAACTCAAAATTTCGTACTGAATGAATGAATGAATGAATCAATCAATGAATCAATGAATCAATGAATCAATCAATCAATCAATCAATCAATCAATCAATCAATCAATCAATCAATCAATCAATCAATCAATCAATCAATCAATCAATCAATCAATCAATCAATCAATCAATCAATCAATCAATTAACGAACGAACGAACGAACGAACGAGCGAGCGAGCGAGCGAACGAACGAACGAACGAACGAACGAACGAACGAACGAACGAACGAACGAACGAACGAACGAACGAACGAACGAACGAACGAACGAACGAAAGAAAGAACGAACGAACGAACGAACGAACGAACGAACGAATGATATTTATTCGGATGTTCTACTGAGTCTAACTACACTAGCGGTGTATGCTTACAGCATAACCATTGCTTACAAAAAATAAGATTCTGCGAAAACATGAAATTTTCATATTATTACCGCATTTATTTAGCATCCAGTTGCAGTAGATAGTAAATAGGCCTATAGCCTTTTGGCGCAAGGGGTAATTCAGACGCTCTACTGTATTTACCAAATTTGTAAAGCTTCACATTTAGCCCATCGCAGAATAATGACTTATGCCGTGTAGCTCGAGGGTAGAAGTTACGCCCGACTTTGCGGATGAACTTAAGCTACGCTCTTTTCGTGAACACCGATTTATGCCACGTGGGAGTCTTACGGTCTAGTCACGCCTCTTCTAGGGCCGTAAGCCCTCTTTGTGAATCTGAACCCAGCTTGTCAAGTTAGATTGGAATTCAAAATTGTACATGGTATTTCTAGTTGATATGCAAGTCAAAACGAAATCTGTCATTGCTAACTATCAGACATCACAGAAAGCTTAAAAGTAAAGGTATCTGGAATGTACACCTCCAGTTCCAGTCAATTCGCGTGGTTGTGAGACGGGTAATTTAAAGCTAGTCGAGTGAAAGAGTATTTATGTCGTCTGTATGCTGGTCTAGTTGCAGGCTACTCTTCTCACACACGGAAGGCGTCGCATAATTGCCTGTGTTCGAACCCTACTCAGGTAAAAAACTGAAAATGGTAAAAAATACATTCTGATTTTGATGGAGCTATATCCTAGTGCCGGTGCGTCGACAATGATAGGGTTCATAGAATGATAGAACTGCTGCTTGAGAATAATATAAAACCTACATACGTACGTAAGTATATATACGTACCATTCTTCAAACGTTATCTGTTAAGGTGTGTACAACATCTTGTACCATTGTCCAAACGTCATGTGGTATGATATGGTCAGAACAATGTACAATTGTCTAAGCGTTATACCTTATGGTACAGTCGAGTCCCGTACCATTGTCTAAGTATTAACGGTTATGGTATGACACAGTGTATAAGAAGAGAAGGGTCCTCGTTCTCGCTAAGTCCCTGAGTCTGTGCCACCACAAATATGTCTATTTATATCGATAAATCCCCATAGCTGTACCCGCAAACAGGTTCATGGACTACGCCAGGCCGTATGTTGTGTCTTTATTATTAGGCAAAGTCCCGGATGCTATATCCAGAGATAAAGTGTGCTGGCTGGGTGAAATAGCAGTGCCCATCGGCTGACAATGAACATTACAACGAACCTCTTTTCATAAGAACATATCTTCCAGTATAGACAGTTGACTGGAGTTTATTCTTAGTCAGCAACAGTCAGTAGTTTTGGACCGTTAGCAGTCTTCTTGATGCTACGGCTGCGTCGATAACGAATTCAATATTGGGCCATTGCGCCGTTGACCAACGGAAGTGCTGATATCGAATTCAATATTGGTCCCACACCATTGGCCAACGGACCAAATTGGATATTTGTACTTCATAGTCACACCATCAACAGAAAGGTTAATATAAGAAAATAGCCAATATTAGAATTGCACCAAAAACAAATGCACATATAAAACCGAGACACTGGATTGCTGGCCATTGCTGGAATTTCATCATTTGACAGAGACGTTAGGGTGGGGTGCGCAGTAGAACGAAAAATAGCACCCCACTTTGCAGGGCAACGAAACTGAGTAAAAGTAACAACGTTAACACATATAGACATTTAGCAAAATAGTACGGCTTTCTTTAGCTCTGTATAAACGTATATTAATAAATAATAAGATGCCAAATCGTCATACCATGGAATGAGAGCACATTTCAATTAGTATATAAATTACCTAATACCTACTGTAGGACGACATTTGCTTCCATCAAAAAGTGGTCTTTTTGCGGTAATAATATGTCTGAAATATTATAGTGGATTTAATTAAGAAATTCAACTTTCCAGTTCATCCATCGATCATCTGACGGCATATGACGTCACAATTAACTAAGTAACGTCTATGATGACGTTATAATCATTACGTCATGAATGATTCGATATAGTCCGTCTTTAGCGCTTAATAGTCCGACTCGTTGTACGAATTTTATGTCTTTACTATTTAATAAACATTCTGTCGAATATTTTGAAACTAATTTGACTGTGCGCTGTTGTTGCCATAGGTAGCAACATCACCCAGTCAAATTAATTTCAAAATATTCAACAACTTACATGTATAGTTTTCTGGAAATTGATAGTCAGGGAGTTCAGAGATCGATCGATCCCAACACGTACGTGGTGTGGGTGAAGCTTAGATTGAGATGGGCGGGGCATAGCTAAGAGTGGAAAGTCCATTAAACCGTGTTTGCTATTGGAATATAGATGCAATGCATCGGAGAACCAATAACGAAGTGCAACATAAAGTCCAATGGGGCGTTGGTCACTGGTGAATGCCCAGATACTGATTTGACTAATGGGCGCAAGACCAGGGTTCAATGGCATATTAACAGCTTACATGGATCAACATCTATTGTGAGATATGTCTCAATATCCAATTACACGAAAATTACGAATAGTCATCATGATCGCGGTTGTCAATATGGCCTGAAGGAGGAGGTCAAGGTGTCCTCGATATCGCGGATTCCCAACCATCAGTCAATATGCTTATCATCACAGCTAAGACAGGTAATTCGAGTGCATTCGGCGAGGTACCTGGTATACCAATACCTGGTATAAAGGATCCGATGATGGTAGTGACGTCAGTTTGCTGGACACGACTTCCAATTGTAATCGGAGATAGATTCATATGGTCGCTACCGAAGAGGCGATTGATGGACTGTTATATCTGTCTAGATAACTGACCGTCCTTGTAATAGACCCTTCCACTCTATCCATACATCATATGACGTCATAATCAACTACGTGAGGTATAGGATGACATCACAATCAATGAAGTCATAATGACGTCATAGATGACGTAGATGAGTACGTCAAGAACACATGGTTGTAGACGGACTATGTGTTGTTGAACGAATTGTGTGTCTTTACTATTTAATAATTATTAAGTTGAATATTTTGAAACTAATTTGACTGGGTATACAGTTACATCAAATTAGTTCCAAGATATTCAACAACTTAACTGTATAGTTTTCAGGAAATTGATAGTCAGGGCATTCGGTGATCGATCAATCCCAATACGGGAGCTTAGCTAGTGATGGGCGGGGCATAGCTAGAACTGGAACGGTCCATTCCGCTTGACTTCCGTCTTTGATTTAAGGAAATGCACATGCATAACCAGCAATATGCGACATGTTTGCCGGTAAGATATATATATATATATATATATATATATATATATATATATATATATATATATATATATATATATATATATATATATATATATATATATATATATATATATATATATATATATATATATATATATATATATATATATATATATATATATATATATATATATGTATCCGAGCAATCTAGGGATATATCACGACTGGCTAAAACTGGGTACTGACTGACTGACCTGGTTACAGATGAACGGTCACCATAACAACAAGACGAAGTCCACTTATTTAATTGACAGCTTTAATGACCGCCTCATTGTCAACAAACTGACCGACTGGTAAGCAGCTAAATCCGGCTCTGACATAATAACTATTGACCAGTGGGCAGGCAGTCCAGCATCATTAGCAAGTGCCATATGGTCAGCTCCGTGGTCAGATGGAAGGCGATAGAGTGACCAGGTAATTGATGTGCTGTGATTGTAAACTGAGCCACATGTTCTTTACAGACTATGAAATTTAGTGAACTAATGGACCTTTCCTGCTTTAGCTATGGTGCCACCCACACTTCGCCGTGTTGGGATCGATCGATCCCTGAACTCCCTCACTATCAATATCCAGAAAACTATGTACAGGTAAGATGTTAAATACTTTTAAACTAATTTGACTGTGTGCTAAATGGCAGCGACAGCACCCAGCAAAATTAGTTTCAAGATATTCAACAGCATGTTTATTAAACTGTAGAAACATACAATTCTTACAACAACCGCTTAGTCTGTTTTCAATTAAGCGTTCGTGACGTACTTATCTACGTCATTCATGACGTCATTGACTATGACGTCAACCTACATGTCACGTAGTTGATTATGACGTCATATGATGGATGGATAAAGTGAAACGGTCAATTGACCATGGAGCCAGGGTACAGACCGTACCGTTCAGGTGTACACGTTCACGGCTGTAGATCTACTCATTCTGGTGAAACTCTACCTGTTCAGATATACAACACCAGGAGCGTATGTTTAGGTGCTGACGCTAGTGTGGTGTGCATACATATACATAGATGTATGTCCAAGGTTGGTTTTCACAATGTTTTGTCTCAAGGGTTACTTCTCTAAGGCCAGTAACTAAAATAATGTTACAAACAAAATGCGTCGATTATGAAGGGCCGGTCAACATAAGTGACTAACAATGTACTGGACAAAGTAGAGGCTGGACAGAGAGGCGGGTTGCTACTGGACATACCATAGACTGGACAGGGAAGCATATTGCTACTGCCTTCTCTAAGTGGCCTTTAATTATGATAGGGCCCGTTATGATTAGTGATGCGAGTGACCACCTTCCACACACCCCTCATCCATGGCCAGCCTGGTCACAAACACAGCGGTCAGTTCAGAGCGGTGATATTATTGAGCCAGTCGAGTCTGACCATCTGGTGCAATATGGTATCAATGCAAGGTTTTCCTATTCTTCAATTCCGCTTCGATATAATTTGTATTCAATTTGAGAGGTTTGTTCTGACCGCGCGCGCACTAGATGCTGTTCAATGGCGGCTAGAATATGAAGAAATAGACGACGGTGTGGGTAGGGTAGGGATATCGGTAGGGGTGTGGGTAGGGGTAGGGTAGAAGTTAAAGATTTTCTTAGTTTTCGTAAACACGAGTAAACATGTGACGCACTGTGTGTAAAACTGTGCGTTATGGATGATTATTAGTGCGCAGTCATGCGCAAGACGTGTGTGCCTTTTGTTGTAAGAGAGAAAATGAGAAATGAGCGGTGATGTTATAGAGGGGAATGGCGGGAGGCTGGAGGATGGGTTGATATACAATCTAATATGAAGCAGAAGACGGGGCGTGGTGCTGCTCTTTGAGTACCTGGTCGTGGCTATGTTATGGTGACTGAATAGCAGAAAATATAAGCCATCTGTCAGCCATGCTGCGCGAACGCCGCTTCTAAATAAACACGCAACAACAATTTCCTCGATATAGCATCATTCAGAATTATAGGAAACCTGAATATTTCATTGGGCGTAAATATGAAACATGCTATATATTTTGCCAGCACTTTGGTGGAAGTCATTGCTACAATAGGCATATCCAAATATTTTTTTGTCAAATTAGACCTACTGTCAAAATAGTCAGCGGATGCTAGACGCACTGTGTTACTTAACACTTGTTATAGATAGATATAGACTTAAATCTGTTAAACTAACGAGAGACACAACAGACTTGCTCGAAGAAGACGAACAACGGCCTCGAGTGGCAATCCATTCACCATCTCTTGGTGTCGCGCGCGGGTCTTTTTAAGACACAATTTCGAGCAAAATATAGAGAAAATTAATAATTAAGATAATGACGCTGAGTTGAGTATATCCGCGTAGCCACTGGATGCAGCGCCAGGGGATTTGGTACAGCGAGCGGGGGGGGGGGGGGGGGGGGGGGGGGACGCGCAGTCAATACTGTATTGTCTAGATTCAGGTGAAACAACGATAAATAGTACGGCGGATCAGTTTCACGTCATCTTTGTTAAAGGAAATATTAAATTTACAAAACAAATTATTATTTCCGGCGTAAGAATTGAACTGATTCAATTTTCTATAATGGCTTCCGGCTCCCGCTCGTGACATTTAGATAACAATTATCATTCTGTGAAATACTACACTCGGAGCAGTGTCTGTGTCTATATCAAACTGCCGTCTTTCATCAAAATACAACGAGGCGAGGGAAGAAATATGTCTAATCATTTGACTGCTTCCCATTACTCAGTTTCCCCCTGATCATGTGCAATATGATGGTGTATAGTCGTTGTCGTACAATGATATTGCTTCAAAGTGGTACCTGACAGCAATGGAGCAATCCGATCTGTCACTCAAATATATGATGCCATACTCAAATGCATCACATGTTAGCCGACGTCACAAATAATATAATATGGCGTATAGTTCCGTCAAGAGAATTGAAAAATTAAATTTAATAAAGCTTATATTGAATATTTTAAAACTAATTTGACGGGGAGGGGTTACTGTTCTAGTGTGATTATCTTGAAATTGAAATTATGGGAATTTAGGTTGCAAGGTGTCAGGTCGATTCCAACATACGTAAAAGTGGGCGGATCTTAGCTAGAAATGGGCGGGGCATAGATAAAAATGGATTCATCCATTACTGCTGCCATTTAGGACACGGCACCATAATACACTTGCAGCAGAAGCTGAATGATGGACAGAAACTGCGCGAAAAAAAATTTGAATCCTGAATTCCCAGAATCACAATTTCGAGGAAACAGTTAAGATGACGCCCAGTAAAATTGGTTTCAAAACATTCAGCATAATGTTTATTAAATAGTAAAGCCATACAATTCGTATAACTTGACGAACTAGTCCAGGTCTTTGATGGAGTATTTATATCAATTATAATTCTGACGTCAACCTATATGTGACGTAGTTGATTATGACATCAGCACTTGCGTGGCAGATTGGATTCATCTATTGAAGACATTGACAGTTTTAATCTTGATAAGAAGGTAAACATGTGTCATTCATGAGGACAAAGTTAACATGTCATTGTTGAGAGCAATACCAATGAAGCTTTACCCGCCGCATCTTCTAGCTGAGAATTTGTGGTAACCGACGGAGTCGGAGAAAGTGTGGCTAGAAGCTGATTCATGGACAGAAAACAATGACGTCGTACTTTATCACGATGCATCATTTCAAAATGAGCACATGTTAGCGTGCAAACAGAACACGAATACATAATACTACAAACTGACGACCCAATAATCACTGCCGCAAACTGACGACACCATAGTCACTGCCGCAAACTGACGAATCCATACTCACTGCCGCAACCTGACGACTCCATAATCACTGTCGCAACCTGACGACTCCATAATCACTGCCGCAAACTGACGAATCCATACTCACTGCCGCAACCTGACGACTCCATAATCACTGTCGCAACCTGACGACTCCATAATCACTGCTGCAAACTAACGACTCCATACTCACTGCCGCAACCTGACGACTCCATAATCACTGCCACAAAGTGAAGACTCCATGATCACTGCGGCAAACTGTCGACACCATAATCACTGCCGCAACCTGACGACACCATAATCACTGCTGCAAACTGACGACACCATAATCACGCCCGCAAACTGATGGTTCCATGGTACAAACTGACGATTCCACTACGAATAATGTATACTACAAGTAATGATTCTTTTATGGATCAGGATCATAGATGTATTATAGTTATTGACTGGACATCCGCATGCCTTCACTATTGGGCAAGTTGTCATGACTGTAAAATGTAAGTGCGCGCGCTCGGGTATGGCTGACAGGCTGACGCAGACGATCAGCTACATAACTAACTTACAACAGGGGCACAATTCTCTTTTGGTAAAAGAGAAATTGAACAGACTCAAAATCATATATTTTATCAGAAATAAACTTGTAGGCCCTATTGTCGATATTAATTTGACACTTTATTGCACTGCGTAATAGAATTAGTAACAAAGACATAACATTTGGAGTATAAAATATTGAACTCTGAAATCCCGCTTTGAAAGGGTTATAGCAGTCTATAGCTATAATACGTCTATGGTCAGGAGAGTTGAAAATTTCAAACTATGTACTATGCAGACTAGCGATTCCAACTTGAAGGTTCACGATTCCATCGCCAAGACTGACGATTCCATCACGAAGACTAACGAGTCCATCATGAAGACCGACAATTTTTTTAGATGCAGACACAAGATTCTATTTTGGATCGCGTTTACTGCAAACTTGGCAATTTAATCATGGGTCAGAAATACTTCACCCATGCGTTTCCATTGTAAAGAAGATTCTAATAATAGACATCATGAAATAGTAGAATCTGATAATTCCAGTATGATCCAGGAATGCTACTGTCTAATGATTTCACTGCAGATCAACAATATTGAAATTGGACGATTCCATCTATGGATCAACAATACTACAAATTTAAGATTCTCTTATGGATAAAGAAAATATTACAAGCTGACAATTCCATAACGATTACTCCAGACTGACGATTCTATTACAGATGCAATGAAAAGCAACCCGGATTCGTTGAGAACATATTATTAAAATATCAGAATGAGTTGACTGAAATTGTTCTATTTGACAAAAAACCGGTTGTATATTTGTACAAATTTCAGCACTAAATTTAGTTTTTTAATTTTGTTTATTGAACTGCACAAATCGTGCAATAGCCGTATACAGGTTTTAATCAAATTAAATACACGCTTGATTTATTTGTAATACTACTCTATGATTAAAATGCATGCAGATCCATTAATAGAATTTACTGAAGTCAAAGACATTTCACTCAATGAGCGCGGTTATCAATCAGTGTACACCTGCTCCAATATACCTGGGGCCTATTCTCAGATGCATTGCAGATCTGAGTCTTATAGCCGTACGTATATGTAAAGTGATTGTATTGATAGCGAGGCTGCTTGATCTCTCGAGACATTACCTGAGAAGTCTTTGATCAGGATGATTATTATAGTGATGGAAACCCGAAGGTTCATCATCGCATTCACGTACTCCAAGTATACATACATAGCGCTGATCATGCCAGTATAGAGACAGCGCAGTGGACATAAAGAAACCTTCATGAACAATGTAATGGCCGCCTCTCCTCCTCCTCCTCCTCACTGCCGAGCCTATTCAGCGCTTTCACTTCCCAACAACCCAGTTCCTTTTTTCATTATTTAATTGCGGAAGCGCATAATGAAAATAAAAACCATTAATATTCCTAATGACGATCGAATCTTGTAGCTCAGAGTAACTACTGCCTGTCCGCAATTGGCCAATCTCGTGTTAGCATTTCGCTTCGATAAATAACACTCTTCAGTGAAAGGAGGCGCATCTTGTTCTATCTCGTGCCGCCGGTGTCGTCTGCTTCAACGTGCGACAAAGCGATAAGGCGGAACCGGTTGTTTTAATCGACGTGGATTCTTCGGGACGGAATCGGCACAACATTCGTCAACTCGTTAGCTTTCATGAAGCACGCTATCTCCGCTCACCAAACGCTGTCATCGCTCATGTCATTATTAGCAATTTTGCTCTCATTTGCACACAGAAAATTTAGTATTTGTATTGACGCCATATTGCGTGACATTTTCACACTCGTTACCACGGGATAAGTATGATGAATTAAGGCATGATAATTTCTCATTGAGACAAAACGCATATAAGCCTACAATCAAACCTGCTTAGAAGCGTAACCTCGCTTTTATAGCTACAAGATAGTGGCTCTTTGAGACAGGTGGTCGACAGAGTACCCGCCTTTTAAGGTCGGTATATTAATGATCGAAAAGTAATTTGGCATTGTAATTAACTATAATTAATATTAGGCGATCACCTGCAAACTTACTTAGCGGTCACATTTGAATGTTACTAACGTGGTCGTTTACGAGAATGTTGATTAAATATTTCTTACTCTATCTGTTCCCTTCATGTTTAATGTTAAATATTCTCTAGATGTTAAATTATGATTGCGACTTAGTTACCTGCTTATATAGGGCCTAAAGTCAACACAATGTCTGTTTGTCGGTACGCAGTAATGGTATAGTTCATCTCATAACTGGCACGCGTAGCAATACAAAAATTTGCGTTATAATAATATATCGTAGACATTATATATTGGCTTTGGCGTGTCATTTAAGCTGTCATTTCAAGATGACTTTCTATAGTACCTCATTTCGGTCTATTGTATAAAGGCTTACGTCTTGATGATATTAAAGCTTGAAGTCAGTGCACTTACAGTAACATCATGGTGATTATATCGAGAAAATAACTGAAGTAAATTATTAGTGCTGTCTTCGAAATTCCTTAGTTGTATGATTTCTGCAAATGTAACTCCCTTGAATCGAGCTTTGTGCGAATTCTGAATGACACAGACTAAGATTGTAATTCTCTAGCCATTGAAATGCGTGGTCGGCATCACCAGACAACCATATCCTTCACTCTCTGTCATTCTCATACGCTATTCTGCATTCTGCTTTATTCCACAAAATTCACACAATACAGAGAGTCGTGCGAATTTCAATGTTTTTCATCCTGTATTTTGCATAAAATCAATTTGTAATGGCAATGTACCAAAGCGAAGTCGTCAACACGACTGTTCGTGAATAGAATATCATATTAAAGGGCGTAGAGTTTTAGAACGAGTCACAGAAACTGTTGATAAAAGCGGAACCATCAGAAAAAATAACAGACGGCGGACCCGTTCTCTTACGAATAACCAGGTCTAAGAAGGAAAATTGTATCCTTTTCAACCTATTGTTAAACATAACCTTTTAGAAGATAAACTATTTCAGAGGTAGTGCGCTATACTGACGAAAATATGTAAGTATTTGTTGTCGCTGAATTAGTCATCTTGTACAATCATTAAGCTACATGCAAGTATATGATAAATTTGCCTCACACTACGAGTAATTGATCAGAACATCATATTTACCAGGAGTCGCCGCGCCGTGACCAGTGGCATGATAAACCACAGGAAATACATGTACTATAGGTAATTATGGACTGGCTTTGTGCAAAATGCAGTATGTTGTAATTTGTTTGTATTACTAATTAATCATTTTACAAGTAAAATTACGATCTTTTATTACGCCAACAACCATTGTTTGAAACCTCTCAAGTCGGAATTCTCAGAATTTAAATTAAAAAAAAAGAATACAGGTAGGCTATTGAATATTTTGAACGTAATTTGATAAGAATCTGTTATCGCCATAGGCATCAACGTCTTCCAGTCAAATTATCTTCAAAATATTCAGCATAGCAATTTTTGCATTGTAGATGATTTTTTAAATAATTTGGTGAGACGGGTTAAATCGATTAAAATCATAAAACGATGCCTATGGAAGAGTCGGAGCTACATAGACGTCCTTAAACGACGGGATGGTTCCAGAAAGACGAACGTGTGTCCAGGGTCGCACGTGTATCCAGGGTCGCACGTATATCCAAGGGTCGCGTTTAATTCATTAACACTCATATCAGCTAAAAGATGTTTATGCAGTGTCCTTGGGAAATGTCCATTTGCAGACCAAGAGAAAACTATTTTTGAGAATTTATCACTGGAATGATTGGCTCAAGCCAGTCATTCCAGTGGTAAATTTTCAAAAATAGTCTTCTCTTGGTTTGCAATTTGACATTTTCTATGAGAAAATTTAAATTTTCTTGGCACGAATTCGCGGTTTAAAGGGTGACACTCACAAATATAGAATACTTCAATATCCAACCTAGAACAACGAAGTAGTGAGACTGACAGAGCAACTGTCAAAGGTTACACGTAGGGCCTATAGGCTGCATACAATCTACCTTTCTCATCACATTAGCGTATTTTGGGAAAATGTCCCTAAATTTAGTAAATTAATTAGCCAATAGGAGGGAGTTTAAAATTATAATTAGCGTGACAAAATTTTAGAAAAGTGTAGAAAACTGATACATAAATGTTTAGAAAATTGGATGAGCTTTCCAATGATGTCTGATTTCAATAATATTATCATCTTACTGCTTCTTATAAATGGCTTAAATTGCACTGCATCTGATCCTAATAGTATGATAATACCGTTCTTACTTTGCCCGGCAATATTACCAGCCAGAAGTGCTGCGAGCGATGCATTGTGGGAAGGTATTTTCCCAAAATACATCAATCGAGGAAAGGTGTATTGCGGTGTATTTTAGTGCAATAGTAACTCAATGCGGGTCAGCTGCGCCTGCTTGTTGTTGCATTTACCAGCCAGCACAGATGCTCTGAGCGTTGATGTAGTGGAATCCCGCCATAATGACGTCGACGTTTGTCTTCAATACTTGACACAGTGTGACTTTGTTTCCTCATTGCTGAAGCATACAATTGTGCGATCATTTAAAAAAATAATATCTGATATGATACGAACAAGAACGCATTAACGAATTAATTTAGAAATACAAAAAAACGAGTTTGCTAAAAAGCTAATTAATAAAATAGTATAACCTCTCTATCACTGAAATTCAGATTTATTTCTTATAGATTAAAATTGATACACCACTTAGTGACCTAATCGGATATATAAAATATGTTGGATGTCAATCAATGAGTATCGTATAAAATTTAGCTAATTAATTCGTAACCACTCAGCAGACGTGTATTTAAACGTTAACAGATTCTGCCGATATATCCTATATGTGGCCAGTTATTCTCATTCACTGCTCTAACGGTAGAGCTACTGCAGTATGACAGGCGACTCATGAAATTCTCAAATTTATATCAAATGCCGTCCTGAGCTTTTCTGCATACACTTATAAACACCGTGATTATCCTAACAGAACACAAATCTCGAAGATTTATTTTGGAAAACCCTTGTAACTGTTGATCTGTTTGAGACCAGACTTAATCTACGGCATAATAACGTGAGTGAAATTTGGGTTGCTGTGAACCGTTGCTGTATGCCGTTGCTGGCAGCTACAGCGTGGTTTTCAGCGTTACCACACATATATCCCAAACGCAGCTATCCTTCGCGGTCGCATCGCGCAATAACCCTGTTGTTGGAATGGGGCATGATGCGGGTTTAAAACGATAAACATAAGTAGACAAATCCGGGCATTTTAATGTGTCCAAAGACGCGAATTAATCCCAAAACATAGATCCCTCTGTGGTAAGGAGTTGACAAAAAAATTATTGACTTTCCGCCTTATCCTATCTATAATCTGATCCTTGATATGGCGATGTATTGGCCTGCTTGATAGCTTAGGCAAACGCCGTCGAGCAGCACCAAAGCCAGCACACATATTCTTCTCATTATTTGTAAAATATCACCTGTTTAGCTCGGAAGTCAAGTCTTCACTTACAGCTGAAAACTACAGCGAGAACAGGAAGAAATATGAGGAGGATGATAAGAGGGGATATAGCGGGGACCTAGCCGTAGGACGTATGAACAAACCGACTACAAGCATCAGGAGCGTGATGTCACTTAAAGATATCGTAAGTTGTTGTAACTATCACTGCACTATTTATGCATGCATTTATTATACATCGTGGCGCCTACACTTCTTATATAAGCTGCACGAAGCACGATCCGAGCACAATTATTCAAAGTAGCGTAAAGAGCTATAAACAGCTAGGCCTACAGACACACTCTCAGTAAAACATGAAAAAACTATTTAACTCGTCACAATTCGTATATCCATCTGAGGTATAACTATATCGTGTGTCGATTATCTACAACGATATCAGTTATTTATTAGTCTATATGTATTCTAGGAAAAAAGCGACAAATATGCCTAAATATGATTAATTCTATACAGTGTGAATTCCGTCATTGGAAATTGATACCGCAGAATGCATGCTCAAAATAATTATGTGGTCATGAATGTGCTTATTGAACATTAAAATGTTCACTGAAACATACGGTCATCAGATATGGCTTTTGTGGGACATGAGTTGGTGATTATTTGCAACAACATGTCCTAAAGACTCGCCATCACGTGACGACACCACGCGCCGGCTCCCGTTATAGATATGTTTAGCTGATTGTTTTAGTCAGAGCCGTAATATTCACTTTATTGTAGACATACTCGTGACGCTGTTGTCGTAACATCGACAGATTTCAGCATCTAAGTAAGGCAGCAGTTCATTGCCTAAGATCAATGGAGGAATCCAGTTTTAGCTATGACCGCCCATATTTAGCTAAGCTCCACCCACAGTTTGCCGTGTTATGATCGATCGATCCATCCCTGAACTGCCTGATTATCAATTTCCAGAAAACTTTATAGGTAAGCTGTTGAATATTTTGAAACTAATTTGCCTGGGTGCTGCTGCCTCATAAGGCAGCATCAGCGCCCAGTTAAATTAGTTTCAAAATATTCAACAACATATTTATTAGTAAAGACATACAATTCGTACAACAACGCTTTAGTCCGCCATCGTGCAATTATGCGTTCGTGACGAACTTATCTATGCCATTCATGACGTCCTTGATTCTGACGTCATCATACATGTCACGTAGTTGATTATGACATCATATGATTGACGGATAAACCGGAAAGTTCAATTAAAAGTGCAGCACCATGAACAGAAATGGAAACTGTGACATTTTTCGATTGTTAATGGGATGGCGAAGCTCTTCGTGATGTAAGAATTTATGTAAATGAATATATTACGACATAGGCGTGTGCTCGGTTTGAGTCTCATAAATGGCACAGAGAGGTCACTTTTGTTTGGTGATAGGTATAGTATCATACTGGCATTTTTCTGCATGCAACACCTGCATTATTCAATTTGATCTATTGACCAATGATACTAGACCAACATAAAATTGGATATTGGGATGGTCGGCGATCATACCAACACATATTTCTGCACACATCGAGCAACTATGCTAGATGGACCTTTCCATGTTTAGATATTCCCCTCCCATCTCTATGTAAGCTCAACCCACACCTCGGTCGTGTTGGGATCGATCGATCTCTGAAATTCCGCACTATCAATTTCCAGAAAACGGTACAGCTAAGCTGTTGAATATTTTGAAACTAATTTGACTGGGCGCTGTTGCTGCCAGAGGCAGCAACAGCGCCCTTTCAAACTAGTTTCAAAATATTCAACAGCACGTTTATTGAATAGTAGACATAATACAATTCTTACAACGTGTCTGGCTATTAAGAGTTAAAGACGGGCCTAAAAATTCACTTATGACGTAATGATTATGACATCATCCTACACGCCGCTTAGCTGATTATGACGTCATATGACGTCAAATCATCGATGGATATACTGGAAAGGTGAATTGGATTCCTCCTGATGCTATTGTATATCCCGGATGCAGCAAAGAAACCTCGATATTAGCAGGCATATTTGGCGAATGGTGCCATGGCAGGTAGAGCGTGAGAAATACCGGATATACCGGCGGTTAGAGTGCAAACATATATTTCTAGAACGATTTTATTTCATCAGTTATTTCTAGAATCTGGTTTCCTGGAATTTTAGTTGCATATACAATCTTGGCATTCATTTTGTGGATTGACAAACTTGACTTATTGTATCTTGTCGCAAATATGAGTGCGTATATTAGCCATTTACCAAAGACGGACATGGCCATCTTCAATTGTTTGACTCAGCTGATGGCATTTGCCTGTCTTTTTCGTATATTGCAGATATAATTCACAAGATTTGTCTAAACCTCGATAAATAATCGATCTATATTTGATAGAATGGCTATGCTGACCGTCATCTATTTAGTTGGTTTATTATGCTTAGATTGCAGTAAATTACGCCATTTTACTTTCATTAATGAAATAAATTATTTAATATATTAGGTCTTCCGCCAATGCGCTTGCTGCGATTTAAAGTTAAACAGTAGTAAGCGCGTGGATTGGAGGAAGGTGGCTGGAGACCGAATAGCGAACCTCCCGAGATCCACTTTCGAAACACTTACTTGAAATTACCCTATGGTACTGATAATAGTACCTAAAGGATTAACACAACGTGCATCAGCAAAGCGCACAACACTCTTGTATTGCGTGATAAATGTCTGAAATAATTATTCGAGTATCGTAAAACAGAGCCCAACTGCATGACCATTGTGCTATTGTGTCAATGGCATAAGAACCCCTCCTGTTCCGAGCCTCCTTTTAGCATCGTGGTCCTCTGGGCCCTCTCCAGCCATTTGATGGCACGACCCCTAAAGTATCCCCAGTCCGACTCCGTCGTAAAAGCTGAAAACGAAATTCGTAAAATGGTGATTATAAATGTCATACAGCTTTGTAGTAATCTAAAGCTAGAGATAATTGTAATATTATTGGTGCGTGGCCGAAATATGTCTTTCACGTACAACATCATGTAGACCTTAATAACCATTTAACACTCACATCAGCCAAAAACGGCTTCAGCAATGGTCTTGAGAAATGTCCATTTGCAGACGAAGAGAAGAATATGTTTGACAATTTACCACTGAAATGACTGGCTCGATAGTCGAGCCAGTCATTCCAGTAATCAACTGTGAAAAATAATCTTCCCTTGATCTGCAAATGGGCATTTTCTATGAGAAAATTAACATTTTCTTGAACAAATTCGTGGGTCAAAGGGTTAATTGTAGTTCTTGTACCTCGCTATGCCACTGGTGGTACCACTAGTTGTAACTCTAGGACCTGCGTTACTGCGTCACCATTATGTGGCGATAGTGGAGGAATCCATTTCTAGCTATTCTCGCTCATTTCTAGCTATGCCCAGCCCATTTCTAGCTATGCCCCGCCCATTTCTAGTTATGCCCCGCCCATTTCTAGCTATGTTCCGCCTATTTCTAGCTATGTCACGCCCATTTCTAGCTACGTCATCCTATCTCTAGCTATGCCCCGCCTATTTCTATCTATGTCCTGCCCATTTCTAACTATGTCCTCCTATTTCTAGCTATGTCCCGCCTATTTCTAGCTATTTCCCGCCTATTTCTAGCTATGTCCCGCCTATTTCTAGCTATGTCCCGCCTATTTCTAGCTATGTTCCGCCTATTTCTATCTATGTCCCTCCTATTTCTAGCTATGTCCCGCATATTTCTATATGCGATGGAATCGATCTATATAGAGCATACTGTGAATCCTGAATTCACAGAATCCCATTGTCGGAGTAGCTATGCAGGGGTGATGTTCAATATATTGAGGCAGTTTCCGCATTTTCTAAGTTGAGTAGGTTTTCAAATTAATTAACAGAATGTTTATTGAATAGTAAATCCATCAAAGACATACAATTAGTATCCCTACCCATGACGGAGTTTTCTGTATCACCTGGTATTGGACATGTATTGGAAAGGAATGCATACATAATGCTTGTTATTAGTAGACTTATTATTAGTAGTTTTACTATTATTAATTATAATAATTACTGTTTTTGTAGGCTAATGGCGGCAGTGTAATCGCTGGAAAATGGCAAACATAAATAATGTTAATGTATATATGTAAATATCATGTTACATTTTATTGTAAAATTATTATGTAAATTAGTAAGTTTTGTAGAGAAAGAGTCGAATCTAAGTCAGTTTGACTTGTGACTCAATCCCATTGTTAATAATTGACAATAAAATATGTTTGAAACCAAAATAATATATTGAATATGACGGAAAGTTCTAGATATAATGACAGTATAAGAACGATGCCATACTATCTAGCTGTGAGAGGCGCACCTTCCAACGCTAGGGAAACTCCAAGTCGTCGATGGAATGAAGGAAATGTCTGTATTTGATCTGAGATTTAATCAAGCTTGCCATTTCTTGATAGCGTGGATTTCTGTAGTTTGCAATTGGCTCCGATTTGAAAAGATTGAAAGTGGATCTTTTTCACTTCCACTAAGCCTGGGACAACAGTTTTCTAAACGCCTCGCTAACTATAGGCTCAAGCAGGACACTGCGAATGTCTCATGGTTTGGGAGTTTACGAATATCATAGCACGTCCAGCCATCAGTCCCGTACACTATCTTAAATACTAGCAAACAATATTCCAATATGTAAACAGTGTCGTATTACTCGTGAATGAAATTAGAGTATGAATGGGTCGCGCACATACGAGACGTGGCCAGGTACACAGGTACACAGGTAGACAGCACGCCGTAGTGTTCGGGCCAGGCAGGGCTTTATGAGGCGCACAATGAACGGGTATTTGTAGAGAAGGTTGCCGAGTTTGCTGAAGAAACCGCGCTATGTTTATTGGATAAACACTTTTGGATAAAATCAAGTGAAGCTAATTTAATTTGTACGTGGAATAAAAAGAAGGAAATAAATGACGATTTTCTTGCATTTTATGAAAGGGAAGACACGGAAAATTTGAATTTGAAATGCGTCATTGTGAGTTACTAATAAAGCAAGAGATTCAACCGCGTTAGCAGGTGCATCGTCTTACCTGGATTCAAAAGGTGATACGATTTTTTGCGACAAGCTTTCGCACATAAATGCACACCATTAGGCCCTGATCAAGACATAATGCGCATCATTAGGCCCTGATCAAGACATACTACGCACCATTAGGCCCTGATCAAGACAAAATATGGCACAATTAGGTACTGTGCAAGCCATGGTGTGCATCATTAGGCGCTGAGCAAGACATAATGCGCATCATTAGGCACTGATCAAGACACGATGCGTATCATTAGTCCCTGATCAAGACATAATGTGCCCGATTAGGCCCTCATCAAGACACAATTCACACCATTAGGCCAGGATCTAGACATACTGCGCATCATTAGGCCCTGATCAAGACATGATGCGCACAATTAGGCCCTGATCAAGCCATAATGCACATCATTAGGCCCTGATCAAGACATAATGCACATCATTAGGCCCTGATCAAGACATAAAGCGCACCATTAGGCTCTGAGCAAGACATAATGCACACCATTAGGCCATGATCAAGACATAATGTACACAAGTAGGTGCTGAGCAAGCCATAATGTGCATCATTAGACCCTGAGAAAGACATGTTGCACATCATTAGCCCATGAGCAAGACATGAAGTGATTCATTAGGTCCTAGTCAAGACATGATGCATATCATTAGGCCCTGATCAAGACATAATGCATATCATTAGACCCTGATCAAGACATGATGCCTATCCTTAGGCCCGGAGTAAGACATGATTCGCACTATTAGGCCCTGGTCAAGACATACTTCACATTATTAGGCCCTGATCAAGACATGGTGCGCAACATTAGGCCCTGATCACGCTATAATGCACATCATTAGGCCCTGATCAAGACATACTGCACATCAGTAGACCCTGATCAAGACATAATGCACATCATTAGACCCCGATCAATACATAATGCGCACAATTAGGCCCTGATCAAGACATAATGCGCACACTTAGACCCTGATCAAGACATAATGCGCACCATTAAGTCCTGAACAAGACATAATGCACATCATTGGGCTCTGATCAAGACACGACACGCATCATTAGGCCGAGAGCAAGACATATTGCGCATCAGTAGGCCCTGAGCAAGACATGAAGTGCATCATTAGATCCTGATGAAGACATATTGTGCATCATTAGGCCCTGATCAAGACATGATACGCACCATTAGGCCCTGAGTAGGACATAAAGTGCATCACAAGGCACTGAGCAAGACATATTGCGGATCATTGGGTCCTGAGCAAGACATGATGCGCACCGTTAGGTCCTGAGTAAGACATAAAGTACATCATACGGCACTGAGCAAGACATATTGCGGATCATTAGGTCTTGAGCAAGACACGAAGTGCATCATTAGTCCTTCATCACGACATGCATCATTGGGCCCAGAGCAAGACATATTGTGCATCATTAGGCCCTGATCAAGACATGATACGTACCATTACGCCCTGAACAAGACATAAAGTGCATCACAAGGCACTGAGCAAGACATATTGCGCACAATTAGGCCCTGATCAAGACATAATGCGCACAATTAGGCCCTGATCAAGACATAATGCGCACCATTAGGTCCTGAGTAAGACATAATGCACATCACTAGGCTCTGATCAAGACACGACACGCATCATTAGGCCCAGAGCAAGACATATTGCGGATCATTAGGTCCTGAGCAAGACACGAAGTGCATCATTAGTCCTTCATCACGACACGCATCATTAGGCCCAGAGCAAGACATATTGCGCATCATTAGGCCCTGAGCAAGACATGAAGTGCATCATTAGACCCTGAGGAAGACATATTGTGCATCATTAGGCCCTGAGGAAGACATGATACGCACCATTAGGCCCTGAGTAAGACATAAATTGCATCATAAGGCACTGAGCAAGACACATTGCAGATCATTATGTCCTGAGCACGACATGATACGCACCATTAGGTCCTGAGTAAGATATAAAGTGCATCAAAAGGCACTGAGCAAGACATATTGCGCATCATTAGGACCTGATCAAGGGGTATTGCACATCATTAGGCACTGATCAAGACATGAAGTGCATCATTTGGCCCTGGGCAAGACATATTGCGTATCATTAGGCCATGATCAAGGCATATTGCACATCATTAGGCACTGAGCAAGACATGAAGTGCATCATTAGTCCTTCATCAAAACATGATGCGCATAATTGGGCCCTGATCAAGACATATTGCGCATCATTAGGCCTTGATCAAGTCATATTGCGCATCATTAGGCCCTGATCAATACATATTGCGTGCGATTAGGCCATGATCAAGACATGAAGTGCATCATTAGGCTCTGATCGAAACATAATGTGCAGAATTATGTGCTGATCAAGCCATAATGTACATCGTTAGGCCCTGAGCAAGACACGAAGTGCATCATTAGTCCTTCATCAAAATATGATGCACATCATTAGGATCTGAGCAACACATATTGCCCATCATTAGGCCCTGATGAGGGGATATTGCGCATCATTAAGCCCTGATCAAGACACGAAGTGCATCATTAGGCCCTGCGCAAAACATGAAGTGCATCATTAGTCCTTCATCAAAACATGGTTCGCATGATTAGGCCCTGAGCAAGACATATTGTGCATCATTAGGCCCTGATCAATACATACTGCGTACGATTAGGCCCTGATCAAGACATGAAGTGCATCATTTGGTCCTGCTCAAGTAATAATGTGCAGAATTAGGTACTAATCAAGCCATAATGTACATCGTTAGGCCATGAGCAAGACATGAAGTGCTTCATTAGGCCCTGATCAAGACATATTGCGTACCATTAGGCCCTGATCAAGACAGCAAGTGCATAATTAGGCCCTGAGCAAGACATCAAGTGCATCATTAGGCCCTGAGCAAGACATGAAGTGCATCATTAGGCCCTGGTCAAGACATATTGTGCATCATTAGGCCATGATCAAGACATATTGTGCATCATTATGCCCTGATCAAGACATGAAGTGCATCATTAGGCCATGAGCAAGACATATTGTGCATTATTAGGCCCTGAGCAAGACATATTGTGCATCATTAGGCCCTGAGCAAGACATATTGTGCATCATTATGCCCTGATCAAGACATGAAGTGCATCATTAGGCCATGAGCAAGAAATATTGTGCATTATTAGGCCCTGATCATGACATTTTGCGCATCGTTAGACCCTGCACAAGACATGAAGTGCATCATTAGGCCCTGATAAAGACATAGTGTGCATCACTAGACCCTGATGAAGACATGATGCGCATCATTAGACCTTGATCAAGACATGAAGTGCGTCTTTAGGCCATGATCAAGACATATTGCGCATCATTAGGCCTTGATCAAAACATATTGCACATCATTAGGCCCTGATAAAGACATGAAGTGCGTCATTACGCACCGATCAAGACATATTGCGTATCATTAGGCCCTGCTCATGACATGAAGTGCATTTATGGCGATTTTATGTGCGAACGCTTGTCGAAAAACAATACAGCTAATGCTAAAACTATCACCTTTTGCATTGTATCCTGTTACCATTATCAACAGACTAACACGGCTACTACAAGATTTAATCAATCATCTGTCTGACAACCACGCAGCGGATAGACACATCATCTCTCCAGTAAACATAGTAACCACGCAGCAGATAGACGCATCGTCTATCCTGTAACCATAGTAACCACACATCAGATAGACACATCATCTCCCATGTAACCATAGTAACCACTGTAGCCACACTGTAGCCATAGTAACCACCCAGTCGATAGACATACCGTCTCTCCTGTAACCATAGTAACCACACAACAGATAGACGCACCGTCTCTCCTGTAACCACACGACAGATAGAGACATCGTCTCCTCTTTAACCTTAGTAATCACACAGCAGATAGACACATCGTCTCTCCTGTAGCCATAGTAACCACCCAGTCGATAGACATACCGTTTCTCCTGTAACCATAGTACCCACACATCAGATGGACCCATAATCTCTCATGTAACCATAGTAACCACAGCAGATAGACACATCGTCTCTCCTGTAGCCATAGTAACCAACTAGTCAATAGACATACCGTCTCTCCTGTAACCATAATAACCACACACCAGATAGACATATCATCTCTCATGTAACCATAGTAACCACATAACCGATAGATAAATCGTCTCTCCAGTTCCCATAGTAACCACAGAGCAGATAGACACCTCAACACTCATGTAACCACACTACAGATAGACGCATCGTCTCTCCTGTAACAAATGGCAGATAGACACATCGTCTGCTCTGTAACCATTGCAATCACACAGCAGATAGACATTGTCTCTCCTGTAACCATAGTAACCACACAGCAGATAGAATACCGTCCCAGATGTAACCATAGTAACCACACACCAGATAGACAGACACATCGTCTCTCCTATAACCATAGGAACCACACCGCAGGTAGACTCATCATAACTTCTGTAACCATAAGAACCACCCAGAAGATAGACACTTCATCTCTCCTGTAACGGCAGTAGCCACGTAGCAGATAGACGCTGAGGGGAATCACCTGGAGAACAATAGCTGAGGGGAATCACCTGGAAAACAATAGCTGAGGAGAATCACCTGGAGAACAATAGCTGAGGGGAATCACCTGGAGGACAATAGCTGAGAGGAATCACCTGGAGGACAATAGCTGAGGGGAATCACCTGGAGAACAATGGCTGAGGTGAATCACCTGGAGAACAATAGCTGAGGGAAATCACCTGGAGAACAATAGCTGAGGGGAATCACCTGGAGAACAATAGCTGAGTGGGATCACCTGGAAAATAATAGCCATGGGGATCAGCTGGAGAACAATAGCTGAGGTG
Organism: Chaetoderma sp. LZ-2023a; assembly: GCA_034401795.1. Taxonomy (NCBI): domain Eukaryota; kingdom Metazoa; phylum Mollusca; class Caudofoveata; order Chaetodermatida; family Chaetodermatidae; genus Chaetoderma; species Chaetoderma sp. LZ-2023a. The sequence goes on from CM067373.1 coordinate 23,327,427, forward strand.
AATCACCTGGAGAACAGTAGCTGAGAGGGATCACCTGGAGAACAATAGCTTAGGGGGGGGGGGGTCAGCTAGAGAACAATAGCTGACGTGAACCACCTGGAGAACAAAAGCTGAGGTGGATCACCTGGAGAACAATAGCTGAGGGTGATCACCTGGAGAATAATAGCTGATGGGAATCACCTGGAGAACAATAGCTGAGGGGATCACCTGGAAAATAATAGCTGAGGGGAATCACCTGAAGAATAATAGCTGAGGGGAATCAACTGGAGAACAATAGCTGAGGGGAATCACCTGGCGAATAATAGCTGAGGGGAATCACCTGGAGAACAATAGTTGAGGGGAATAACCTGGAGAACAATAGCTGAGGGGGATCAGCTGGAGGACAATAGCTGAGGGGAATTACCTGGCGAATAATAGCTGAGGGGAATCACCTGGAGAACAATAGCTGAGGGGAATCACCTGGAGAAGAATAGCTGAGGTGAATCACCCAGAGAACAATAGCTAAGGGGGATCACCTGGAGAACAATAGCTGAGGGGAATCATCTGAACAAAGGCGTACAGTGAAGCTCAGAAATGGCTTAAAATCATTTCAAAACAAAAAAGTAATGTTGACTATTTTGGACTTAATTTGATAATCTACAAAACGTTTCTTACATCGTGTCAAATATTGTACTAACTACCATGTTTCTGTTGTGGAAACATATTAACTTATTTCTGAGCTGTTCTGTACTAGATCTCAGATCACCACGTTTTCAAGTAAAACCCAACGATGAACATAGACACCAAAGCAAAGACGCGAAAAACTGTACATGCCAAACGCTACAAACGGATGTAGATTGGACAACTAGCCACAGTAATTCACCTTTCCAGAGTACCCACCCATCATATGATGTCATAATGAACTGCGTGATGTGTACAATGACATCATAATGAATGACGTCGATAAGTACGTCACGAACGCATATTTGAAGACGGTCTATGCGTTGTCGTACAAATTGCTTGCTTTTACCATTTAATAAATATTATGTTGAATATTTTGAAACTAATTTGACTGGGCGCTGTTGCTGCCATAGGCAGCAACAGCACCCAGTCACATTAGTTACAAAATATTCAACAGCTTCCCTGTATAGTTTTCAGGAAATTGATAGCTAGGGCATTTGGGGATCGATCAATCCGAACACGGCGAGGTGTGGGTGGAGCTTAGCTAGTGATGGGCGGGGCATAGCTAAAACCTGAAAGGTCCATTACCATCTGTGCGACCGTGTCTGCTTAGAAAATTATCGTCACATTGCACTGGTTCCAACACGCGACTTTGATGTTCATTCTTCATGTTATGAGATATCGTGTCGTGTCGTAGACTTCCTGCCGGATAGTATAATCTTCTTAACTGCTTTCCCGGCATCAGTGTTTCCCTTTTCTCAGTTTCTCTAGCAATATAAGGTTGGTTGCTTTTCAGGATGAGGTCGTGAATTTCATGCCACAAACGTCTTTAGAGGGAGGAGGGAGGGAGGGAGGGAGGGAGGGAGGGAGAGAGAGAGAGAGAGAGAGAG